>JAMPIV010003710.1:175000-442500 GCA_024509875.1 Oreohelix idahoensis
AAAAAACTTAATAAAATAATAAAATAAAAAACTGGGTACTTCCCTGAAGGCAAGAACCGAAATTCGCTGTCTGTTGAAGAGCGCGTGGCTGAACAGAAAGCGGAACGACAAACTTTGGTCATCACTATCAAGTGTCATTGTAAAGTAATGCTCTTTTCAATGTATGTTCATCATTAACATAATTTTTCTTTGCACTCCTGACAGAGCCTGCAGTCACCACTACAGCTGGTCACCTTTCACCAAACATTCACATACTTTTGTAGTGGTGGTTTCTGAAGCAAATGATTGTACATGTTGAGGTTGACAGCCTCATGCACAATCTTATATTAGTCGCCTCGTACGACATGCTTGAGTGTGCAGTAGACATATTCTTTCTATGTCTCTGCTGAGACCTCCCGGGCACAGACACGAGGCATGACTATATGTTGAAATTACATTATTTTACGTTGGATGAACATTCAAAGTCCGCTGGGAGGACAACATTAGACAATCTTTGAAGGACCGAGGACTAGAGTGGAACCAGGCCAGGAGGAAGACAGCCGATAGGATAGTATGGCGCTCTCTCTTACAAACCTCTACACCTCATGGTAGAAGAGGAACGAATAAGTAAGTAAGAACATTCATATATGCTAGAAGAACATTATTATACATTCGAAGAACATTGTTATACGTTTTAAAGAAATCGACTTCATACTTGAAGAACTGTTATATTTTGGAAGAACAACATTATGTGTTGCAAGAACACTGTTATATGTTGGAAGGGCATCATTACATATTTAAAGACATTCACTACGTTATCAATCAGTAAGTAACCCGCGCTGAGAGAAAACAGATCGATCAACGCAGACAGTATTAACAATGCCGACAGGCCTGGAATCCAAGTTTTGTGAGTTGTAAATAAGAACAAAACAGACGTATCAGATTAGTCTTTCAAGAAAAGAGATCCAAAACTGGTACCTGCATGATGGTCGAGACCGAAAACAAGGGTTTCTGCACTAATCGCTCAGTTCAACAACACGGAGACAAATTCGTGTCAATCCAGAGATAACGGTCCCAAAATCCCCCGTCAACAGCTTGAGATGGCCTCTTAAAAGTGTCATTCAAGATACCGTTTACCGTCTAATAGTTCCGGTGCTGAGATTACTTCGACCCAGAATGTTACAACAACGTGTAAATCCTGGTCCTTAAAGATTTGTGTACTCAGTGTGATTGAGTTAAATTCACAGTAAGCCCGGAGGTAGGTTCGTTTAACAAGACGAACGCGTCTTTGCTAAACAAAAATTGTAATAATAATTTAAAGATATTTAGGACTGTTTCCACCAACATGAAAAGTACGGCTGACAAATCTGATGATTCAAACGGAAAGGCTGTGGTGAAGCTGAAATCTTTGGTGAAACTTAGATCTTTCAAAAATGTTACAACAAACCGCTTTCTACTCCAGTCGACCGCAAGCCCTCAACCAGAAAAACTTACTTTGAACGATAGTTCTAGTCTTGACTTAACGTGTGCCAGTGGCCTTAAACTGACAAACGCTAGCAAGACCAACTTGGAACGAGCCGAAAGAATGCGCAATGACAGCCCTCATGTAAGAAGTCCAACAGATGAAGTTGCATCTACAAGTACAGGCTATGTCGACAGCGAAGCATCACACGAAAAGGTTATCTCCGATATTACAGTTAACATTTTGTATTCAGGACGGAAGTCTACTTCAGGAATACAAATTACTGCCAATGATGCAGACGTCAAAGATAATGTACGATCCACCAGGAATGACGAGTTTGTGTCAGCTGTAAAAACGATAGATTCACAAGTTGAAAACAAAGAAACGAATAAAGAACTGGTGCAAAGTTCCGTCAAACTGACACAAAAAAATACTGAAACTGTGGTAACATCAATGAGAAAGATTGTTGATTTATACAGCATCATATCAACAGAATCGCAAGCGCATGTAACTACACGTGGCTCACAGAACTTGAACAAATACTGCGGGAATAACTTTACTATTGCCGAGAAAACACTTGCACCTAATAAACAAGTGGCACTTGAAGCTGCTCACAGAATGCATGATGAGTATTGTATGGAGCAAACACCCATCTCTGACGCGAGACACGGAGAATGTTTTAGAGCTGACGATGCCAAGACAAGTGATAGAATAAATACCAAACTACAAGTGCTGAAATCAGAATTGGTAAGTTGGTGAATTTTTGCTTTCAATTTTCGTCTTTTTCGCTAAAGATAACAAATTCTTGAAAACGTGTTTCGAATATTATTGTTAACTCTCATGTTAAATCGGTTGTGCTATGCATTTAACAGTCTTATAACTTTTTTCAAAAATGATGTATTGTTCTGTGTATTTCTTAGTCCGAACCATGTTATTGTCCTTTATTTTCAAAGTAAGATCATTCCCATAGTCAGTTATGACTGGAGCAGTATACTACATTAAATATCAAATTAAGTTGACTTGAAATTGAATGAAAAAATCACATTTTTGGAGGCTTACTTGCTCGTGAACTAAAAATTATACATAACAAACTAGATCGTGTTTCGACTTGTTATGTATTATTATGTACAATTTTTTATTTAAGAGCAAGTAAGCCGCCAAAACATGACAGATGTTGTGCTCTTTCTGTTGCATGTTCTGATGACGGTGTTATTTCTCCTATGGTCATTTCATTCCATTTCATTTCAACTTAATTGGATCTGTGTAGTCAAACTTATCATGACGCACTATGACAAAAATCTGAAAGTCCTACGTGCTTTTTAATAGGTGTTTAATTTAGCTTGCACTATGCAATGCGCAGTTTCCGTATTTTCCCGAAAAGCTGGTGGCATCGTTGGTTACGAACGTTTTATTGAGACAGTTTGTAATATGGGGATCTTTATATGTCGTCAGTTAGTCTTTCTAGACAGAATATTATCTTGCAGGCTATAAGTTTCTGCATATGTGTGGCAATGTGCTGCTTGCACTGGCCGTGTCACACGTGATCGTTGAATATTAGTGACCCAGGTTCAAAGATGCCTGACATACATACTTTCTGCGAGCTAAGCACCGTCTTAGATAATTGACAGAAAACTGCACGTAGTAGACATAACTTCTCAACTCTATCCAACTGGCCGATGGTTGATTTTTTTTATTTTATGTTTTATTGGCCAGCTAGAACGGAAATACAACGGCTGTAGAGGATATGTACATTCAACGTAATGCATAACAGTCTATCAAACACTTCTCAACATTAGGCGTAACAGCCTTACTGACACTTGTATCTTCAAATACTTCATTGTTCCAAACATTTCCCCTTCCCGCTTATACATTCATGTTGTTTACTGTTGGTCATAGAAGATCTATTGTCGTCTGCAAACTTGTCTGTCCATTGTTCTCCTTCTCAACACATTTGTTACAGCGGCTTTGGTTGGTTACTGGTACTAGTACGCTGCCAAAGTGTGGAGATTTGCCAAAGACTAACACTGTCAATGTGTAATGTCACTTGAACTATTGTTCTTATTCAAAAGCCACTGGCCCACAAACATGTGACCTTCATGTTCCAATATGTGCACGTGAAAATTCACCGTGGTCGCGTTTCTTAAAACGTACCGGTATTCGAAACTTTACGTATCAGCAAAACTGACGGTTTTATGCTGCCTGTTTCTTCTAATTGCTGCTAACTTTCTTGAAATTTCAAACTTTCTGATGTATTCTTCTGGGCACTGCAGAATCACCATCTCAGCATAAGTTGTGAAGAAAACAGTCTTGGGTCTACATCTTTGAACACAAGGCGTAGAATCTTGCACGACTACATTGTGACGAGTACAACTCGAGACGAGCTATGAGCGGGAGAGAACGAATGATTCTCGCGTTCCTGTTTATACTCTCTACTTCTAATAATCATGTGACCAGAGGCGTCACTAGGGTTGGTGTCACCCGGTGCGGTAACTCATGGTGTCACCCCCATGGACCTCCTCCCGTACCAGACCATACAGAATCCTTAGTAATGTTTTTTGTACTAATGTTACTCGTAAATGCATATGGAAATATACGCATAAATGAAATAATACCAAAAAAATAAACAGGAACAAATACACAAGCATTTCAGCACCTAGTGAACATCTCGACTAAATCTGAACTTTCCTTTTCTGGCCTTCAAAGCTGCGAACGTGTGAATCACTTCATCGAAATCAATGCGCATGCGCATTAGAAGGTTCAAAAAGTAAACTAGCATATAATTTTAGCCTTGTAGGTATATTAATACAGTACATGTAAGCTGGGCTTACGAACAATGTTTTTGTGGTTATAACTAACTGCAGGGATATTTTTTATAAAAATAATACATTTATGCTGAAACACTGCACATAAATTTTATAGACAGTCATTTTGGTGTCACCCCCTCAGCTGATCACCCCCTCTGATGGTGTCACCCGGGTGCTGTCCGCACCCCCTTAGTGACGCGTCTGCATATGACCTGTTTGAATTCTGTCTTAGTTAAGCTGAAAGCGTTTCTATGGGACTTTACTCTCTTACTCTAGGCACCACTATTTTCCATGATTGTGTCCCTTTGACTATCACATGTTATTTTAATGAATACCTTAGTTCCAGCTTTCCGTTGCCCGTAGCCATTTAGTTTTTTTGTTTTCTCAACTTGTGGACTAAACATCATCATCACCTTTTTCATTCTTTGTGGAGCATAGACCTACCACTGGAAGTGGCCCCCCTTGAGGCCATGATTGTGTCCCAAAGTTTGACTATCACTTCTTCAGCCCCTCAGATGGACCTGAATCTCTTAAAACAGCTAAGTGGTATTAGCGAGACAATAAAGCGTTTCCAAAGAGCAGAGGTCATGAGGTTCACGAGATCAATGTCCTTTATCAGCCAGAACAAAAATCTACAACACAGACACGGACTTGTAGAAAGGCAAAGTAGTGCGCCACATTCTGCCAGCAGCAGACGGGCCTCATTTCGCGCGGTGCAGTCTAGCACCGAAGATGATATTGGAGGCAAGTATAGTGAATGGTGATGTTGGGTGTGAAGTTAGCGAAGAATGTGGTAGCACGTGTTGGTAGGATAATGTCGATGCTGAATGTGGTAAATTCACAACGACAATGATAGGAGTGATGGTTTCGAATCATGTTGTTAATGGTAGTGATGATCGTTTTGATGGTTGTGTCAATTTTATTGATGGTTGTGGGATGTTGATTATACTGTCAATGTCGTTGACGGGGTGCGGTGAAGATATGTATGGTTGTCTTGATGTTGTTCGTGACAGTGGTCATGTCTTTTTGATGGTTGTTGTATGACGTTGTTGATGACACTGGTGATGTGTTTGATTGTTATGGTGATGTTCTTGATGCCTATGCTGATGGCCGGGGTATGTTGACAATGTTGATGACTGTTGTGATGTTGATGGTTGTTATGATGTTGATGGCTATAGTGCTTTTTTAGATAGTTGTAGTTACTTTTTTTAATGACTGTGACGGTATTGCCTCCCCTGCTTTGCAGTAGTGGTCCAACAGTGGCCAAAACTCAAGAGTATCTAATATGAGCCTTCAAAGGTGTCTACCTTCGCACAAGATTACTCTTGACAGAGATGAAGATAGAACGGTAATGACACTTCTAGCTCAAAGTGAGTCTTCACAAGATATTCAGATAAGCGAAAACAATGCTGCTTTGGCTTAGCACGTTAATTCTAGAATCTGCCGACCACTATTGTGAAGAATTAAGCAATGATTTATGTAGCTCGTTCAAGCCCCCACACCTGATTTACTCAGTGGAATTCTTATTATTCTGGTATAGCTCAGTTTAGAGTGCGTGTAGTAAATTTGACTGAGACAAACATGCCGTAACTTTAAAATGATTGAATCGAAGTTAAATATATAAATTTACAAATAACAAAATTTAATTATCACTTACGTTTTAACAGTTTGAATATAATTTGAAGTTATGGATCAAGAAAAAGTTATCTTGACGGTCGAGATAGGAGGTCAATTGTTACAAGAAGTTCAAATGGCAGCATATATTGAATTTATCTGCCAATGACGATGCTGCTCCTTCTGATGGATGACCTTTCATCATGTGACGTATTCTTTCCAGAACGTTGTCTCCATTACAGCTGCTCTGAACGCATCACGATTCTGGGCAAGTCGACCTGCATCAGCCAAAGACAAGTTCAGACTCTCTGTGATGTCCTGGGTCCACCGTCGTCTAGGTCGACCCCTTCCCCTTTTTCCAGGGACCATGCCTTCCATCACTGTTTTTTCCAGACTATTATGTCTTTTTATATGACCGAAAAATTTCAGCTTCCTTATTGCGATGGTATTTAGGAGCCAATGTTCCTGTACATTTAGTGAGTGCAGTACTTCTCTGTTGGTCTTTTTTTCTGTCCAGGGTATTCTCAACATCCTTCTGTAGCATTTCATTTCGAATGATGTAATCTTTTTTGCAACTGTTTTATTGAGTGTCCAAGTCTCGCAGCCGTATGTTGCTACTGGGAATATACATGCTCTGATCAGTTGTAACTTTGTTTCTTTGCTTGTGCCTTGCCATAGGTTTTTCATCTGTATTAGCTTATGTGAAGCAATTGCAAGTCTTCTTTTAATTTCTACTGCACAGTCGCCAGAGCTGTTAATGATTGATCCTAAGTATTCGAATTCATTGACACTTTCCAGTTCTTCGTTATCAATTTCAATTTCTGGTTTGGTCTTTACTTTGTCTGTTGTCAATACTTTGGTCTTCTTGGTGTTTAGGTATAGATTCTGGGCCTCGCTGTGTTTTTTGGTGGACAGAAGTAATTGTTCAAGTCCTTCTGGGTTGGTCGATAGGAGGACTGTGTCGTCAGCATATCTGATTTCCGGGATCTGGTACCCGCCGATGTTAAATGAGTCAAACTCTGTGTGTTCTTGGTCATCTCTTACGTTTCTCATGATATTCTCGGCATAAATGTTAAACAGGTAAGGGGAAAGGGTACAGCCTTGTCTTACTCCTTTCTGTACTTCAAACCATTCTGATGTTTCCCCCTCTATTCTTACGGCTGCCTGTTGTTCTTGGTACAGCAGTGCGATGAGTTGTATAAGGTGGTTTGGAAATCCCATATTTTTCATAATAGCCCATAACTGCTGATGTTGTACACAATCGAAAGCTTTTGTGTAATCAATGAAACAAGTATGTAGGTCAACGTTGAATTCTCTACACTTTTCTATGATGATCCTCATGTTGAATATATGATCCCTAGTGCCTCTACCTGGTCGAAAACCCGCCTGTACTTCATTTATTTCTGTTTCTAGCTTTTGTTGCATCCTTTTCATTATGATTTGTAAAAGTATTTTGCTGGCATGGCTTATAAGAGCTATAGTTCTGTAGTTTGTGCACAGTTTCAGGTTGCACTTTTTTGGCAAGGGTATGTAAATTGATCTTTTCCATTCCTTGGGCCAAATTCCGCTTTGCCAGATCTTGCAGCATAATGCATGGTATATACGAGCGCTGCCTTCTCTTCCTGCCTGTATCATTTCAGCTGTTATTTCATCACAACCAGGAGATTTTCCACTTTTTAAGTGTTTGATTGCATTCCGGACTTCCTCTATGGTAGGTTCTGGTTCACGTTCCGCTTCATTCATGACGTTGTTATCTGCCGCTTTGTTTATTTCCGTATACATTTCTTGACAGTACTCCTTCCATCTGTTCAGAATATCTTTACGTTCTGTTAGAGTGTCGCCTTTCTTGTCGTTTATTGCTCGAGGTGATGATTTAAAGTTGCTGTTTTTCAATGTTCTTACTTCAGAAAACATATTCTTACTCAATCCCTGTTCGCGCATTTCCTCTATTTTCCTGCAGGTGTCGTTTATGAATTGTTGTTTGTCTTGTCTGACTCGTTTTTTAATCTGCTTTGTGTATTCCTTGTACAACTCCTGATTTTCTGTATCTTTTTTGGACTTTATGTTTGTCTAATATTTATTTTCTTTTTACACTGCTCACACTCGTCGCTGGTCAAGGTTGTCGGGTGTAGCTCGTTTCCCAGAAATGTCAGGGAGAGTCTACAGAGATGGCCCCTCGTTTTAAAGCTTAGGCTACTGTTCCCTTCTTGTTCCAGAGATAAAACTTTCTGCTGAAAAATTTGAGTTGGGACAGAAAAATGACTGCGACTTATCCGAAAATTCTAGTTATATGAACTCCACTTAACCGGAGTTCTTTTTTAAACAAAGTCAAAGAAGACATTTGGTCGGGACTTTCAGAGATGCTTCTCCTTAATAAGCGAAATTCGATTTAAGTGAGTTCCGCTTAAGTGAACGGCACTGCATCAAGCTCGTGGTTTTCTCGAGATTTAGGAGCTATTCCCCCAAGCCCCCCCCCCCCCCCCCACACTAAAGACCCACTTTAGAAAATACATCATTTTTAACGCTAGTTTGTGTAGCTTTCCACAATTACATATTTTCTATTTTAAAGGAAAGACAATACATTTTTCGCGCCGTGGCCAACTGGCATCCTTTTTTTTCCCATAAAATTTTGCCTCGTTTTGGCGAGGCGCGTCCCGTTCAACCTAGTCGGTTATATTAGGGCGCATGTCCAAATATATAAGACCTTTAGATCTGGAGAATTGTTAATTAATTTATTGAACTGGCATCCTGGGTTTATTGTGCCACATTGATAAAAATCCATGTTGAACCCTGTCACGAGTGAGAAAAGAGGTCTGTGACGAGACAAAAGTCTGAGTGAGATGAGAGATAGTAAATCTGAGTTTAGTAAAGAATGTGAATTTTAGAGTGAAAGTGTAATTATCAGGAGTCAGGGATGGTTTTTTCACATTTCAGCTCCTGTCACTCGTAACAATTTTTGATGTTCCACTCCACTCTTCCTCTCTCCAATTATACTTCTGTATACACACAATTAATTACTTACAGTCAACACTGACAGATATAGAGATAGTGAAGGGATTCTGATCCGCTAATAACTATTATTATATGCATTTAAAAAAAAGAAGGTAAAGGATCCCTTTACACGCCCGTTGAGGCATATTGGGAATATCATTTTAGGCCCATATTTTCTTGATCATAGGCACACTAGGGGTGATGTGGCATCACGCCGGCCGCCTTAACCTTCCCAGAGTTGCTATGGTACCCAATTCATGAAGCTGGGTCGACCCCGGAGCCGTTTGCGGTCTAAAAAATCCCACCTCAACTGGGGATCGAACCATGGACCACCGAGCTAGGAAGCCAGTGTACTAACCACTGCCCTACCGCGGCTCCCATAGTTATGTATGTTTTTATTAAATATATATGAAAAAGAAATAAAGATTATACTTGAACGAAGTCATGGAAACTCAATTACAACAATATCACGCAAAGAAAACAACAATGCAATTCTGGTTAACACTCCAGAGTGACAGGCAAATGGAAATGACAACACACAGCAAGATTAACAGAAACCCCCTCTATCACACACTACTCCCATCGAACGTCCCCAGTTCCGGGTGGAAAGACCTTGATGTGACCACGTAGTAAATGCAGTGTGTTAAGTAAATTGTCTTTCTGACAACTCAAAACACACACAAAGACCCCAAACTACAGCTAAATAACCCCTACCCCAAGTGTCAGTGACCCTGAGTCCTTTTTCTTCTTACTTACTACTTAGTCGTTCCCCTTCTACCGTGAGGTGTAGAGGTTTGGAAGAGAGAGCGCCAGACCATTCTATCAGCCTTAGAATCAGTCCGGTTTTCTCTCTTGTAGTTCGCGTAATCATGATTTAAAGCAAACAGGTGATTGGCCTGTTGTGCCTTTGCATGGTGGAGGGGCTGCCTCCTTACGGCCTCCATGCAGGCCGCCCTCCTCCTTTTTCATCCGGGCTTGGGACCGGCATTGGCGGAGTTTCCTTTTTCTTCTTGTGATATGTTATCCATACAATGGAGGACTATTCTCTCCCGTTTCTGCGGCGAGTTGTGAAAATAACAGTTAAATCCACAAAATGCAGACTTCAATGGGAAATACCATCCACAGGTAACACAGATGTTAAAAGTAACCCGGTATCCAAAGGGTTAGGCGGGGCTGAAAATCAGGTTGTGAAGGCAACTCGCCCTACTATAACCAATGACGCTGGACAGTCAAAGTGAGACTGCGCGTGTGCTGGGACGGGTCAGAGCTGATGCGCGTGGGGGAGGGGGGTCAGAGCTGACACGCGTTCCAGAAGATAGGTGAATTTGGAATGATTGTCGGCTCTCTTTCACTGGGTTGCAGCTGGAACAAGTTACCAGCACTGGGTACTATAGGAATATTTACTCCACGTTGAAGATCTGAGCAGCGAATTGTGAGCTAGTCAGCAATTAAATGGTCGCTGCAAGTACTGCAACAAATCCAACTATAGCGACTTATGGTTGAACAGTAATCAAATGCAGTAGTAAATCAGGAACAAATCAGGAAAGGCAAAATCAGACGGGGACTTAATATTAAGTCTACCAGTTTTCTTCTGGTAGCGTATAGGAGCTTCACTGAAAAGAAATACATACAAAATGATATAAGCCACTAGCCTTAAGTAAGGTTCAACGATCTATATATATATACATAAGTTTATAGTATAGCGGGACAGGTACAGTTTACCTTATCTCAACAATCTACTTTTACCACATAAAATATATCTATTGCTTAGAAATCCCCTCCGGTTACTGTTGATTACAGGTGCTTATAAGCGGCCAAACCAGATAAACACAACTGAGGGCATCCCCCTTTGTTATTGACCAATCGATAGCCAAGTGTAATGTAGGTGAGCTTGGCGGGCCTACATGTGAAATCACAAAACAGGCGTACCCATCCAGCCAGCCATCGGTTATGCAAGGCTGTAGGGTATGTGTATGTAAACATTCTTACTTACTTAGTTGTTAAACTTCTACCGTGAGGTGTAGAGGTTTGGAAGAGAGAGCGCCAGACTATCCTATCGGCTGTCTTCCTCCTGGCCTGGTTCCATTCTAGTCCTCGGTCCTTCAAAGATTGTCTAATGTTGTCCTCCCAGCGGACTCTGGGTCGTCCTGGGGGTCTGGATCCCTGGCTCTTTGTTTCCCATGCTTATCGTGGTAGCCGATCTTCTCCCATTCTGCAGACATGGCCAAACCATCTTAGTTGGGACTGTTCTACTTGGGTCTGCAGGGGGTGGGATTTTAGGCCTTGGCGTATCGTCTGGTTGCAGACCATGTCTCTTCTTGTTACTTCAACCACCTTCCTCAGATACCTCATTTCTGAGGTTTGGATCTGGCTTTTATGAGTTGTAGTCATTGCCCATGACTCGAAATGAAATAAACAAGATAACAAAACTACAATGGGAGCCGCGGTAGCATAGTGGTTAGTGCACTGGCTTCCTAGCTCAGTGGTCTATGGTTCGATCCCCAGATGAGATGGGACTTTTTAAGGCTGCAAACGGCTCCTGGGTCGACCCAGCCCCAAATGGGTACCAGAGCAACTTCGGGAAGGTTAAGGAGGCCGGCGTGATGCTGACCACATCACCCCTAGTGTGCCGATGGTCAAGAAAATGTGGGCCTAACAGTAACACCATATTCCCAATAAGCCTCAATGGGCGTGTAACGGGATCCTTTTACCATCCTTAGGAAGCAGAACAATTTTAAAGACTGGCAAATCGCCCAATGAATGACAAACTGAAAAAGTGTGGTCCAGGCAGACTCCAGAGAAGCTGTTTTGCACAAAAAAGCAAGAGCTTGCTCCCACTGTACCAGACCTTGTATAAAGACAATGCCTTTAACAACTGGCAGCACATTACCACCGTGGAAGAGAACAAGGTTCCCACAGCCGGTCGATAGCATACAAGAAGTAAGGAAAAAAGACAGGTAAACAGATGTAGAGAGGAAATACTGAGCTACGGAATACATTTGAAAGACATATCAAACAACATAATGGACACACAATACTGATGGATCAGCAACAAAAGCTACAAAAAACTGAGGTGGAGATGTACGTATATAGACTATTAAAGAATGGACAAGAAATACCTATATCAGTGGCCACTGGAAAATTCTCAAACAACTTCAAAGCGGAAGCAGAAGTACTGAAAACAGCTGCAATTACCATCATGGAAAAAAAAAGCTTTTTCAAGAGACAAGATAGTGCTCTTCACAGACTCACTATCTGTCATCACAACCTTCAGGAACAATAAAACCACAAACTAGTCAGCCTGACAGAAGCACTTTTGGAAACCAACTATAAATTCAAAACTGTAGAAGCAACAATGGATCCCTGCCCAAAGCAAGAAATTTTGAAAAGACAAGGCAGATAGACTAACAAAAGGAGGAAGAAATATCCTAACGACAAGGCAACATGTAAAGAGATCAAATCTTTAAAAAATCATTTTAAATAAAAACGGCATAAGGAACACCCAGAGGCAGATACTACAGAACCACAATATACATTACCAAAAAGAGATTGTGATAATTTTCAGACTGAGAACCGGTCATTGCAGTCTCAGATACCAGCTGTTCAAAAAATTGAAAATTGGACAGACAGATAGATATGTGTCCATGGGGGGAGGACAACCAGACAGTAGAGCATGTCCTTCAAGTCTGTCGGATACATGAGAGGAGCGGTGCCTTCTCTAACCCAGTTGAGTAAGAAACTATTTGGCGGTGAGATAAGCCTGCAACAGACTACCAGCTTTACAATAGAGATGGATGTGGTCATCTGAGAGAAAACGACGAAGAAGAGGATCTGAAAATTAAAATTAGTATACTTAATATATATTTTTAAGATAATAAATGGAAATAATGTAGTAAAATATCAATTGCACATAATCTGTGAAATGTGTTGTGGTCAGATTTCCTCCCGTGGATAATGAGAGAAGAGGGGACACACGTAGTGGTTGGGAGAGGAGGGAGTGAAGAAATCACATCCCATGGAAATAGGTAGTCAAACATTAAAATTATTTTGCAACATTTTTACACATAAAGTAACTTCGTTCAGATGCAGCAAATGAGGTCAGAGACAGATCCGGTCTTTTAAGTGTGCTGCAGATTTTAAAAGGTTAAGACTTTGGCTTAAATTCTCTCTTCCCTCCCCGGCTCGACATTATTACTTAGATTTGCTCTTTATTGCATATAATCTTGTATTTATTGTTGTTTTCAGATTCTCTGAGCTCCTTCGAAGACAGTGAGATGGACTCGCAGAGTGAACTGGAAGAATCTACTTCCTCCCTGAACATTATTTTTACCAAGTCTCTCACTTATCATTCAAAGTTTTCGCTATTACATAAATTGTGTTGTATTGTAAATATCAAGTTGGTCAAGACTAGAGGAACTCTACTATACACCTCACCTACATGTTTTAAAAACTAACCTTCCGTTTTTTTGTTCGGCAAAACCTTTCAGTATACAACCTAACTCTAAGCTCTTCATTACTTCACATTCAATCAACTCTGTCACGATTCCCCAGAGGTTTAATCAGTGTGGTTGCATTACTGATCTCAGATACATTTTAATTATATTTAGCTTTGATAAGCCCCTCTCTAGAGGTTAAAGTTACTGGAAATGTCAGGGAAATTTTAACTGCTATTAACAAATCTGGGAATACCATTGACTACCTTACACGTAGTCCTCTACTTACATCTGGGTTCTGTTCCGGCGACTCAGCCATATGTTCAATAGGTCTAAGTCTGAAATCACTACATATTATTTGAACTGTAATGATATGTTAACAAGTAACATGCATAAATGTTAAAATATACGTGTCTGTTGTGTATATATTTAAACAAATTGCACTCTTTGTTTCTTCTTCTTCTTCTTCCGTCCTTAGCCACCGACCGTCAAAGCAGTCAGTGGCCATTACGCCTAATGGCGTCTTAGGGCAACAGCAGATAGGTTTTCTTTGCCATTGTTTCCCATCACGCCTATTGGCGTCTTTAGGGCAATGGCAAATCAATCCATTTGCTGTTGTTTCCGTAATCGAAGTGACTGGCAAACGGGTGATCAGCCCGTTGGACTCTTTGTTTATAGCGAAGTAATACACTGTACATATTATAACGTAGAATTACTGTCCTGTACAGTCCTTTACTGACTGCTTTGACGGTCGGCGGCTAAGGACCAAAGAAGAAGAAGAAGACAGTCCTTTACTGTAATAAGTAATTAAATATCTCACGGTAGAAGGGGAACGACTAAGTAAGTAAGTAAGTAAGTAATTAAATATTAGTGTACAGTACTTTTAGTATGACCATCACTAAGTAAGAGTGGTCGGTAAGTCGTGGACAATCAGTATTACACGAAGAAACAAGAACTTTTTAAAGATGCTTTCTTTAGTCAGATAGAAGAACAGGCTTCACACTTCCATGTCTTCAAAGGGCTTTCTTCAGTCAGATGAAAGAACAGGCTTCACACTTCCATGTCTTCAAAGGGCTTTCTTCAGTCAGATGGAAGAACAGGCTTCACACTTCCATGTCTTCAAAGGGCTTTCTTCAGTCAGATGGAAGAACAGGCTTCACACTTCCATGTCTTCAAAGGGCTTTCTTCAGTCAGATAGAAGAACAGGCTTCACACTTCCATGTCTTCAAAGGGCTTTCTTCAGTCAGATAGAAGAACAGGCTTCACACTTCCATGTAGAAATCTCTGAAGAGACAAAGTAAAAAATACGACCACTGCACCCTTAGGCATTGTACAAACAGACTAATAGGAGGTTGTGTCTGGTAACCTCATCATGTAAAAAAATTCCAACTGAAGTAAATGCTGCAAGAGGTTGTGACTACTTGGTGCAGGTTTCCTTTTATGGGACCAGCTGTAGTGATGGTACTATGCTCCATAAGGATCACAAATGAAAATGATGCTTCACATCTCAACTGTTTTTTTTCTTTTCTTGAAACCCATTTCTTTTTGTAAGAGCCAGATGGGTTTTAACCCTCTTGTTATAGTCCGTTCGGAAATTCGTGCCCACATAAAGTGTCAATTTTCTCCAAAACTGTTTGTTGTATGGACATGAATTTTTGCACGCAGTCTTAGATTTTCCATGCAGTTATTAATATATATTTTGCCCTTACAAAACTTATGTCATGTTCGAATTCTCTTCTTTACGTTATATAAAAAAAGCTCTTACTGTTGTTTTTTTAGTAGTTTTACAGGAAAGTTACAAGATCCGTTCAAAAATATTATTTTTTTTTTTTAATTAGTTACTCGCGACTGCTGCGACTGTGTACGAGGGGCGTTCAGAAAGTAATGCACCACATCGTTTTTCTCAGCTAATAATGAAGATAGAAGCATGAAACTGTGCACACTTCAAATATGGCATGTGCCAATTGTATGCACCAAATTGCACCGCAACCGGCCAAATAATGCGGCTGCCCTAAACCGTTGAAATGAAGCGTGTTAGCAACTTGCGTTATAAGCAGCGAATTGTGATAGAATTTCTCGTTGCAGAGAAGGAAACTATTGTGAACATTCACAAGCATCTATGTGATGTGTATGGAAGTTTTGCAGTCGACAGGAGTACAGTCAGTCGCTGGGTTCAGAGAATCAAAGAATCAGGAAGTGGAGATACGGAGCTGCTTGATCGGCCGCGCTGTGGACATCCTGCCACGGCCACCAACGCAGAAATGTTGAAATGCGCTGAATGCATTATTCTTACTGATGGGCGAATCACTACTCAACAATTGGCCTTACAGCTGTCAGTCAGCATTGGTAGTGCAAATGCAGTTATAAAAAACTCTCGGATTTTCTAAGGTTTGCGCAAGATGGGTTCCTTGAAGTCTCACAAATGGCCACCGATTGCAAAGGAAAGCAATTTCTTCTGAATTGTTGGGGCGTTTCAATGCTGATGGAGAGAACTTTTTGGCTAAGATCGTTACAGGTGATGAAATCTGGGCACATCATTTTGAACCTGAGACAAAAAGACAGTCAATGGAGTGGCATCATCCGCAATCACCACGAAGAAAGAAATTCAAGACAATTCCTTCAGCTGGAAAGGTCATGATCACTGTCTTTTGGGACATTGAAGGTGTGATTCTTGTGAACGTTATGCCAAGAGGAGAGACAATCAATTCGCAAGCTTACATTAAGACATTGAAAAAACTCAATCAACGTTTTCGCAGAGTTCGGCCGCACAAGAATCCAGCAGACCTGCTTCTCCTTCACGACAATGCGCAACCTCACACAAGTCTGGCAACACGGGAAGCAATCACCAAATTGGGTTGGACTGTACTACCCCATCCACCCTATAGTCCCAATTTGGCACCCTCTGATTTTCATCTATTTGGTCCACTTAAAGATGCACTCCATGGGACAAGGTTTGAAGATGATGAAGGAGTGATTCATGCAGCGAAGAAATGGCTACATGATCAAGACAAAATCTGGTACGGGCTAGGAATACATGCACTTGTTTCGCACTGGCATAAAGCCGTACAAGTTGATGGGGATTATGTTGAATAATACCGATGTTTACATGACATATCCATGTATATTGTGTATAAATTTCATGCTTTTTGAATAAACAGCTCCTGAGAAAAACGATGTGGTGCATTACTTTCTGAACGCCCCTCGTACAATAGGTGCGCACTCGTGCGGACATGTAGTCACTACACTAATTCAAACCAAAAAAAAAAATATTTTTGAAGGGATCTTGTAACTTTCCTGTAAAACTACTAAAAATTAACCCATACAACAGTAGTTTTTTATATAACGTAAAGAAGAAAATTCGAACATGACATGAGTTTTGTAAGGGCAAAAAATGTATTAATAACTGCATGGAAAATCTAAGACTGCATGCAAAAATTCATGTCCATACAACAAACAGTTTTGGAGAAAATTGACACTTTCTGTGGGCACGAATTTCCAAACGGACTATAATAAGAATTATACAAATGAAAAGGGAGATAAGTATATTCAAGGTGGCATGTGAGTTTGATCACTACTTTCTTCAAGTATATTCAAGGTGACGTTTAAGGGTGTTCAAAGACAAATAAAAAGGAGACTCCCAGAAATCAGATGGTTTAGACAGACAAGTACTGCAGTAAAAGTGGTACAGGCAAGCAATAAAGTTGTGTTGTATAAGCAATAACATGCGCGTTAAAATTTTATGTATGTTAAATAAGATAAAGGACTTGTGCTGTGTAAATGTTAACACACGTGTAAAAATTATATATACGTTACATGAGACAGAAGAGTAGTGCCATATAAGTGATATAGGCAAGTAAAAGTTATATGTATGCTACATAGTTATTGTTGATCAGAATCAACATCACTCCACTCCGGGCAAACTCATAGGTGCTCAGTCTCCCTCAGCCCTTGTCTAAGAGTATGAATGCTAATAGCTCCTGTAGCGTGCTGGTTGTATACACGACGGAAACATCCATCCCTGCTAGTCTTATATTTGATGCAAAAATTCTAGTAGTCTTAACCTTGTTGCTCCATATACTGCAATGTCGTTCTCGATCATTAATGGACTCTCCCTTATCCATATCAAATTTCCCCACTATGGGTGCTCTCGAAGCTAGTCTGTAAGTTCTCTTAGTGCCACGTAATCCTGCATGACCAGGACAGTAGATCCACACCCGTTCCTGAAGATTTGAGGATTCTAGAGATGTTTTCCATTCATGCTGTAGCCATCTATGTTGTACCATTCGAAGCATGGACTGAAAGTCTGACATAACAACTGCTCTGGTTAGTGGAGTATCAGCCAGCCACCTCATGAAAGCAGTAGCTGCCTCTATCGCAATTCTCAGGCTGGAGGCTGTTGTCATGTTCCTGAAGATTTGAGGATTCTAGAGATGTTTTCCATTCATACTGTAGCCATCTATGTTGTACCATTTGAAGCATGGACTGAAAGTCTGACATAATAACTGTTCTGGTTGATGGAGTATCAGCCAGCCACCTCACGAAAGCAGTAGCTGCCTCTATAGCAATTCTCAGGCTGGAGGCAGTTGTCATGTAAGTTCAGCTCTGTTCGGCAACAACTCTGCACTTTACTCTAGCCAAGAAACCCCATCCTGATTTCTCATCATGGATTACAGACCCATCAATGTACACAATGGCATCATCATCCCTAGCATGCTCATTTATCAGTTGATTAATTTCCAGCTCTACTTTCCCACTGCCCCACGCTCTTTGATAACGTTGGATTTTTTATTCCCGTTAATGATATCCACCAAAAGATAGATATAAGTGGATGGAAGCAGACATCATCATCATCATCAGTTGATAAGATCTCTATGGTGTTGTTTGCTCCACTGTAGTGTATGGAATGTCAACTTGACCTACGCAGTGGTGTGTAGACATGGATTGAGTGTATAATGTGCGAATGATGATAAAGGTTCGTGGTGTTGACAAAAAATGTTCTTTTCTCACACTCATGTATGGCTGGAAGTCATCGACACCAACGACTGTGTACCTTTTCTAAAGTTTAATTGGACGTACACACTCGACAGCACAGATAGTGACAAATCACAGGTTGCCATAATACATCATAGTACAGTGGATAAATGGTCTTGCAATGTTACATGGGCACTCATGTAGAATAATTGTATAATGGACTGTCAGTAGCCAAGCACTCAGTATCGCCCATACATATATCATCTGACTTCACTGACTGAGCACGTCAGCTTATAAACAATATTTCAGATGGCTTCTAAACCTAATCTCGTCTAGCGACGATTCTTCAACATAATGTTCAGCACATATTTTTCCATATAATAATATTGAACCGCTAGCAATGGGTTCTCATGTGTAGCAGTGATCTCTGGACTGATCAAGCGATAATACGGGCATCCCTTTTCTCTTCTTGAAAGTCACTACATGTTTTGGTTCCAAGATGGCTTCACTCGTGAGCTGTCACTCACGTTTGGATACAGATAATGAATCTGTCCTAAAGTTAGTCATTCATAAAACATTTCATTGCTCTGTAGATTTGATCATGAACAATTGACTGCAATCTACAGGATATAGTGCTGCTAGGAATCGAAGTCGTTTTCATCGAGTCAAATATATTCTCTTAGACATTCAAATCGTAACTATCGAAAATGGTGGCTTCGATCGAGAGTTCATAAGAGTATCTTTGATTACCTTGGTATAGGAAATATGAAACTGCCATTCCTTGGCAATACGACTAAACACTGGGGTAAAGCATACACGATAGGTTTAGACGACTATCACCTTCCCCACAAATACTGAGATCACTTTTTCCCCGGCGACAGGCCGACATGGAAAACACACAGTCCCTATCAGGACGAAGCCAAATCACACCACACTCTAGCGACACATCCGCCGAATAGCCTTCGACCTCTCTAGAGACAACAGAACATATAGTTCGACTTAGATATGTAAAGATATACAGATATAAGACAGACTCGTCCTACTCAGACAAACAATACACATAAATTCAGGCCATAGATATTCTGAAGCAAGAACAATCTATTATTACCCAAACAACGAATAAATCGCAGTAAAATGGATTTATCCGCGGAGTTTGATCGAAAGAGCCGACACAACTTTCAAGGGAAGTAACTCAATAATGACTTTCCCTTAAGCACTATTTTGCTTTCAAAATATTTGCGAAGATAACAAGAATACCAATGTATAATATTGTAAGATATCAAAGACTGCACGTAACAGTCTTACCACACCTCCCGGGAAAAAAAAAATGGAACATTTTTTTTTTTCTTTTTGAAATACATCTAGGAGCAACGTACAATAGGCTCACAACGCATGAATAATGCGCAGATGAAAATATCAGGAATACCTATAACGCCTAATATGAGGCTAAGTCGACTTATGGAGCGACTGGTGAGAATGTGTCTCATAAACTGAGAGAAATTATTTCTCTACAAGTATATTTTTCCAGGAAGGTGTCATCAAAGTATAATACAATTCTGGCAATTACACAATGCCTAAAAAATTCATATCATCATTTCGTATTAGATATCTTAAATTTATGATTTATGAAGAAAAAATCATCAAAGCACAGCGGTGAATAAACATCAATGAACCGCTATGTAGTGATACAATCATTATATTATTAAATTACAAATGTGTATCTATCATGATATAGAAAAGGAACTACTATAGAACTAGACATATCAAGAAGTCTAAGCCCTAATAGTTATGTGGAATCATGTGGGCATCTTGACAGAATGTCTGCCATCACATTATCTGATCCACGAATAGCTCGCACAGAGAAATGAAAAGGTTGAAGAGCAATTGCATATCGAGTAGACCTCGAGCTCTTCAAATTCTTACTCTGTATAGCAGTAAGAGCTTTTTGGTCGGTTTCTACTATGAAATGTGCGCCTAGAAGGAATCTCTGTAGTTTGAGGATCGACCAAACCATAGCTAATAGCTCACGGTCTAAAACCGAATAATTCCTTTCTGCCGCATTAAGTTTTCTGGAAATATACATTACAGGATGCAGAGTTCCAGAGTACTCTTGCATTAGTGCCGCTCCAATCCCAGTGGATGAAGCGTCACTACGAAGAACGAATGTCTTATCTTTAGTAGGTAGCACTAAAATAGGTGGTGTTGAAAACAGTGTTTTAATCTTATCCAGAGAGCATTGGCATTCCTGAGACCAGTGGACCACATTAGGCGAACCTTTCTTTAGAAGTGTTGAGAGAGGTGCCATGATAGAGGATAGATTCTGAATGAATCTGCCATAAAATTGAATAAGACCTAACAGACTTCTCACCTGTTTTTTAGTCTTAGGGATTGAGATGTTAAGTATCTTACTAGTATTATGGTCCTCTGTCTTTAGGAAACCATGACCAACTCGGTGGCCTAGGAAAGAAATTTCGCTAAAACCAATATAGGCTTTAGAGGGTTTCGCTGTCAGGTTGTGCTCACGCAAAGTAGACAGCAATTCATCTAACCCTGAATAGTGATCTTCCCAAGTATCGCTGAAAAGACAGATGTCGTCTAGATATGCAATGACATCTGACCGATAAGATAGGATTCGGCGCATCATGCGTACGAACGTAGCTGGTGCGTTCATAAGACCGAAAGGCATAAAATTCCATTGGAACAAACCTCTAGGTGTTGAAAAAGCCGTGAGAGGTTTGGCGCGTTCAGATAAAGGAACTTGCCAATATCCTTTAGACAAATCAAGTTTAGTGAAAAAATGAGATTTGGAGAGTCGAGTAAGTAGCTCTTCCAGTAAAGGCATAGGTTCGGCATCGAACTTAGTTACTTGATTCAATTTTCGATAGTCAACGCAAAGACGTATGTTATTGTCTTTTTTACGCACAATAACCATCGGCGAAGAATATGCAGAGGTGGATGGTTCGATTATTTTCAAATCTATCATCTCATCCAACTCTTTCTCGACCTGTGCTTGAAAATGTATAGGTATAGGATAAGGTCTAACCCTAATAGGAGTATGGTCAGTTAGAACAATGTCATGTTGAATGACATTCGTTTGTCCAGGGATGTCAGTGAGTACATCCTGAAATGTTTGCAACATAGTTGAAACTTGTCGCTGTTCTCCTAGAGACAAATCAGGAGAGACAGTAACGTTCTTCCATGATTCACTGGAATGAAGTGGGATCATTGGAAGAGGAAGATTTACATCTGAAAAACTTGTTTCCTCATCCTGTATCACGGACAGTGATGAGTAATGACCATGTTGTACTGGAGAATTGTCCGTTGCTTGGAAAATGGGTTGCAAATAATCCGGACGTTCATGGAATTCAGTAAGCATATTGATGTGGAAGGTTTTATGCTTCCCATCAATATCGACAATATAGTCGACATCGGAAATTTTCGATATTATATCGTACGGACCTTTCCAAGAAATAAGTAATCTGTTTTCCCTACAAGGTAGTAATACAAATGCTTTGTCACCAGGACAAAGTTGTCGTAAGCATCTCTTCTTATTGGCAAATTGCCTTGCCTTCTGTTTCGCAAATTCAGAAGAAGAAGTTGCTAATTTGCATGCTTCGATAATTTTTTGTCTCAACGCGATGACATATTCGTAGGATGACTTTGTGTCATCGTCAATATTGTCAGATGTTATGAGATCGTGAAGCAACGACATAGGGCCACGCGGACGCGCGCCAAAGACGAGTTCAAAGGGAGAAAATCCCGTATGTTCATTGGGTACCTCTCTGTAAGCGAAGAGGGCCGCAGGTAAAACTCTGTCCCAGTCTTGAGGATGATCCTCAGTTATCTTCCCCAGTAAGTTTTTAAGTGTTCTATTAAGGCGTTCGACCATACCATTAGACATTGGATGGTAGATACTACTTAAAGATCTATCTATCTGCAGAGTAGACATTACTTGAGACATGGTATCTGATATTAGTTGGGTGCCATGGTCTGACAATATTCTCCGGGGAACCCCAGACGAGAAAATATAAGCCAAAGAGCATCTGCAATATCAGCAGTAGTAATGCTCTTCAGAGGAATAGCCTCTGGCCAACGTGTGCACATATCAACACACGTCAAGATAAACTGATGTCCTCTGGCAGACTTGATCTTAAATGGACCAATAATGTCTATGGCCATTTTTTGAAACGGCCGAATAGGAATGTCCGCCGCCTGAATGGGTGCAGCATGCCGTGGACCTTTGGATTTAACTTCCTGACATACTTTACAAGATCGACAATAAATACGTATGTCCTTGTTTACCAATGGCCAAAAGAAAGCCGCAAGGACTCTTGACTTAGTACGGGAAAAACCCATGTGTCCAGCACACTGAGAGTCGTGAGCGTGCTGCAAAATTTTAACTCTCAAATTCTTGGGAACCAGGATTTGAGAATGACTTGACGTAATGGAGTCTTGAACCATACGTACAAGTACGCCATTCTTCTTTGTAATCCACGATTTACGACTTGTGTCTTTATTCGGATCACCTTTAGTTGCAAGAATGAAGAATTTCTTCAGAGTGGGATCATCTTCTTGCTGTTTTATAAACGAGTCACGAGAAATTACCAAGGGATTATCTTGGTTATGCACTTCATTATCTTCAGTAGATGAAGTTTGAGGCATATTAAGAGCCTGAGCTCTAGTGACTACAGCGTTAGCAATCTGCATGTTTTGCCTTTCCCACGTGGAAATTTGTTGCGGAGTGCATTCCTTGACTCCATGAATGCGACCGATGATGAGGTCAGCGATCGGATTCGGAAGAAGACATGCGTGTACATCTCCTGTAAAGAAAGGAGTAGCAATCCTAATGATAGCAGTAGAGTATTTCTCTAATGTGCCGCCAAATGTTACACATTTGACTACTTGTCCAGTGGCACGGGAAGGATCTACGAGTGACTGCCTAACACCAATTGTGGTGCATCCAGAATCAAATAGCACAGAGACTGGATTGTTATTCACTAAACCCTTATGTAAGACAAGAGAACCTCTTCCATCATGCGCGACTGATGCTGGAAGAGCAGGAAGAGGATGGCCACAGCTTAAAGTAGACACTGTGGTTGGCTCAAATAACGTTTTGCATTGGGGGCACTGAGATGCTCTCCCAAAATCAAAAGCGGCACATGCCATATTACTAGCATCATTATTATCTTTACTCTGTTTATAGGCTTCATGGGACTCTTGTTGTGCAGAGTTTGCCTGAAAATGTGGTTTATGTCTTTTGTTTTGAGATCTACCTCGGTTATTATCACCTCTGTAGTTATTGTTACCTCTATTGTAACCCCTATTTGGGTTTGAGTCATAGTTCCCTTGGTTACCATTATCATATTCATTATAATGAGTATCTCTGTAATTATGATCTTGTTGACTCCAAGACGGATAACCCTGATAGTTTCTATAATTACTTCCTCTACGGAAATTCCTATAATTATGACCACCCCTGTGTCGAGAGCTATCAGGTCGTCTCCAGTTCTTTGAAGAAGAACCCTGAAATGATTGGTTACCTTGGTTTTGATAACTATTATGGTTACCTTTTTTATCAAATCTGTTTTGAGGTCCCTGAAATCTGTGTGAATAATTGGGATTGTATGGTGTTGCTGAAGCAACTGGCATACTCTCCTTAATCTTAGTGTTGCCAAAAGTCACGTCGGGGTGTGCAGTGACATATTGGGAACAATATTCTTCCATTTCTTTTAGAGATTTAGGTTTACGCTCATGTATAAATTCAAGGAAAGGTTTGTTCACACATGACATAATCTTATCTCTGAGCAACAAATCCATAAGTCCTTCATACGTTTTTTCTGTTTTGGAAAGCTCAATCCAACGATCAACTGTGAGACGTGCCTTTGCAGTGAATTCTGAGAATTCTACACCCGTCTCAGGTACCATCGTTTTAAATAAAAGGCGATAGCCTTCCTCACTTAGCTGATATTTTTTTATCAAAGCCGCCCTAATGACATCATAATTATCCTTATCTGCTTCTCCTACAAGGCATAATCTAGTCAAAGATTCACCTTTCAAGTTTTCTGATAATTGATTAGCGTATTGTGATTTATCCACATTATGTGTACGACAAGAACGTTCAAATCTATCCAGCCAGAATGTAATATCGTCACTGGACTGATTGAACGGTGGAACCTTAACCTTGTAAGTAGAAGGTTTACCATTGCCACTAGATGCCTGATTAACATTACTCATACTTGTCAATCTTAATTTCTCCAACTCAAATTCATGTTCTCTTATTGCTTTTTTTTCTTCAGCCTCTCTGTCTAATCTTTTTTGTTCAGCTTCCCTGTCTAATCTTTTTTGTTCAGCTTCCCTGTCTAATCTTTTTTGTTCAGCTTCACTGTCTAATCTTTTTTGTTCAGCCGCAGCTTCTCTTTCCAATTTTTTTTGTTCAGCTTCAAATCTCCTTTCCTCTACCTGCATCTGCAATTTCTTTTGTTCAGCAGCAGCCTCAGCTTCTCTTTCTAATCTTTTCTCTTCCGCCATAGCTTTTCTTTCTTCTGCAGCTAATCTTTTCTCTTCTGCAGCTAATGCTTTGTCATATTGAGCAACTGCCCATTGTTCTAATTGTTGACCAGTCTTATCAAGGGCTTTCCCTTGTATAATGAAGTATTCTAATGTAGCCATGATGTCTAACAATAATACTAATCACCTGAATCAATAATAATACCACAAGTTCTCAATGACTTGATTAATCAGTATACTATCCCAATATCTGTGGGTCACAAGCCTTTAATAAGGTCTTGTATAATAGTAATAATAATCAGGTACTGGTTTATACCATAATCCAAGTGCAGTGCACAGGCAATTGTGTCTTATGAAATATACCTATATAAAACATATGTCAACCAACAGAATACATAAAGTACAAATAGGACTGACAATACAAGAACGTTTGCAGAAATCAAAATAAATCAAATAGGGAAATCAATGAAAATAATCACTGAATCTGCAAAGAATAACAACACAAATGACGTCACAATATATGAATATAAATTGTGAATAGAACTGAAAGATAGAAAAGGTTAGACCAACAAATTACAAACAAATCAAAACAAAACTAAAGAACAAAGAAATATTACAAAAATAACAATAATTACAGACTTCACAGCTAACACAAAAGCAACAGTTGTCGCAGCAAATTTTCAATCAAGAAAATTGCACCTATAGAAAACGCCCACAACGGACCCTCTATGACGTGGGATATTCTGTTGTGAGGACGCCGCCCAACCTTAAACACAACCCGCTGACATAGAAACTAACATACTATACAAACAAATAACATGTAAACATAAATATATATAAATTATGTGTATGATAGTATGTGTTGCAAAATAGGCTCAGTCTTACAGTAATGGCAAAGTTATTTTTATGAAAACAAACAAACTGCCACTTTATTCAATTAAACATTCTGGCCTTAAATATTAAAGTTCATATATGGAAAACAAGAAGATCCATCGATGAAAATAGGACTTCTTAGTTCACTCATACTGTCTTCCTGTTAACATTGACAAGAATTGATCCAACTGTTCTGTGAAACTCTATAATGTCTAATGTAAAAAATGTCAACAACGCTGACCTACATACTGCATTCACCTGACAGGTCACGTGACGAAGTGTTGACAAAGAGCAAACCAATACTGCAAGTGTGTCGTATCAGCCACAGGAAACGGTCTGGTATCGGTAATCTGTTGACTTCTGAACTTCTGCGAGGTCAAACCCAGAAAGCTGGTCCACCAGTTGATAAAGTTGTTAAAGTTGATAACGTTGGATTTTTATTCCCGTTAATGATATCCACCAAAAGATAGATATAAGTGGATGGAAGCAGACATCATCATCATCATCAGTTGATAAGATCTCTATGGTGTTGTTTGCTCCACTGTAGTGTATGGAATGTCAACTTGACCTACGCAGTGGTGTGTAGACATGGATTGAGTGTATAATGTGCGAATGATGATAAAGGTTCGTGGTGTTGACAAAAAATGTTCTTTTCTCACACTCATGTATGGCTGGAAGTCATCGACACCAACGACTGTGTACCTTTTCTAAAGTTTAATTGGACGTACACACTCGACAGCACAGATAGTGACAAATCACAGGTTGCCATAATACATCATAGTACAGTGGATAAATGGTCTTGCAATGTTACATGGGCACTCATGTAGAATAATTGTATAATGGACTGTCAGTAGCCAAGCACTCAGTATCGCCCATACATATATCATCTGACTTCACTGACTGAGCACGTCAGCTTATAAACAATATTTCAGATGGCTTCTAAACCTAATCTCGTCTAGCGACGATTCTTCAACATAATGTTCAGCACATATTTTTCCATATAATAATATTGAACCGCTAGCAATGGGTTCTCATGTGTAGCAGTGATCACTGGACTGATCAAGCGATAATACGGGCATCCCTTTTCTCTTCTTGAAAGTCACTACATGTTTTGGTTCCAAGATGGCTTCACTCGTGAGCTGTCACTCACGTTTGGATACAGATAATGAATCTGTCCTAAAGTTAGTCATTCATAAAACATTTCATTGCTCTGTAGATTTGATCATGAACAATTGACTGCAATCTACAGGATATAGTGCTGCTAGGAATCGAAGTCGTTTTCATCGAGTCAAATATATTCTCTTAGACATTCAAATCGTAACTATCGAAAATGGTGGCTTCGATCGAGAGTTCATAAGAGTATCTTTGATTACCTTGGTATAGGAAATATGAAACTGCCATTCCTTGGCAATACGACTAAACACTGGGGTAAAGCATACACGATAGGTTTAGACGACTATCACCTTCCCCACAAATACTGAGATCACTTTTTTCCCCGGCGACAGGCCGACATGGAAAACACACAGTCCCTATCAGGACGAAGCCAAATCACACCACACTCTAGCGACACATCCGCCGAATAGCCTTCGACCTCTCTAGAGACAACAGAACATATAGTTCGACTTAGATATGTAAAGATATACAGATATAAGACAGACTCGTCCTACTCAGACAAACAATACACATAAATTCAGGCCATAGATATTCTGAAGCAAGAACAATCTATTATTACCCAAACAACGAATAAATCGCAGTAAAATGGATTTATCCGCGGAGTTTGATCGAAAGAGCCGACACAACTTTCAAGGGAAGTAACTCAATAATGACTTTCCCTTAAGCACTATTTTGCTTTCAAAATATTTGCGAAGATAACAAGAATACCAATGTATAATATTGTAAGATATCAAAGACTGCACGTAACATAGTGTCAGCTATGTTTCCATGCAGGGTGCTCTTATGTCTATGGTTATCAGCATATTGGCTTTTGCGTGAACGACGCATACTTGGATCTAAGCAACAGCAATCCAAGCACATACCTCATCACAACAGGGATGTTATTGATTAACTAGGGTTGCTGAGCTTGTCACTTTTTCGTAGCCAAAGCCAAGTTGAGGAATTTACATGTAATTTGTAGCTGTTGTGTGGTGCTGTATATTGTGTTTTTAACTGTTGGGGAGCCCCGGCAATAGCTTTCTTCCTTCTGTGGAGTCCTGAGCAAATGAACAGCCTATGTTGAAATGTCTGACATGGATTGGGACAGTTGCACCAATTAGGTTCATGTGTGCAGTTTAGTTTTGGTTTTAAGGACTATCTTCATTGCACAAACTCCATCAGTGCTCTGATCTCCCTTAGATCACACAAGGAGGATCTCAGCACAGTGCATGAACTCTATAGCACCGGCGAGAATCCCAATGTGTGTATATAGGAATGCCACATTCTATAAATATATTTGGTGGGTAGGTTTCTAATTTTCAAATTTTGCTGAGGCAGCGGGCTTATGGCCCCTTTTGGGGTTGGAGTGGCTAAGAGGTGGTATGGTGTCCATCTCGAGTTCTAGAGGTACCGGGTTCGATTCCCAGTTGAGGGAATACAATTTATGGAAATATTTTTCAGAACCAGTGGTCCTAATCATGTCATACTTCCCCCTGGTCTCATGGGTGGTGAGATCAGATGCCTAGCCTTCTCGGATAAGGGCAAAAAAAAACTTAATTTGTTTAAGTACTTGTTCAGTCTAGTGTATTCTGTTCTTAGCTGGAAGACTGTGCTCTGCTCCACATGTCATATTCTGGCACAATAGGAGTACCTCGCATACAGCCCAAGACTACATGCATCCCTTCATTTTGAATGTGTTCCAGTTGTTCACACTGAGGTCTATCTACACAATATAGACAAGTTTTTCCATGTACATGATAAACTTGTATATCAGTTTTATAAAGAAAGAGTAAAATAATGATATTTATTTCTATTTTTCACACCCTGTGTAATTAATTCTTATACATATTCACTTTGTTTATTACGGAACTGATAATATGGTTGCCCCGTATAGTTCCTGGGGCCTGTTATGAAAGAACAAGAACATTGCTACCTCAGACATCACATACAAGGTGAGGTTGTACATGAGGTTGGCAACATCATCATGTTAAACAAACAGCTACATAAACCATCACTACAAGAGGGCACTAGCACTAGTGGTTCCATGCTCCATTAGGAGCAAAAAGGACAGAGATAGTGATAATATGGTCAAAGTTACAAACAGAAAAGACTCAATATTGTCATTAGTTTCATCATGAACAATTATAACAATAGCAGAAGTCAACAACTGTACACAATTCTCAGAAATATGCAACATTTTAACTTTATTGCAGCTTTGCACTTTTTTATCACATGTTAGCCTTGCAGTTATAGTCTGTGTGTGTTGATTTCTGGGTAGTGTAAAAATCTTGCAAAGTTGTTCGATAGAGTGCTCTCCCCTTTAAAATTTGTGAGGTACCAGAGGTTATCTGTTGTGATGAGAGAAAATCCAACATCTTCACATCGTCAGATTCTGTATTGTCTTTTGTCAGTTTTACAAATAACAGTGAACTAAATAAAACCAAGATAGCAAACACGATAAAGATAACAAACATAAACAAAAAAAAACAAAAAACAATTATTAAGCAAAATTAGCAAAGAAAATACAAACATGAGTATTAAAAAAGAACGAATAAAGCTTTATTTGAAAAAAAAAACAAATATTATAAGCATGATAAAGGTAATAAATAAGAGGAGAAAAAACAACAAATAAAAGGAATAAATAAAAACAACAATTAACAAAAAAGATAAGCATGAAAATAAAAAGGCAATCAATATGACAAAAGAAAACAAAGTCATCTTTTTTTAATAATTAGTGTTTTAAAATGTTGTATGTCAACCCTTGCCCTCTTTGTCCATCTTCTCTGTAATCAACCTTATTAACTGGTACCTACCAACTAGTTTGTATACACAAGTTTGTTTCATTTTTCTTTTATTTTCCATAATTTTACGTGGCAGAACCATCTCATTATGATTGATTTAGGGCATCTGTAATTAACTTCAGGCACAGCTCTAAATAAAGAAGTTTCAACTCAAATGTCAGTCCTACTGTATGGCTGTGAAACATGAAGTATTAAAAAAATGACAACCAGAAAGTTATAGACTTTTTTAATGTTTGCTTACACAGAATAGAAATGGTGTGACAAGATTACGAAGAACCACAGAATAGAAATGGTGTGGCAAGATTACGAAGAACCATAGAATAGAAATGGTGTGACAAGATTACGAAGAACCATAGAATAGAAATGGTGTGACAAGATTATGAAGAACCATAGAATATAAATGGTGTGACAAGATTATGAAGAACCACAGAATAGAAATGGTGTGACAAGATTATGAAGAACAATAGAATATAAATGGTGTGACAAGATTACGAAGAACCATAGAATAGAAATGGTGTGACAAGATTACGAAGAACCACAGAATAGAAATGGTGTGACAAGATTATGAAGAACCATAGAATAGAAATGGTGTGACAAGATTACGAATGTAGAACTGGTGGACAGAACCAAACTGGTGACAAGAAAAATCTTCTCTCTTTGTCATCCTCTGTCTCTTTTTCCTTCTATCTTTCCTGTTGTCATGATGTATTCCAGCTTCTTTCTTGTCTCAACACACCCAGAGAAAGTGGATTACTTCCTTCTATCTTTCCTGTTGTCACGATGTTTTCCAGCTTCTTTCTTGTCTCAACAAACCCAGAGAAAGTGGATTACTTCCTTCTATCTTTCCTGTTGTCACGATGTTTTCCAGCTTCTTTCTTGTCTCAACACACCCAGAGAAAGTGGATTACTTCCTTCTATCTTTCCTGTTGTCACGATGTTTTCCAGCTTCTTTCTTGTCTCAACACACCCAGAGAAAGTGGATTACTTCCTTCTATCTTTCCTGTTGTCACGAAGTATTCCATCTTCTTTCTTATCTCAACACACCCAGAGAAAGTGGATTACTTCCTTCTATCTTTCCTGTTGTCACGATGTTTTCCAGCTTCTTTCTTGTCTCAACAAACCCAGAGAAAGTGGATTACTTCCTTCTAACCTGAAGAATAAGCTTCCTCTGCGCTGTTATTATCATTATATGCTATTCTCTCATCTTTTTCTTTGTTCCCTACAGAGCACGGAACCACGAACTATGAAAAGTCAGCATCGTGTTATCATCTTCATTCTTAATGGTGTTTTTGATAGGTCATCATCATCCTTGTTATTTGCATTCACTATACAACATGAAGCCACCACGACAGCTGGTCCTGTGTCAGGTCAGGTCGCCTGTACCAAGCATTCACAATCTCTTACAGCAGTGGTTACTGTAACAATGTGTTTTACATAACAAGGTTGCCAACCCCACACATCTCATTTTAGCTGCTTTGTACGACCCGCCTGATTGTGTAGTAGTTCTGTTCTTTCTTTGTAACTTCAGAGACCCCCGAAGAACTACACATGCCACCACATGCTATTGCTTACTTGAAATTCATGGGAGAAGCAGAACTATGAAGAGTCTGCAACAATTAAAGAAAAATCTGCAACAATTAAAGAAAAATCTGCAACAATTAAAGAAAGGACTGCAACAATTAAAGAAAGGTCTGCAACAATTATGTGTCATTGTTGATTCTTATGAAAAAAAATGAGAACACAAAAACATGTTGCACATCAACATCACTGATCAGGACTGACTAACCTCCACAACAACATAGTCTCCAGGCTGTGCCTCACTCTCCTCCCCCAACTGCTCAGGCCCATAATGGAGAGGGGCACTGCGGAACACCACTTTAGTGTTAGCATCATTTCTGCCAGCCAGGTCATCAGAAGATCTCTTACTCTCCTGTAAACAAGATTAGACATCATCATCATCATTTTCCTGTTCACTTCCTATGGAACATGGGAGCTATGACTGCAGCTGTCCCCTTGCAGGAAGCCTGTAGACAGTATTATCATGCTCTAGCAGCGGTGGTTTCTGTAGCAATTTTTTGATCAGGATGAGGTTGCCAGCCTTGTGCCAAATCTCATATTAGTTGCCTTGTACGGCATACGTTAGGATGCACTAGTCGTATTCTTTCTTATTCTCTTCGTCTGACAAGAGGCCCATGGAACTACATGGGGGGCAAGTTTGAACAGCTGCAGCTAAAATGTATATGAATTGCTACAATATGGATAGATCTGTGATCTAGTGTAGAAACTATTTAAACCTACAGTACAAACACTAAATGTAGAATCTTCAACACACACGTCAAGTCAGTACAATTGTATGGATGTTAAACATGGAGGACAACAAAACTACCAACCAAGAATTGCAGACTTTCGTACACGGGTGCTTGCTTAGGACAGATGGATTGAAATGGCAAGACAAGATCACCAATATGGAAACAAGATGACAAGAACCAGTGGAACAAGAGACAAGATGTTCATGATGTATAGGAAACACACTGAGGAAGCCTGTTGACACAAGTACATGTCACTTCTTGTTCTGGAATCTCCAGGGTAAGATAGGTACAATGAGAACAAAAAACATGTGGAAAAGGACACAGAAATGAAAAGACCTTGAGCTGATGGCACAAGACAGGATAGCATGAGTTTCTTGAAAGCCTATACTCTTTGGTGACGTGTAAAAACCTGATCTGTCAACTAATGTGCAAACCTGATCTGTCAACTAATGTGCAAACCTGATCTGTCAACTAATGTGCAAACCTGATCTGTCAACTAATGTGCAAACCTGATCAGTCAACTAATGTGCAAACCTGATCAGTCAACTAATGTGCAAACCTGATCAGTCAGCTAATATGCAAACCTGATCAGTCAACTAATGTGCAAACCTGATCAGTCATCTAATGTACAAACCTGATCTGTCATCTAATCTACGAACCTGATCTCTCATCTAATGTATGAACCTGATCTGTCATCTAATATACAAACCTGATCTGTCATCTAATGCACAAACCTGACCCGTCATCTAATGTACAAACCTGACCTGTCATATTCAGTATTTTGTCTCATTAACTTTGTTTTCTCCCTGTGTATTTTCAGACCCAGTTGCTGTGACCTCTCATCTAGTATTTTTATTCTGTCCCGCTTCTTATTACAGCAATGGGACAGAACAGCCAGGTCATATGCAAAATCTAGATCATCAAGCTGTTTAGTCTGAGTCCGCTGGATTCTATTTCTGTTGGCTGAAGTCAATGTTTTCATAACCTAATTTATAACCAATAGGAGAGAAATGGTGACAAGAGGCATCCCTGTCACACTCTAGTTCTTATCCTAATTGGTTCTGTATGCTGTCCTTCATGAAGAACTCTTCATATCATGTCTTCATTAAGTTAATTATCTTCAGGGAAAATGGGGAGCCTCCATAATTAATATCTCATCAATTTGAGAAGTGATACTCTGTCCACAATGTCAAATACCCTTTTATAGTCTATAAATCCACCGTAATGAGGTTAGTTCCAATCAAGACTTTGTTTCACTATTATTCTCAATGTTGCTGTCCAGTCTGTACAGGTCTGTGCCTAAAATCTGCTTGTACTTCTCTTAATTGTTGGTGTAAGGACTCTTAATCTCTGAAGTATAATCGTGATTAATGTTTTTCCTGGCACAGGTAGTAACATTATTCACCTGTAATTTGTGCACTCATGTGAATCTTCCTTCTTAGTCAACTTGACCAGATATCATTTCTTTACATTTTGCTGGAACTTCTCTCTTCCAGGTTTTACCAAATAATTTGTAGAATAACTCTGTAGAGGTGTAAATTTCTGCTGACCAGCAATCCGGAGCATTACTGTCTCCCATTACCAATGGTGTTCGCAGGTTTCTTTAAAAATTGCTTTTTTGGGGGGGGAAATTCATAAAAAAATTTAAAAACAGACATAGGGCTTTGAAATTTTCAGAGCATCATAATGAATGGTTGCTACATCCGAAAAAACTTATTTTATGCAAATTGGTCACATGATCATGGCGGCCATCTTAAATTTATATGGCTATTTATAGAAATTTCAGGCGATGTTTTAAAACCATTATCTTTTTCCAGTCTTTAGTGAATCTGTTCAATGTCAGAGCAATAAAATGTTAGGGACTTGGATGGCAACGAATAAAATAAGCTTGATTGATGTACGGATTTAACGATTAACCACGTATTTCAACATGAAAGGCTAACGAAAATTGTGAATAAAATGCAATAAAATTTAATTTTTGTATTTGTCTTTTTTGAATGGATTCTGTGTCTGTGGCATCTGACAATGAGTGTTTGTGAATGTTTGAGTAGTTAAGTACGTCTAGCTGGAGTCTGAGCTGCTTCCTTCATTAACTCGGGTTGAAGTTGTAGCTGTAGGCCTCTGTAAGAGTCTTTGTCATGAACGTTGAAAATCCTCGACTGTGTGGTATAACTTGAAACAGGGTATCAGGCATAGAGGTACATTGCAATCTGGGCAGTACATGCAAGTCTGCAGCTTTACAAACTTTTCCCTGCAGCTTTACAAACTTTACAGTCTGGTTTGTGCCTTGCCCTTTCATATTTGGCAATGAAGTGGTGCTCAGTAAGTCATGTTGTTGTGACTTGTGGTTTTGAAGGTGTCACATTGCATCGAAGAATAGCAGGTTCAATAAGAGTGAGACTGACAGCCTGTCTGAACCTCTTTGCTTTGATCTTTTTTGTAGAGTTGGCAGTGTTGTAGGTTATGTGTGGCAGTGTTGTAGGTTATGTGTGGCAGTGTTGTAGGTTATGTGTGGCAGTGTTGTAGGTTATGTGTCGCAGTGTTGTAGGTTATGTGTGGCAGTGTTGTAGGTTATGTGTGGCAGTGTTGTAGGTTATGTGTGGCAGTGTTGTAGGTTATGTGTGGCAGTGTTGTAGGTTATGTGTGGCAGTGTTGTAGGTTATGTGTGGCAGTGTTGTAGGTTATGTGTGGCAGTGTTGTAGGTTATGTGCCCATTGTCCAGGGCAGTATCAACTTAGAAATGATATAATGGCAGGTATCATTTATAAGGATCTGTGTGGGTAGGGGTAGCTTGCCGAAGTGATCGACACCTCCCATACTTTTGTTGTATTTTTCTGCTTCTGAATTGTTCTGCCCTCAGGAATTCCTCTTTTTCTAACTGTCTTATCCATCATATCATTGGAGTGAACAGTAGATATAAGGTTCTCTTTTTGTATCTTGCCAGATGACTGCCGGCATGCCTTTATTTTCTGTCGCACAAAACACAGGATGATCTGCCTTTTTCAATTTGAATAGCTTTTTCTTCAGTGCTTCAGGAAAATGCTATCTATTCTGGGGCTGAAAAAGAGCTGTCGCAGTAAAGAATATGTCCTTTGCTGCCATATCCATCAAGAAGAACTTTCACAACCCTGGAAGTTGCCCCACACATAACCATCCTTTTTCTTATCAGTATAAATGTTCATTTTCAGGCAATAGGGGGCCTATTGCATTTTAGCATCAGTGAGAACAAATAGTTTGAATCCCCACTTTGTGGGTTTTGCTGGCAGGTACTGCTTGAAATATATTCCTCCCTGTGAGCTGAGCGAGGTGATTTTCTCCGTACCTATTCACTTCGTCAGTGATCAGATCTATGGCAGTGTCAGGAAAATAAAGTTCGAAAAAAATCAATGGACTTGAGTTCAGTTGAGTCTGCCTTGATACTGTGGCCGTGATGGGTGGTTGATATTTTCATTTCTTTATATAGTGTTCATATAGTGTGACTCGTCTCTCTACCCTTGACAGTAGGCAGCTAAGGTGTGTGTGAACAGACACGTGTAAATACTCTGATGAAATCAAGTGATGAAATGTACTGTTAGACAAGACGTACAGATGGTTGATGATTCTACTTGTCGACACACTGTATTCCAACATCAGTAGAACGAACTTCAAAGTTTTATTTAAATACAGTAGAATCCGCTTCTCTCTTCTGCGAATTTACCTCATAGATTTTTACATTTAACTTGAAATGAAAATCCCATTCGTACATTTTCTCAATTCAGCGACATCCAAATAAAAATCATATTCTTGTACATATCTGTCACTGATCTGCTCTCGTCTAATTTTCCACTGCTATATCACCTGAGTGATCGTCTAAGAAAAGTTAGTTATCTTTATAACGTTCACTAAGTGACCTTCTGGTGTATCTTACTAGAAGACTGGCCTACAACTGCCAGGGATGTTGATTTTCTACCAGTTTACCTGATCACTACGTCTGTCTCTGTTTTATCTAAAAGTCTATCTTCTTTATCGGGAACAAATATACTTTTCATTTCGCTGCCACTTTTCACACTGTTCCAACGCACAACGTCCAAACGTGCTCACTTACGTTGCGTGCGTTCAACATCAGACTGACAAACCCCGTTCTACATTTTTCGCGCACTCCTAAAATGTGTTCACCCTACCACAACTTTTAACAATTGCATTCACCCTTTTCAAACCATTTCTCTACACTATATTACCCTTCCAAAACCAAACCACCGTTCACAATACCTTCTTGCTCTTCATATGAAGGAAGAATGAAAAGCTGAATAAGTTAATTTTGAGCAAGCTTTCTCCATTTCCAAGGATTATTTTTGATGTGCAGTGCTGCAATGGCCCCTTGTGCCACGCCCATCTCCAACTTTAGACCTACCTACATCTTCTCCAATTTCGTTGTCGCTACTGTGACTAATGTTATTATTCAGTGAGCCATTTCTACTTCGCCATGAGATACCACTTTCAGCCCCAGATTCGCTGCCAGAGTCAGAATCATCTCTGTTATAAGTCTGGTTTTCGTCACCACTTATGACGAAAATGTAGAATGGGCTCTTGTACTAAAAATAACGAAATTTTAATCAAATTTCCGCTTCTAACACCGCAACACGATATGAATCATGGGCGTAGCCATTTTGGAATGCTACAAATACCCGGATGAGGCTTATTTCGTAAAACTATAGATACAGCGGCACTGTCGCTTTCATAGTCATGCTAATTCAACGATGGTCGAATTTGGTCAGCAAGGGTATATAATGGAAATTCGACGATCGTCAAACTTGGTCAGCAAAAGTGTTTAATGTCCTCTGATGGAATGCCATCTGGACCAGCTGGTTTTCCATGTCTTAGAAGCTTTATAGTTTTCTTTATCAGTTGGTCTTTCACTGCTGACTTGTAGCTCTAAGTGCTATGATTTGATTTTTCCGATCCCCAAGATTACAAGTTTTCATTCTTTTTTCCAAGTGCTATGATATATACCCCAACTACCAGCACTAAGTGTAATGGTATATATATATACCCCTACTACCAGCACTAAGTGTAATGGTATATATATCCCTTTTACCAACAGTGTCACAATATACATACAATTTCTCACAACACTGTCACAACATACACATCCCTTCTACCAACACTGTCACAACATACATATCCATTCTACCAACACTGTCACAATATGCATACCACTTCTCACAACAGTAATATGATATACATACCAGTTCTCCCAACATACATATCCCTTCTACCAACACTATCACAACATGCATATCCCTTCTACCAACACTGTCACAATATACATACCACTTCTCCCAACAATAACATGATATACATTCCTCTTCTCCCAACACTGTCACAACATACATATCCCTTCTACAAATACTATCACAACATACATATCCTTTCTACCAACACTGTCACAATATACATACCACTTCTCCCACAAAGTGTTATGTTACGCTTACATCTTCAACTTACAGGTTCATGATATATACTGAAGCACATTAAAAACGCACCACCTGTATAATACAGGAACAGAGTGTGAAATGTAAATATAAGTGTTTACAAGTTTACAAAATTGGGAATCTTTATTCATTTTCCTATGAATCCATGCTGGTCATTAATTTGTACATTTGATTGTTATGAAATTCATTGCATTCTGTGCAGGCAAGGGAGAAAACCAAAAATGCAACCAATTAAAAAAATTCATTCACATTATCCTCAGTATCTGGTATGTCCACCGTGTACTTGCAACCAAGCTTGGCAGCGGCTCCGCATGAAACGCACAAGTCTCTGAAGGAAATTCCGGGGAATCAAGTCCCATTCACGTGTAAGAGCAGCTTCGAGCTGTTGCAGATTAGCTGGAGAACCTTGCCTGTAGACTCTGCGTCCAAGCTCATCCCACAGATGTTCTATAGGGGACATGTCTGGTGATAGGGCAGGCCAATCAATCGTCACAATGTTCTGCTGCTGTAGATATTGCTGCGTAATGCATGCGGTGTGCGCACGTGCGTTATCCTGCTGGAGAAGCTGCAAGTCTGGATAATTTGTGAACGCAGGAGCAACAAATGCATCCAGAACCTCATCTCGATATGTCATATGTCACAGCATTAACATTTCCACGGAAGACGTGAAGAGGCAAGCGATGGTGAAAACTGAATCCTCCCCAAATGTGAATACTGCCACCTCCAAATCGGTTGTGCTGACGAACACAGCAATCTGCCAAATCCGCATACGTTCATCAGCAAAGGATATGTTGAATCTGCTCTCGTCTGTGAATAGGACAGCATTCCACTGCAGTCTAGTCCATCTGAAATGTTGCTCTGCCCATTGCAGGCGCTGCTGACGATGTCTGTGAGTCAAGTTTGGCCCAACATAAGGTCGTCTTGCAGTAAGGCCTGTATCTCTGAGTCGTCGTATGACTGTCATTCGAGAGACTTGCCCACGAGTACCCACTATTGCTCTTGCTGTTTGACTTGCCGGGAGAGAACGATTCCTTAGGTGACTCAGCACAACATGACGATCTTGCGCAGGGGTAGTAACTCGTGGTTGGCCACTCCGAAGTCTTTCCCGGGCACTGCCAGTGGTTCCGTAACGTTCATTGAGATGTACAAGTGTTGTGGTGGCAATTCATCCTTCTGGCAATGGCCTGCGAGCTCATTCCAGTCTCCAACATACCAATGGCTCGTTGGCGGTCGTTTTCAGATAGTCATGGCATTTCAAGCACATGTACTGGGTGTTTTGTCTCAACGGCCTTTTTATACCGAGTATACTGCCACAATGCGTACACATTTTCAGGGTCATAGCTGTTGGGAATCGTGTTGCACGTGTAACTTTCATTGTTTTCATGTAGTCTGTACACAAACCTGTGGGTTATATCATGCACTTTCCATTCCAGCAGCCATTCGCTCTCTACCTCATGACAAACACGGAGAAAATCCATTCCCACACTTTTTTTTTTCCAGCTTCTCGGCATCAGTATATATAATAGTGGTGCGTTTTTAACGTGCTTCAGTATATAAAATCCACTCCTACCAACACATGTTACAACACGCATATCTCTTCTACTAACATTTTCAGGATATATACACCACATCTACCAATGCTGAAGTGATATACATACCCCTTCTACCAACACTAAATGCAACTCTCCAACTTGAGACAGATGTATGGCCTCTGAATGTTTCCGGAAAGTATCATGAAGCTCTTGGTTCCTCCTCAACTTGACATCTGTAGGCACGTTGTCATCAAGACGATGGAAAGCTCGGGTTTTCTGAAGATTAAAAAAACAGAACATCAGTAGGTATGTGATTTGTCAAGATGATCGTAAGCTCTGCTTTTCTGAAAATAAAAAAAAACAGAACATCAGTAGGCATGTGATTGTCATATTGATAGTAAGCTCTGGTTTTCTGAAAACTAAAAAAACAGAACATCAGTACGTACGTTACCTTCAAGACGATCGTCTGCTCTGGTTACATCAAAGATTCACATGCTCATGCAGCTGTGGTTTCTGTAGCGTTTCATCTTACATGAAAAGGTTGCCAGCCTCATGTACAACCTTATACTAGTCATCTTGTATGTTATGCCTGAAGGTGCTTAGTCCCTATTTCTAACTGTGTAATCAGAGACTTCCAGGAACCACAAGGCTTTCTTATAGGACAGTTTATACACAATAAAAGATATAGCAACAAGCCATTAAAAGTAGTTTTTAGAATGTTGTGATTACATACTGTAGTCATTTGTGATCAAGTCACCACACATGCTTCTGTCTACAAGAGATTACCACCATGAAAGAGTTATGCCTTTGCATGTCAGTACAACGAAGCAATCTACTTTCCTTGGCATGTCATGAGAAGTGGAAAGTTGGAATAAATTGTGGCAACAAGAGAAAGAATGAAGGAAAAGAGACACAGAGGATGACAAAGAGAGAAGTAACTGGACAGTTTTGACATCATGACATGGAAAGAAGCCGACAACAGAATTGGTAAACAGTACTGGGGACAGGAAGTTGTGGTGAGACACAATCAAGACACCACCAGGAATGGTTCTTCCAAGACAAAAAAGTTTGTCACATACCAAACTGAGTTGTCACTGTCACTTGTTCTGTCCCTTGACACACAGACAGGTATTTACTCACCTGTCTCATGCTGTACAAACATATATAATCACTCACCTGTCACAAGTGAACACAAAGATATTCACTTACCTGTCTTAAGCTTTAAGGAAGGATATTCGATAGCCTGTCTAAGACCATACTGAATGATATTTCCTCACCTGTCTCAAGCCATACATATATTCCTCACCTGGATTACGCCATACCGAAAGTTTTTCCTTACATGTCTTAAGCAGTATATAAAGGTATTCCCTCACCTGTCTCTAGCCAAACAAATATTCCTCACCTGTATTTAGCCATACAGAAAGATATTCCTTAACCTGTCTTAAGCTATACAGAAAGATATTCCCTCACCTGTCTCAAGCCATACAGACATTCCTCACCTTCTTCTTCTTCTTGCGATCGCATCTTTGATGATTACACCGTCAGACGAGTTCTCATGATGAATTCGACTGTTGTTTGAAGTTCCTCTTTAACTCCATATAGCTTTGAGTTTAGTGTTGAGTCATTGGGCCAGTATATCTTTCTTAACTGGTCATACAGAGGGCAGTCCTGTAGAACATGCTCAGCAGTTTGTTCGTTTAATCCACATGCGCAGTGGTGAAGCAGACAATCGTAGCTTGTGCATGTGTTTGTTCAGTTTGTTATGCCCTGTCCTGAGTCGAAAAATAGTTATCTGTCCCTGCCGGTCGAGAGTGTGATAGTCGTCTTTGGGTTGGTTCTGTTCTCTTCTGATAGTCTGGATAGCTCTCTTTTTCTCAAAGTATGTGACTTCATTATCTTCTTGTTCACATTCTCCTCCCTTTTTTGCAAGTTTATCTGCCTTTTCATTTCCGGGTACACCACAATGAGATGGTACCCACTGAAGTATGGTTCTCTTTTTTGGCAGCTACCTTGTTTAGTTCATTTCTCAGATGCGGGAGTTTACCACCCTTGAGAGCTTGCAGGACAGACAGTGCATCTGTGAAGATGACTACCTGGTGGCAGTCAGAGTTGGTGTTATAAATCATATTTGCAGCTTGCTCTAGAGCTTGAACCTCAGCTGTATAGTTGGAACAGAATTTACCAGTGGGAATGTGCCTAGTCTCATAGTGGTTGTCAGGATATGAGATAAAGATACCGGCACCTCCGTTCCTAACAGCATTAGTTGCTGATCCATCTGTATAGGCATGTATCCATGATTGATCGGGATAGCTTTCTTGGATCATACTCAATGTAGCAGTTCGTTTTTGCAGATCATTATACTCACATCCACTTGTGAGACCACTGACTGATGTATTAATTTGGAGGGCACTGCTGGCCTGCTCCCATGGTACAGGGTATAGGGTGGGCTTTAGTGGTGTTGTCTTCATGGATAGGTCTTCTTGATGCTGTCTTATAAGTCTTTTCCCCCGATGCACAAAGCTGCTACGCTTTAGACGTCCCAATGCCAGATCATCTAGTCTTGCCTTCATTGGGTGCGTTGGCATACTGTTGTACTTTTCCATCTGGATCATGGTTTTTTTTGTGTCTCTTCTATGGGACAATGTCTGTAATCCAGCAACCTTCTGCATCTCTGATATTGGTGTAGTTTTCATGGCTCCTGTAATGAGCCTGAGAGCTTGATTTTGCACCTTGTCCAAAGACTGCAGATGTGAGTTAGCAGCTGATGACCATGCTGCTGAGCTAAACTCTAAGTGTGGTGGTTGTCCCTAGGTGTATGTTAGCTGGTTTGTCCTTGGGGGCGAGGGAGAACAGTGTTGTGGAGGTTTTGTCTGTGTTTATTGTGATAAGCCATTTCTCTGCCCATGACACTAGCATGTCTGCTGCCCGCTGCATTCTATAATTTGCTGTGGTGACATTTTCATCAGCGCACCAGAGTACTAGGTCATCTGCATATAAGGCAGCTTTAACTCCTGCAGGAGATCTTTCACCAGGTCATTGATGTAAACAAGGAAGAGTGTTGGGGAAATTACTCCTCCTTGAGGTACCCCCTGATGGAGCAACACTTTTCTGCTCTGCAGACCGTCAAGAGTGACGCTAGTTCTCCTGTTATGCAAGTATGACTGGATCCATTTCATCATGTTGCCTTGGATTCCACTTCTCCTAAGTTTTGCAATGAGGCCATCTTTCCACACCTTGTCAAAGGCCTGCTTGAAGTCGACCCAGATCGTTAGGACCTTTTTCTTCTCCTGGAAGGCATCTTCTACTGCTTGAGACAAGTAAGTAACTTGGTCTTCTATACTGTAGCATTCTCTAAATCCAGCTTGTTCCGGCACCAGGATCTGCTCAGACTCTAAATACCATTTCAATCTGTGGTTGACTATTCGCTCCATAGTGTTCCCAACACAGCTTGTGAGACTGATTGGCCGGTAACTTGCAGCCTCGGTCTTACATTTCCCTTTCTTTAGTATGGGTATTGTGATGGCTTCTCTCCATACTTGGGGTACCGTTCCTTTCAACCAGCTGTGGTTGAATTTCTCAAGCAGTTTTGTCTTTGCTGCTGAGCTCAGATTTACTAGCATTTCGTTGCTGATTTTGTCTGGGCCGGGTGACTTTTGAAACTTAAGCTTGGAAATAGCCTTCTGTAGTTCTCCTAGTGTGATGGGTTCCCTCATTGGGGCAGGAGTATCTGTCTGTCCCATGGTTGCCAGTATTTCTTTTCTTATCTCTCTCTGATGATCTATGTTAATGGGTAAGTTGCTTTCTGAACTGTATCTTCTAGCAAACAAGTCTGCAGCTTGTTTTCCTCTGAAAAGTTTGCCACCTTCATCCAATGTGATAGTCTGCCTAGGTGAGGAACGCTCTTCATTTAGAGACTTGACTAATCTCCAAAGTTTCCTGCCGTCTTTCTCAGGTTCAGCGATGCCGTTTTAGTTCTCCAGCTTTTCCGTTTTTCTTCTAGCTTTGTTCTCTGAAACTCTGCTACAGCCTTTTTCCATTTGTTGTGAGTTTCAAGTGAAGGCTGAGACTCTGCGTCCTTTCTAGCCCTGTCCATAGCTTCCTGACGTTCTTGGAGTGTGCTGGACCAGTATGGTATGTAGTTACGCCGGCATCCTTTGGGAATGGTTTCTTTTGCAGCTTGTAGTATGCATCTGTTGAAGTCTTTTACCACTTCATTAATGTCTCTGTTCTGTACCTTGAGGGTAGACAGCAGCGTGTTCACCTGATGCCTGAATAAACCCCAGTTGGCTTTTTTGTAGTTCCATCTTGTAATGGCTGGGCCTGTACTGAGAGTTGCACTCTGGACAGTAAGAAAGATTGGGCGATGGTCGCTTCCCCCTAGTTGGTCTCCTACTTCTCTACTAATAGATCCAGCTATATCTGGTGTGGAGAAGGCAAGATCTGGTGTTGAAGTTGTGTGCCATCCTCTGGAGTAGAAGGTAGGAGTATCTGTGGCATTATTGACTAGGATTAGGGAGTGATCATCTTGCCAAGTTTCAACCTCTTCACCTCTGTGATCCAGATGGTTATAGCCCCAGCTCTGGGAGTGGCTATTAAAGTCTCCAACTGCTATAAAGTTGGTGGCTGGTACCTGTATAGAGCTGAGACTTAGGGGTTTGTTGTTCGGACAGTAATAGTTCAGGAGTTCTATTTCCATCTTGTCTACCTTTATCTGCAACAGCTGATATTCTGCTCCATCCATGAAGGTTTTCCTTTCGTGTGCAGGAATGTTATTCCTTACAAGAGTAAGTACTCCTCCTTTTCATCTATCTTTTCTGTCGGATCTGAAGCATTGATATCCCCTTATTTTAAAGGTTTGATCTGCTTTCAAGTGAGTCTCTTGGATACAGCAAACACTGACTTGCTTCTCATACAAGATGTTTTCCAGCTCTGTCTTTTTGCTGTATCCAGCCTGCTTGCTGTTCACTCCCTCTGCATTCCAGTGCATCATGACAAGTGGCACTCTGGGTTTCTCTTTTCCTGTTTTGTTTTGGTCAGTAGTTCTCCTCTGCCGTCTGCTGACTCCACAAGACGGTCTAGAGGGTCCTCCAGTAGCTGAGGGTGGGCTCTGTCGAGGCTCAGAGCCCGGCACTGCACCTGCCTGGTGGAGCTCCACAGGGCGAGCACCATTACGAGATTTATTTGACGGTGTACTCTCCATAGAAAAAAAAAAAGCGAGTTGCGTGATACTGTGGTTTCCGGTGCGCCTTCTGGCCCAGTATCTATGACTTTAGCACCTGTTCAACGGGAGAGTGGGCTCATCCCTAATCTGTTTATGTTCCCAGTAGTAGACTATTCGCAAGCAGCCTGGGGGTGTCACTGCTCTGCGCGGACCTTGTTTACCGAGGCGGCGTCCGAGCTCGTATGGTGAAAATATGGTTGCGTTATCTTCAAAATAGCCCTGTCTTTCCCATGGCTTTTCTGCCATCCTGCAACTTTGAGTTAGGGAGTTCTGAGCTCCAGTCTCTTTCCCAGGCATTTTATCCTGGCCTGGCACGCATACAGAGGACCCCACTTCTGGTTCTAAGTTAGCAGTTGGGGATAGGTGGGGTAGCACACTGTGCATTCCCCGTCATCCAGGGGGCTCTCCAACTATGCAGAGCTTGCACAATGCTGTGCTCTGGTTCTGGGCTCTCCCAAGGAATCCTCACGTCCTGCACAGAGCCACTTCCAGATACCCACCACCTGCCAACCCTCCATTGTAGAAATCTCCTGCATGCGGCCATCCAGTCAAGAGCCAGTATTAAGTCTGGTGCCCAAGTGATCCCCCCAAGCTCAGTGTGCAATGCTGGGTTCTCATCATGCTGCAACACAGGGGGGATTGTGATGCTCAGCCATCTCTCTCAACTCTGCACCGATAAGTGACATCGGGGACTTAACTGTGCCTCAGTACTGGGAGGCCCCGTTTCCGGGTACACCACACACAGCCAATTGAGGCAACGGTCGCCGTGGGCGTATTCCTCACCTGTATTAAAACATACAGAAAGATATTCCCTCACCTGTCTCAAGCCATACAGAATGGTATTCACTCACCTGTCTAAGAGCAGACTGACAGCATGGCCTTCTAACCCCTTTGATGGAGAAACTGTACAATGATGAGAGAAGCCTGAGACAGGCTGCAAAATCTTTGAGATAACAGACGTTGCATATACAAGTATGAGCAAGAATGATGAAGTAGACTGACCTGTCTCATGCTGTATGGAAAAGAAAAGACAAAGTTGTACTTGACAATGTCCATGAGAGAAAGTGTGTCCTTATGTGCATCCTCTGTCTCCCCACAGAAACCAGTAATGAAGTCACTGGACAATGCAACCCCTGAACAAAAAATATATGTATATAAATTATCAATGGCTATTTTTGAAAGATACTGGGAACTTTTGGAAAATACCAGACTGCGGAGACACTTATCATCAGTATTTTCCTTTTTCTTGATCTCACCCGAGTACGCAGCAATGCTGGACTCCTTGCAGGAAGCCTGCCCCAAAGCATTCTTGTAGTGGTGGTGTATGTAACAATTTATATTACATGGTGATATTGCCAGCTCCATACACAATCTCATTATTCACCTCTTATGATATGCCAAGGGAGATTAGTCTTTGCTTCTTCATACATCTTAGGGAACTACACGGGGTCATGATAAACTGATAAAACAAGGTCAAGGTCGAGATGCTCGAATAGAAGTCAGATGTAGATCACAGAAAGGATCATAAAAGTGAAAGAACTAAGAGCTGTACACTGGCTAAGTGGGACAGAGACTCCTGTTCTACCCAGATTGTAAAGCAGGTAATGGGGCAGAAACACTTGTCTGATGGGGGAGACACTTCTGTGGATCAGATTATGAGTACAGAGTCTCCTATCACTGGAGAAAGATCATAAAGGTATGAAATCTATGGACATTGGTTGTGTCTGCAACAAAGAACCATGATGGCGGGTGCTGGGTTTTGAGTCCAAGTCCAAAAAAATATGAGAACTGGGACTATTTTTCAATAATCTACTATATTCTGAGTCTAGATATGTCAAAATCAATTGTTAGAACACATTCTAAAAAGATGTATATTTTGACTTAGAAAATGGTAATTTCCTATAACATTATGCTTTTCCTAAGAAAATCATTAATTTCTCAGAACATTCTTTTGTATTTCTAATTCTCCCACTGATGTTATTATTCATCAATAAATGAGATTCGGCATAGAAACTTTCCATTGCTTGTTAAACATTTGTCAAGTTAGATTTTTCATATCTTATCAAAAGTTTGATTTATTGCTAATAATGCTGCAAAATTTGTTACTACATTTAAACACTCAATTAATAGTCCTTATAGCTCAGAATCTACTGTAGTGATAAAAAAAACTCTAAACAGAGAAAACACTTCAAAATACAATTATAAGCTTTCAATTCACACTGGGTGTTCATAATTCAAAACGAAAAAGACAACAATAGATGTAACACACACACAAAAAAAGCACCGATTATCATTTACTAAAAACATGATATACAGAACACGATTAGTAGCACACCAGCTATGACCATGATCAGTTCAGTTTTGAATTGTCTTAATTATTTATATTCAGTTCTGAATTTCTTGTATTTAGTTCTCAACTCCTTACATTCAGTTGTGAATTCCTTATATCCATATATAGAGCTCTGATTTCTTTATATTCAGCTCTGATTTTCTTTATATTCAATTCTGAATTCCATATATTTAGTTCTTTATATTCAACTATGAATTCCATTTATTCAGTCATATTTTCCACAAATCAACAAACAGACACACAGGCTCACCTGGAATAACATCTCTGACATGCTCCACTAGCTGAAGGTATGCCTCTCTGGTGTAACCTCTGCCCATTGCTGCTAGGACATCAGAGTTCCCACTCTGGGCTGGCAGGTGAATGTGCTTACAGATGTTTGGGTACCGGAGGATAACTTCAAGAACCTAATGTTGGAGAAATAATCGTTAGTACATAATAACAAATAATTTCAAAGAGGAGTGGCTCATAGAGCCTCCAGAGTCTGACAAAGCAGAAGCAAACTACTCCTTATCAAGAAGATATCAATGAATATTTTGCAGACTTCCTCTACTTCAACTTGTCTCATATAAACCATTGCTGCAAGAGGAGATGAGTGCTTTGACGATAGCTTCCTTGCAAGGGAACCATCATCCAACGTGGCTCCTTGCAAGGGGACCATCATCCAACGTGGCTCCTTGCAAGGGGACCATCATCCAACGTGGCTCCTTGCAAGGGGGCCATCATCCAATGTGGCTCCTTGCAAGGGGACCATCATCCAATGTGGCTCCTTGCAAGGGGACCATCATCCAACGTGGCTCCTTGCAAGGGAACCATCATCCAATGTGGCTCCTTGCCCCATAAGGAACACAAGAGGAAAAATAAGAATATTTCCAAATATTAGTTTATTGTATTACTTTGCTCATTTCTGTTGTACTTGTATTTTTTACAGGGCTGTGAAGTCGGAGTTGTGTAGTCAGTCATTTTTAGTGGACTCTGAGTAGGTAAAAATGTGTCCACACTCTTGACTCCGAATTTTATCACATATGACTAGTAAGAAACTAGTAAGAGTCGGAACTTCTAAAATTTCAGGAGTCGGAGTTGTAACATTTTTTTGCAGACTCCACAACCCAGACTTTTTTTTTTTTTGATGCACATATAAACAAACAAGAAATCAAGAGCTTTAACCAGTTCTGATAAGAAAAATCAATGAAGCTATAACTACTTCCAGATCAAGAAAAATCAATGAAGCTATAACCACTTCCAGATCAAGAAAATGGTAAATTAATGACAAATTATGACCCCTATCTGGTCAGGAAAATGGTACATCCGTGATATACAACCCCTTCCTGGTCAGAAAAAATGGACATTAATGAAAAACTATAACCACTAGCTGCTAAGGAAAATGGCATGTTAATGATAAACTATAACCACTATCCAGTCCAGAAAATGGTAGACTAAAGACAAACTACAACCCTAACCCTGTCAGAAAAAATGGTACATTAATGACAAACTATAACCCCTACCTGGTCAAGTAAATGTTACACTGATGACAAACTATAACAACAATCCAGTCAAGAAAATGGTACACTAATGACAAACTATACCCACCATCCAGTCAAGAAAATGGTACACTAATGACAAACTATATTCACCAACCAGTCATGAAAATGGTAATGACAAACTATACTCACCTACCAGTCAAGAAAATCTAATGACAAACTATACTCACCTACCAGTCAAGAAAATGGTACACTAATGAAAAGCTTACCTGGTCAGGAAAATCCTTGGGGTGTGGAGATGTGAACCTTATCCTCATCTCAGGGTTGACAAGGGCTACATCTTCCAGAAGCCTGGCAAACCTGTGGCCTCCTGTCTTTGGTTTGTAAACTGTGCTGAAGCCTGAGTTTTAAAAAAAAAGTGCAATGACACTGAATGTCAATTACTGCTTGGATTGTTTTTTTTTTTTTTTGCCAATTACTTCAAGGATTTCTTGTTGCTGGGGGGATGACAATTACTGTAATGAAATATTCAGTTTAGATCAGCATTTCTGTGAACTCTAACTCTCGGGATGTGAGTAAATGTTTCTTGCATATTCTCTCCAAATCACAGAATCATTTCTCACATCTGATGTCAACAGCATACGGCATCTCCATGTGGTACAACCATTCAGAAAAATTGTACCTGCCGACTATGGTCACTAAAGAAGAGTTGTACATGCACTAATGATTATGGTCAGTAAACAAGTGTCTTACCTGAACTAAGGACTGATCTCTAAGAAGATTTACCTGCACTAAGGGCTGTTCTCACTAAAGAAATATTTTGCCTGCACTAATGGTTATTCTCACTAAGGAAGTGTATTACCTTCTCAAAAGTCTATGATTCTATTGGAGATTCAATATGTTTATTACAACTTGACCTGAAGTGGGCCCTTTTGGTTATAACTGGGGTATATTGTGTGAATTTTTAGCTATTAATGAAGTAAGCATTGAAAATGGCTGGTCCTTAAAAAGAACTACTAGGTGTCTGTCTGAAGTCATCACGTCGTGCGCTTATTCCTTGTACTGTCGCTTATTCATTCAATTGGTATTTTTTTTCAAGTGTGTTGTTTTTATTTCTACATTTGTTATCGCTAGTTTGCAAACACTTAAAAGGGCTACAAGCTGAAATGTAGATCCATGTTTGTTTATGCTTGCTTCAGTTTGTTTATATCTTTTGTCTACCGAGAGTGTCATCTTCATTAGCTCGATCTGATTTAAGACTTCGTTGCTGATGATTTGAAGCAGGCCCTCTAAGATTTTCCAGATTAATTTTTCTTTGTGTTGTTTATTGTCGTTCCCTTGTGTTGTTTATTCTCATTCCCTTGTGTTGTTTATTGTCGTTCCCTTGTGTGGTTTCAGTTGATAAATCAGCAATGATCATGGTCTCTTGTTCTACTCATTAAGGACTATGGTCACCAAAGAAGTGTTTTACCTGCACTAAGAGTGATGGCCATTAAAAAATGTTTCACCTGCATTAAGGACTATGGTCACCAAAAAATGTTTCACCTGCATTAAGGACTATGGTCACCAAAAAATGTTTCACCTGCATTAAGGACTATGGTCACCAAAAAATGTTTCACCTGCATTAAGGACTATGAGAACTAAAGAAGTATTTTACTTGTACTAATGGGTATGATTTCTAAAGAAGTGTTGTACCTGCACTAATGGCTATGGTCACTCAAAAGGTGTTTTACCTGCACTAAGGACTATGGTCACTAAAGAAGTGACTTACCTGCACTAAGCTGAGCTGATGAGTCTGTATCCTCGACAGCCTCTTGTGAAGATAAATCCCTGTAGCTGTTCACATTCTGACCTAGAAGTGTCACATCCTTCACTCCCTACAACGACAAGACCACTAGATAGTTATGCATGACAACAAAGATGACACCATTGAGTGTAACAGCTTAACAACAAAGATGACACCACTAAGTGTAACAGCCTGACAAAAGATGACACCACTGAGTGTAACAGCTTGGCAACAAAGATGACACCACTGAGTGCAACAGCCAGACAACAAAGATGACACCACTGAGTGTAACAGCTTATCAACAAAGATGACACCACTAAGTATAACAGCCTGCCAAAAAATGACACCATTGAGTGTAACAGCCTGACAACAAAGATGACACCATTGAGTGTAACAGCCTGACAACAAAGATGATACCACTAAGTGTAACAGCCTGACAACAAAGATGGCACCATTGAGTGTAACTGCCTGACAAAAACATGACACCACTGAGTGTAGCAGCTTAACAACAAAGATGACACAACTTAGTGTAACAGCCCAACAACAAAGATGACACCATTGAGTGTAACAGAATGACAAAAACATGACACCATTGAGTGTAATAGCCTGACAACAAAGATGACATCACTTAGTGTAACAGCCTGACAACAAAGATGACACCACTTAGTGTAACAGCCCAATAACAAAGATGACACCATTGAGTGTCACAGCCTGACAGAAACATGACACCATTGAGTGTAACAGCCAGACAGCAAACATGACACCACAGAGTGTAGCCGCTTAACAACAAATATGTCACCATTGAGTGTAACAGCCAGACAACAAAAATGACACCACTGAATGTAACAGCCAGAGAACAAAGATGACACCACTGAGTGTAGCAGCCAGGCAACAAAGATGACAGCACAGAGTTTAAACCCCTATCAACAAAGATGGCACTAATGAGTGTAACAGCCTGACAACAATGACTGTAACACAGTAAGACAACAATGAATGTAACACAGTAAGACAATGAATGTAACAGCCTGACAACAATGACTGTAACAGCCTGACAACAATGACCAACAGCCTGACAACAATGACTGTATCAGCCTGACAATAGTGAATGTAACAACCTGACAACAGTGAATGTAACAGCCTGACAATAATGAATGTATCAGTAAGATAACAATGACTGTTACAGCATAACAACAATGAATGTAACAGCATGACTGTAACAGCATGACAACAATGAATGTAACAGCATGACAACAATGACTGTAACAGCATGACAACAAAGGATGTAACCCCACTACAAGATGATGACACTGGATATACACTAATAAAACACTCTTGACAAAAATAGGCATGACAACAAAGACGACAGCTTTGAATATATCACGGTCACAACAAAGATTACACTGGATACACTAATTTAACATCCATGACAAAGATAATGCATGACAAAAATGAATACACTAATGTAGCACTTTTGACAAAAATTATATCACTGGATGCAGAAACATGAATATAACATTCCTTATAAAGACAACAACACTGGATGCAGAAGCACAAATATAACATTCCTTATAAAGACAACAACACTGGATGCAGAAGCATGATAACAAAAATGATACTGCTGGATATATGTGAAAATCATAATCATATTTTCTTATTTTGCTCCTTACAGAGCATGGGGTTACCACAGCATGTCTGGTACCCCAACATTGTTTACATTGCTACAAAGATAAATGTGTAGGATTGTATATTTTGCAGGTGTTTCTTCAAGTTTATATTAATGCTTACAATGTTAATTTTTTTTTCTGTAAACTGTCCTGGACACGCAGTCCTTGTTCTGGAATCTGCAGGGTAAGACAGGCAAAGGTTGACACACACAAAAAATATTTGGAGAAGAGAACCGGAGATATCAATAAAAATGTTTGAGGAAGACATGGAAAGAACTTGAGCTGATAGCAGACGACAGGAGGACTTGACATTTGTTTGTTAAAGGTCATTGCTCCTTGGAGGCTAAAGGGGTCTTGATTGATTGATGTCCTGGATATGGGCTTAGATATAAGGAAAATACTGCCCATCAACAATCCATACAAAGTTTTTCTATAAATCACTGATCACAAGACCTGAAGAGTCTTGCCTTTCATACAGTTTTGCTGAGCATTTGCAGCGTCTGCTGAAAATACAAAGGCCATGACAAAGAAAACCCACAACCAAGCACTATTACAAAACTTCCTCCAAAAATAACGACAGGAAGTATGGGTTTGTTGTTTAACTAGAGTTGCTGAGCTTGTTGCTCTTTCAATGCAAATGCCAGGTTGAAGAATTTGCAAGTGTTCTGTAGCTGTTGAGTGGTGCTCTATGGAGTGTTTGTTTTGGGGAGCCCGGCAATAGCTTTCTGTGAGTACCTGGCCAATGTAGGTAATACCAAGGAAGCGTGGGTAAGAATTTAACACCACGAACAAAGATACAACACCTTAGGTATCCAGATAATGTTTCAAGTTTTAAAAAAATGGGTGATACACTGTCATGCGGCATTACCTGATCAGACAAGGATTTAATCTCTTCTAGAATAGAGAAAATTGGACGACTTCTCTCCCTCCCTCGGGTAAAAGGAACGATACAGAATGTACACATATTGTCACATCCACGCATGACTGATCTGGTAAAGAGTAAAAACATTAATATCACGATTATAAATTTTCATTATTCAGACTCTCTTCCCCCTAAAACTTTCAAATTTCATTACGCTTTCATTATTCTGAGAATGTCTTCCCAGAAACTTCCAACTTTCATTATTCTCAGACATTCTCCCCTAAACTTTCAACATTCAGAATTCTCTGATAATACATATTCTTAACCAATTAATTTTCATATTTCTCACGCCATGCTCTTTAAACTGTAAACTATTTTATTTCTTACTCTTACTTTTGAAATATCCAACAAATGCATTAAACAAGTACAAGGCACAAAAATGCAGAGAAATGTTTTGTAGAATGAATGGCCTAAGTGACAGGATGCAGTGTAAATGATAACAAGTTGGCCTTTTCAGACGCTGCCCCATCAAGTTCCCAGGTGTGTTTGAGGACATTAAAGACACAAAAATAAGGCTACCGCTCCCTCGGGCCCAAAGTTGTACATGCGGCTGCCAACGTCATCATGTAAAACAAATGTCACTAGAGCTTGTGAACATTTTGGTGCAGGCTTCCTAGAGACCACCTGGAGTTGTGGACTGATGATTCACAGAAAGCAAACAGGGAAATGATGATGACAATGATGATCTTTGGACACTGACAAATTAGTAGCACATGAAAGTTTTTTTTTTTGGAGACATTTTAATGGTGAAATAAACAAAATGTTTAAAAACTGAGTGAGACTATGCATAATTAAAGAAAGATGTGCAGCTGTCATTATATCCATGCCACAGCTACACACATATGTAGTCCCTATCTTTAAATTGGTTAGGAGATAGTATCTCAATCTTTTGTGACCTGTGTAGAGTCTGAAGATTGTTCACTTCTGTTAAGCTGGTAATATGCATCATTTTTCTGGTGGCCTTGATGCTCTGCTTCTCACCTGTTCCTGTATCTGCTCCTGATAAAACTCTTGGTATTTTCATAAGTTATGCTTGTATCAGGCTGAGGTAGCATTCCCCCTTTCTTTTGCCAATGACAGCCTATAACTGCCAAGGATGTTGCAGTGGGATGTGATCCATTGTACCACATCTCTAATGTATCGCTGACGTAGTTTGTACAGAAATGCTCTAAGGTCACTTAGGTCTGCATTATTTTGACTCCTCAGAGCAGCAACTACTGAAAGTGGATCTGTGAAGAAAGCTTCTATCTCTCAGTGCTTTCCTCAGCCATTAGGACCTGCTGCAGTTTTCCAGGCTTCTGCTCTGAAGGAAATATAGAAAATTTTCTGTAGCCACTGATAGCTTGTTTAGTGTATACAGAAATACTAAACTGCGTAAAAGCAGCAGTGTAAGGTAATGAAGACGGGCTCTGAGAGACATACAAAATGGTTTAATACGACAATATAAGATATTAAACGATGTAAATTCACAGAAATTTTAATTACTTAAATATATTTGTATGCATTTAGATTAGTTCTCTCTTTCTTTTCTTCATTGTTTTAGTTCATCTGTCCCTGATGAAGACAGTATGATCATAACATAGGTCATTTCTATTTCCTTTGTGCTAGTAAGATGAACACCGCCTTTTTTAGTTCATTCCACAATGTTTTAAAATACATATTTTAACAGGAATATTATATGATAAACCCAACAACAGAAAGTAATAAAATCCAGCCCAGGAATGAAACATAAACAGACTTAATAATAGCACACTGTTATGATTAAAATTCATAACGATTGTGCCTATTATATGGTTAGCTCAACAGGGCTCTTTGTTTGTTTATTTGATACGGGTCACTGATAAAGACGGGTGAGTGACGTTAAGCCGATATGCTTGGCTAGCTCACGTGAAACTAGAGGCGCAGAAGTGCGGGGCCTTATACAATTGTGTGTCATGGCGAGTGGACGTACGTGTTTAAGCTCCTTATTGTTAAAGGGTTTATAATGGAGTTCTGTTATCACTAATACATCAAGATTTTTGGTGAGATGTATCTAGTCATCTAGTTATCTGTATTGACAAGAAGTATAATTGCTCAGTGTCATGTGTGACGAGATATAAAATCATATTGAGAACTAAAGGACAGCGTTCCTGACGTGAACTGACTGCCTACGGTATTTCATGTAATGCATATTATCTGCCATTATATGTGGGCCTGAACTATGGTATGTGGAGCTGCGTGCAGTCTGAAATAAATTGTATATTGTCCACTTCGTCAGTTGTGAATCAAATAATTCTGAGTGGTGTTGGCTGGTTTGCGGTGTCCCTAAGAGATTTGCTACCCTAGATGTCATCTTGGCCACAGGAACCATCCTGTTATTGCATATTAACATTCACATCTAAAAAGACACGTAACATACACCTACTTACACAAAGGCTGAAGGACTTTCAGGTTGAGCCTCACAGGCACGACGTCAGCATAGGTCCCTCTTCCACAGACAGCTGCACATTAACTGACAGCGATAAAAGAACATAATTTTACCCACAAGATTTTGGGAAAAGGAGCACAATTTTAATGGTCTGGTAGGTAAAAAGGTAAAGGATCCCGTTACACACCCATTGAGGCATATTGGGAATATGGTGTTAGGCCCATATTTTCTTGACCATCAGCACACTAGGGGTGATGCGGTCAGCATACCATATATTTTGCAAAAAGGAACATAATTTTAATGGCCTAATGCCCATGGCACAAAGGGGGGCATCCTAATCCTGACATGCAACTTGCTACCAGTTAAAGAAATACAAATCTGTACAAGAGGGCAAACAGAGGTAGCAGTAGTATATCAGGAAACTCTCAGAATATATAACAGATACTGCTCACCAGGATAACCTATGAAACTGGCAGCAGCTGAAATATCCTAAAATAGCTGTATTGCAGTAGGAAACTACAGCCACTCAGAAAGGTGGGGGCACAGAGATACAGACGCCAGAGGAGAGAAAACTGGAAAATAGAAAACAATTTGCAGTTAATAAACCAGATAGCAGACCAACTAACATTCTACTCAAGGTGTTGGAAAACAACTACCAACCCAGACTTTGCTCTTACCATTCAACACCTAGCGCCAAAAAAAAAACACACACAGAACAGTACCAGAACAACTGGGAGGAAGTGATCATAAACCAATCCAAATGACAGTAATCTAGAATACACACAACTGCAGCAAGAACCCCTGCTATGATAGAATATTAAAAAAGGCAAACTGGGAAAAATACCTAGAACTGACTGAGAAGTATGGCAAGGATATCAACACATGACGCACACAAAATGGGAGAAATAATAGAGAAAAGTTCAATAGTGCTATACTGAAAGCAGAAAAAGAATCAATTCCTCGAGAAGCTAGAAATAGTTACAAACCATACTGGTCAAAAGAACTAGAGGAAGAACTATCAATTGCCAGGATTAGTGCAGAAATAAAACAAAACCCTGGAAAGCGATATTCAACTGAAACAAGCCACAGCTCAGTACATAAAGACCATGAATAAAGAATTAAGAGACAGCTGAAAAGAAAAATCTGAAAGCGTAAACCTAGACAAGAATGGAACAAAAACAGTGGAAACTTGCAAAAACATTAAACACTGAAGATATGAGAACACCCATCATCACACTAGAAAAAAATGGAAAAATAATAACAGGAAAGAGTGCAGCAAATGTGTTTATGGATAAATACAGCACAGTTAGTAAAGCAAATATAACTAAAAGGAAATATAATATGAAAAAAGTTATAAAATTAAAGGAAAAGAAACACACTGGTAGTCTGGTGGTAGACATGGAAAAAGCTTTTGATAAAGTTGGAGAGCTGGGATAAAGCCAAAACTACTCCAGTAATGGAGTCTGTGGGCGTATGTACAAATGGGTAAACCGTTTTTCTTTAAAAACAGGCACTTACAAGGACATATAAGTTACAGAATGATACTAGAACAAGGAGTGCCCCAAGGCAGTGTGATATCTCCTACATTGTTCCTGATCTACATCAACGACATAACGGATGAATTACCAAAAAGGGTACACAGTTCGTTGTATGTTTGATGACCAAGCATTTATGGGTACCAAATGAAAATGTCAAAACAGCAAACAGCAGTATGCAAGAAGCCTTACAAAAACTAGACAATTGGATGCCAGAATGACTCACAAACATAAATGAGAAGAAAATAACACGTACAACTTTTACACTCTCAAACAAGGAACAAAAAGTCATGTTAAAACTAAATGGACATGAGTTGCCAGAATAAAAGAGTCCTACATACCGTGGAATCACAATGGACAGCAGACTAACGAGGAAAAATCAAAACTGATAGAGCCAGCATTATAATCAGAAATAACTATGGAGAAAAATGGCATAAGAAACACCCAGACTCCAATACTGCAGAACCATATTATACATTGCCAAGAGATAAAGTGATAATTTACAGACTAAGAACCAGCCATTGCAGACTCAAAGACCATCTGTACAATCAATTGAACAGACAGATATGTGCCCATGTGGGGAGTTCAAACAAACAGTAGAACACATACTCCAAAACTGTCAGCTTGACGAGTGGAGCAAGGTGGCAGCATGGCCTCCTCCAACTTCAGTCAAGGGAGAAAACTGTTTGGTGGTGAGACAAGCTGGAGATGCCAGCTTTATAAGAGAGATAGATGTGATTATCTGAGAGATAGATGTGATTATCTGAGAGATAGATGTGATTATCTGAGAGATAGATGTGATTATCTGAGAGATAGATGTGATTATCTGAGTACAAACAAAGAAGAAGAAGGTCTGGTACCCACATAGATTTTGTGAATTAGTTACATTCATTCATTCATTCATTCTTTTATGCTGTCCTAAAGAGCAAGGTACCACTACGGCAGATGGTCTCAAATGGAAATCCCAGAACCAGAGAATGTCAGGTGATCTTACAGTGGTGGTTTCAGCAGCAATTGGTTTGAAATGATAAGATTGCCAAGTCTATTTACAACCTCATATTTGTTGCTTCTTATGACAGGTTTATGGAAGCTGTGGTTCTATTCTGGCTTCATACTTTCAGTTAACCTTGGGGGTGATACACATATAATAAATGGCAGTGCTCACGAGAGGCTACTGTCATCCACTAGACCTGAAGATTGTGATAACCATGAGAAGACCTGTTAAGGAAATCTGCAGTTCTTATTTGTGAATTCCCTGGCTAAGAGAGGTAGACTAAAAAAAAAAAGATATGAAAATGAGACTGGAGACAACTGAAAAGAATCAGGAAGACAAGGAAAGATCCTGAGCTGATGGCATGGGAAAAGACTTGGAATGAGTTTGTTGAAGGATTATGATCTTTGGGCAGTTGGAAGGTAATGATGATGATGACAAGTTCTGAGAAACATTAACCAGTGCAAGAAAAGGGACCTGAGAGAGCAGAGACAGATACACCTTTCAGTTTAATCCAGGCCTGGTGAGAGGGGCAATGGTCTGAGACTATGTTTTCTTGTTATTTAACTCGGGTTGCTGAGCTTCTGGCTCTTTTGCAGCCAATAAAAGGTTGAAGACTCCTTGGTATTATCTACACTGTAGATCTAGGCTTTTCTGCCATTCTGAAATGTGTTGAGTTGAAGTCATGAACTCCAGTTTCTCCATCTTGGCTTGCATGTAAAGGATAATCACACCAGGTTCCCAAGCTAAGAGGAAGAAGCGCGTGGCATACTGTGCATTCCCTGCCATTCAAGGGGGCTCTGCAAATAGGCAGAGCTAAAATACTGTGCCCTGGTTCTGGGCTCTCCCAAGGAATTGTTACGCCCTACACAGAGCCCCTTCTCAGCTCCAACGCCTATCATCGGCCCATAGTGAGATCCTCCTGCATGTAGCCCACCAGAGTTACATATGGGGTTCAAGTGACTCCAAGCTTAGTGTGCAATGCTGGGTTCTCAACATGTTTCACCACAAGGGGAATCCCTGGAAGTGTGTGGATGATTTCAAGTCATTGAGGGCGTAATTAGCCTCACAGATAGAGGTTCACTTCCACATCTCTATATTATAGCATTGTGCTTATCTGGTGGTCATATAAGGATGACTCCAGATATGCTTCCATGCATTTGAGACTATGTGAAGGACCAGAGTGAAGTAGAAATTAAATAAGGGATGAGTTCACAGGCGCAGCAAAATTCCTACCGCAGGGGCTCATTCTGTCTCATGTTAGGTCTGGCTCAACCCAACAGTTTTATCTACCATAATGAAGATGTGCCTAGGTCCCTACTTAAGTTATAGAATTTATACAAAACCTGATAATTACCAGCAGCTTGATCTGTGACTGATGTGACAGCTAGTAAACGAGGGAGATCCCTGTAAGCATCAGGTCCACACACAATGTCCACTGTCTTCTCCTTCTCAACAATCTTATGCTTCAGACGCTCGGCCATACAACCTGGTTCACAAATTGAACACCAGCATTTTACTAACGTTAAATGACCATTTCATCATTTTACATTGTGCTCCCAATGAAGCAGGGAGCCACCCCTACAGTTGTCCGCCCCCATGTAGGAAGCCTGTACGAATGCTTTCATGTGTTCTTACAATGGTGGTTTCTGTAGCAAGTGTTTTACATGAAGAGGTTACCAGGCCCATACACAAGCTCTTGTCACTTCTTGACATGCCTGAGGGAGGAGTAGTCCTGTTCTTTCTTCGTCTGCTCAGAGACACTCGGGAACGACACATGTACATTTACAACACCTCAAACAACAAAGTCAATCATACTAAATATACACTTTAAAAAAAAAATTATTTACAAGAAGAAAACATAAACAGATGCTTAATGCACATTAAACAGATACTTTAATTATTTTAAAAGTTTAAACTAAAATTTAAAAAAAACAGTTCAAGCAGATATTTGAACAGTGACATGCAGAGATCTGAAGTCAAATGAGGCTAAAAACAGAGTTATAATGTTAAACTTCGACAAATCAGCAGCCACATATGAAATTATCATTTAAAAGACGTTGACAATATCACTTGTACCATGCCCTAGTTTTTTGTAACACAGTTTCTCCAGGCTGGGGAAAACCCCAGTGGTAAGAGACTCAAAATTAGACAGAAGCACACATAGAGAAGAGAACTGGAGACACAAATGAAAATTACGAGGAAGACGTGGAAGAACTTTGAGCAGACGGCACACATCAGGAAGACTTGGCATGTGTTTGTTGAAGGTCTAGGCTCCTTGAATAGCTGAAAGGTGATGAATGAGTGCCTTGTGGTGTAAGTGATCATGTCTCTCCACAACTTCCTGCTCTGTCAATGCCATGATGTCAAACTGTCTAATATCTTCTGTCTTTGTCAGTCACAATATATTCCATCTTTGTCAACCTTTTGTCACAATATATTCCATCTTTGTCAACCTTTTGTCACAATATATTCCATCTTTGTCAACCTTTTGTCACAATATATTCCATCTTTGTCAACCTTTTGTCACAATATATTCCATCTTTGTCAACCTTTTGTCACAATATATTCCATCTTTGTCAACCTTTTGTCACAATATATTCCATCTTTGTCAACCTTTTGTCACAATATATTCCATCTTTCTTCTTCTCATAACATGCCCAAAGAAAGTGGATTGCTTTTTTCTAATGTGAGTAATAAGCTTACTTTGACCTCTGACCTCTTTCTGGACATCCAGACTACTCATTTTAGCTATCCATGTTATTAACCTTTTGAACCCGAGGTCCCAAAATTTCGGTCCACCCGAGGTCCGGAAATTTCGGTCCGTGCGTAAAAAATCCTCTCCCCGAGAGACCGTAATCTCGGTCTGACACACCTAGCTTAGCAAAATGGGGTGAGAATGGAAATGTGTAAAAAATAATGATGTCAGGAAGTACACATGTCTTGTGGAATGTTACTCTAAAATGGCGGCGGCCACGACGTGATAATATTTTGCAATTTTTTAATTGTTTTCACAATAAAAAGGCATGTTGAAAATCCAGGAAATAGCCATTCTAAAAGGCTAACAACAGAACAAGCTGTTGAACTTGTGCTCAATGATTCGGAGGATGATGAATATAGATTTAGATGGTGATTTATTTCTGAAATCGAAATTGAATCGAGTGACGGAACTTGTGAATCAGGTTATGATCAAGCTAGTTCTAACCCTGTGGTGCAGGGGCATGGAAAGGGGCGTATCCCACATAATGTATCAAGTAAATTTGATACTTTCAGGCCATAAATCGAGGATTCCTCAGCAAGAAAGAGGTTAGTAAGAAAACGAAGATGGCTGTATACCGCTCCACCTATGTCCCAGTCTTGACATATGGATGCGAGTCGTGGGCAATGACTACAACCCACAAAAGCCAGATCCAAACCTCAGAAATGAGGTATCTGAGGAAAGTGGTTGAAGTAATAAGAAGAGACATGGTCCGCAACCAGACGATCCGTCAAGGCCTAAAATCCCACCCGCTGCAGACCCAAATAGAACAGTCCCAACTAAGATGGTTTGGCCATGTCTGCAGAATGGGAGAAGATCGGCTACCACGACAAGCATGGGAAACAAAGAGCCCAGGGATCCAGACCTCCAGGACGACCCAGAGTCCGCTGGGAGGACAACATTAGACAATTTTGAAGGATCCGAGGGACTAGAATGGAACCAGGCCAGGAAGAAGACAGCTGATAGAATGGTCTGGCGCTCTCTCTTCCAAACCTCTAACACACCTCACGGTAGAAGGGGAACGACTAAGTATGAGTAAGTAAGTAAATTTGATACAGGTTGGGTCTCAACAAATGTGGATGTTCAATTTCCACAACTTTGTATTGGCTACAATACATTCATGGGTGTCTGCGATGTTTACGACCTACGTTTGTCGCACCCAATAAAAGGTTTTATTGGGAGGACGACAAACGTGGTCGTAAACATCGCAGCCACCCACCCATGAATTGTAATGGAAACCTTTATTGGGAGCAAACTGCTACGAATTATTCATATCTCGGTCATATAATAACAGAAGATGGCAGATGTGAAACTGAAAGAAATCAAGAAGAGAATAGGAATGGCCAAAGCTACATTCAACAACATGAAACATATGAACTAATGAGGGAGGTCAAAGTTCGACAGCTAAAATACTTTGGCCACATAAAAAGGCATAACACCTTGCAGAAGACCATAACAGAAGGGAGAGTTGAAGGCAAACGTGCAAGGGGAAGACAGCGCTATAAGTGGGAAGACAACATCAAGAGATGGACAGGAAAGAGTCTATCAGAGTGCACCACCAAGACAAGAGACAGAAGACGTTGGAGATCCATTACAGCCAACCTTCGTTGTGGAGATGGCAACTGATGATGATGATTGTCGTCTCAATAAAACGCACCGGCATTATCGCTGGCCTCGACGGCTCATAGTGAAATTTTTTGCTCAGGAGCCCAGGGGAATGAAATTTTATGGGCTGGGTGGCCAGGGTTCTAAGGGTTAACATTCTTCTATAAAACCACATAAATATGGCCTCCACAGATATTCCTGCAGGCCTATTAATTGGTCATGACTCACTTCCATATGTTAGGATTGGCTCTGAAGAACTCTCTTCTCACTTCCATTGACAAAAAGCTGTTGCATAAAATATTTTCCATTATTTGGAATGCAGCTTTTGTGTGGACTATTCTACTCTTTACCTCTGAGATGGTACCTTCCATCCAATGTTATCAACATGCTTAGGTATCTGAATCTATTAACTTGTTCCTTTTACTTTGATAGTACATTGTAGACAAGTCGTCTACTTCCAGATGACCATAATTTCTGTCATTTTGCTACTTAGGCTGATGTCTTTGTTTTCACTTTCTGTCACTGCAGCTGTATTGTATTAATCATTTCCCTAACTGTTTTCCATTTTTTTATGTTAAGACTGCAACATCAGTGTCACGAGAAGGTTGCCTATTATTGAAATTATAAGATATCCTGGACAAAAAGTTGTATCAGGTGATACCAGGATAGTGCCAGATAAGAGACTGGTCTTATAAGAAATACCCCCTTTTCTGAAAAGAATAAGGGTGTATCGACATCAAAGGTAGGATCAAGCTGTATAAGTTTCTAGGTATGATGATATTATATGTTCCTAGATTCCTATGGGCTCCCTCTCAAGATCCTCCTATGATTATATTATTATTATTATTATTATTATTGTTGACTCTGCTAGGGGTATTAACTAAATTATCTACCAACAAGAACTTGAACTCAACTTAAATAATTAAGTAAGTCTGCTGGTAAATACAGTGCAGACCTGATAAGGAGAACTCACCAGGGACCCAAGAAATAGTTCTTCTTATCAGAAATTCCTCTTATCAGATAAGAGTTCAAGCATATGGTAATGCATTTGCAACGTACAATGCAATAATGAATTAGCGTTGAATACGACAGATGTATGACACAGAAAATATGTAAATCACCAAAAGTGTTAATGTCCAAAGTTGGCACAGATATCTAGATAATAACAGCACTTTTTACACTTTGAAAAGAAAAAGCTGCAATTTTCCTCTGTATCTTAGTACCCGTACTTGAATGAATAAAAATGTCTTTCCATGACATCCTTAAATTCAAAGAAATTATAAATTAAATCATCTTGGCATCCAGCCTGCATTATATACATGTTAGTTTTATCCATGCAATTTGAAACTTCCAACTGTGAAATAGTATGTACCGTTAACCCACAGTCATCATTATCTCTAGAATTTGTAAACTCTTAAATGATAAAGCACTCTTATATGAAAAAGTCTGTAATTTTCCTCTGTGCCTTGGTACCTGAGTTAATAAAATGTCTTTCCATGGCCTCTTTAAATCCAAAGAAATGAGAAATTAAATCATCTTGGCATCCAGCCTGCATTATATGCATGTTAATTTTATTCATGCAATTTGAAACTTCCATTTGTGAAACAGTTTGCACTGGCAACCCACAGTCATCATCATCATCTCCATCTAGGTCAGTACTGGAAAGGACAGAAGAGGAAACTGTTGGCATACACATCCCTAGAATATCAGCACTGGCAAGGCTAGCACTACATGTAGTAACAATATCATTGTCAATGTTGACAAAATCTTCTGCTGAAATGTTCAGTTCCTGATATAGTCGATGAAGCAAAGGTTCCACAGAAGTTTCAATTATAATACTGCCATTACAAGTATTTGATACAACCGTGTTTTCATCATCTGTATCATCTCCAACTTTAAAGCCTGCTTTTCGAAAACAGTTTGCAATAGTCACAGGCAACACTTTACCCCATGCAGATTTCAACATAACAATAGCATCCAAAAGGGTTATCTTGAAGTCTTCAGCAACCAAGTCTGCATCAATGTGACCTACAAGTTTGGACAACATTGCTGACCTATAATGAACCTTCAGATTTTGAATAATACCTTGGTCACAAGGCTGAAGTTTGGATGTCGCATTTGGTGGTAAAAATAATAGTTCTGTTGCTTTTAGATTTTGAACATTTAGGTGGGCTGAACAGTTGTCAAGCACCAAAAGAACTTTGCGATGTTGACGTTCCATAGAATGATCAAATGCATGTAGCCACTTTGTGAAAATGTCTGATGTCATCCAGGCTTTTGAATTAGCTGCATAATCAACACACAATTTTTTCAAACCTTTAAAACAGCGTGGATTTTTAAATTTACCGATTACAAGTAATGGCAATTTTTCTGAACCATCCATATTTGTACACACAACAGCTGTGATTCTTTCTTTCGATTTTTTCCGCCCATGACACTTTTCACTGCTGAAGGAAAAAGTCTTGTCAGGCAGCAATCTCCAAAACAATCCAGTTTCATCAGCATTAAACACATCAGCGGAATTATACCTACTCATGGCTGGTTTTAGCACCTCCTTTGTCCATGACTCGGTAGTCGTTTCATTAACAGAATGCCTTTCCCCACACAAAGCTTTGTAAGTAATGTTGTGCCGTTTTTTAAAACGACCCAACCAGCCAGGACTACATTTCCAGCCAGTCCGACCTTCCAGAAGTGCTAACTCTTCTGCCTTTGCAGTTAATATAGGTCCATTTACAGGAACATTTGCTGATCTCGCCATGGTGAACCATTTTAGGAGTGCCGTGTCAACAACATCACACGCCGCTTTTCGGTTCTTCATTCTGTGACAATGAACTTGTCCACCATAAAACATTTTTCTGTACCGATCCTTATTTTTTATGATTCCTGAAAGCGTTGATTTTGGAATGTCGAATTCCTTTGCTATTTCCATTTTCTTTTTGCCACTATTTTCCACTTCTTGTAATAGCTCAATCTTTCTTTTCAAAGATATGGATTTTAACTTTCCAGCCATTTTTAGAGGGGAAATAACTCAAATTCTAACATCGACGAAGCGCGCAATTTCCGAAAATAGCCGAAAAGTTGTACAAATGTCCAGGTACTGTATTTGAAAAAAGTTCGTCTTAAGCAGATCAAATTATATAGTCGGGACACGTTTAATCGTTCGGCATATCCGAAAATTCGTGATAAACGGATTCCGCTTAACCGGACATTTTTTACAAAGACAAAGAAGAAAAATTGCCGGGGATAAACAAATTGTTCTTCACAACAGAAATTCGCCACATCCGAGATCGCCTTAAGCGGTCTGCACTGTATTTACAATTTATTTTTACAGTTCTTATTTTCTTCTTGAAAATCTTTAATGAAAATCACCTTCAATTTACAAAATTAAATAAATAAGCACTTGAAAATTGTTCCACAAAGAATTATCAAAGGTCTCTGAATTTGTAAGAGGTTATCACTGGATTTAACTATGCCCCAACATGGGTCATCATATGATTACTGACAATACTCTTGGTGTGACTGGGATACTCTAACGTGGTCTTGTTTTTCACTCATCTGTAGAATGAATCTGGTTCCACTTTGGTCCTGGAAGTACAGTTACTGATCTTCCTCCAGGCAGTAGGTACTCCTTATGTTCCTGGTGTGTGTGGTCCATTCCATCAAGAAATAATTCTTTAAAAGCTTTTCTAAAACCATCGACACACTCTTGCTATCATTCTCAATTTATTTGAATATATGTTGGCCTGTCTTTGGCCTCCAGAAACTTACACAGTGGTTCTAACACATTGTGACGTACGTCTAGTTTGACAAGTGAATTTTCCCTGATTTGATGGATGATTAAAGGGACTTTAGCTTTTCATAACATTAGAACCCCTGAACATCAGTATTGTTGTAACTTTTCATCAACGAAGAGTAGCGGCTATGATCAAAGCAGTCAAAGATGATCCCCAGAACAGAGAAGCAGAAATTTAGCATCTCCGTGCGAACACTGAACCGTTCGCAAGATGGACACGAGCGGTCAGAAGAAAGCTTCTTGCAGACTTCGCACCTCTGTGGCAACCGGCAGGCTTGCCCGAAAGACTATGGAACGGGAGAGACGGAGCGCTCAGCGTAGCAGATACGATCTGAGGAATCAGGAAACTCAGCGCGAACGAGGCTAGTCTCGCAGAAATTTCACATCCTCTCGTGAGCAGCCTGAGACGAACGAAGATCGGAAGCCAGTCGGACCATCGCGGTTAGCATGGCGGCTAAATAACTTCGACTTTCCCTGGGATCTGAAGAGGCGCGAAATTTTCACACGACCCATTTAACTTACATTCCCGTTAGATATATACAGAATCTGAAAAGGGCAACTTTATCATTCGTTCTGACAGCATTCTAAGATTCACTAGCATATAGTTAAATTCCTGCTAGATTTCATCTAAATTGTTGGCTATTGGAGTGAATTCTTTTCTGTGCAGACGGTAATTTATACTTTAGCTTCGAGTGATCAGTGGTCTAGTTATTTCATTTTTATTTCACTGGATTGTGGTGTAAATTTAAACTTATTAAATAAACCCATTTTCAAAGTTCCAGTGCAAACTAAATGTTACATCTATAGGTTAATTTCCTAATACAATAGCCGCGTAAATTAATTTTGCAACTGTTAAGGGAATTGTGATACAGTTTAGTTCTGTATAGATAGATGTGCTTTTAAAATTATTAACCTCAAGGAGAGTTTTTTTCTTGATTTATTAATTAAAGACGCGAGCGCAGAAAATAGTCTAACTGTAAATGTATCGCGCGTTAGATTTTAATATGATTTCATTGCATTTCATGTTTTTTCTATTTGTATCCAGTGATCTTTCGAACCTCGCATCCCAGCAATTAGGCAGCATTTAAGCAGCCATTACGCAGCAATAGAATATATATAGAGCCTTGCCGACCCAGTTCGATTACTCCAGTGACATATGAACTTTTTTAGAGCTAAACTTGTGGCGACCTGTTGCGGGTCTCGCTCCTCTGAATTTAACTGAGAACAAAGCCACCCAAGAAACACTTTTAAAATACTAATTCATAAAGTCGTTAAAACTGGAAGCAGAACAGTCGCCAGTAGCAATATTCTACTCATGCTCTCTTTTTGTGAAGAAGAACATAGATTTACCTGAACACTGTCTGTCAAGTATATTCAGTGGATTTTAAACCCCCCCCCCCCCCTCCCCGAAGAAGAACCTATCTCAGTGTTTTGTAGTTGTGACATTACGGCAAAAGAAAGTTATCTCCACCAGCTGTGCCCATCTTAGAAAGCACACCATACCTCACACTTAGCCAAGTGCCTGTGCCATTCATTAGGAACTTTTATAAAAAAAAAAAAAAAAAAAAAACAGTAGCCTTTACGCTTCACTGTCTGGCGATTTTTTGAGACTATTAGCTACCAGCCCACCTCAATAAATCTGGGGCCTGACACAGAAGAAATAAAAAGACAATTTCCATTGTTCTATGGTATTATCTGCTGTTGTAAAATTCCTAGGAAGTGCCAGAATTCACCATTTGGTAAGTCTGTGTGTGTGTGCCTATGTGCTGGCCAGCCAAGCGGTTTTTTGAATGAAAGGAGATTTAATCTTTTTTTACCCTTATAATTAGTTCGACCTAGTATTAAGGTGTACTGTATTCATTGTACGGGATTTCTCCTAGCGGGATTGTTTAACTGTGTTCATTTCCCCCTCCCGTAAAATTTGTTGGATAAAGGAAAACATTTGAGAACCCTAGCTTTTCCTCTACCCCCTTATCACTGTAACCCCTTGCCTCAGAGTAATAAATTTACCATTGGGTTAAATTGCCTATCTCTGATCATCATCATCACCCCCCCCCCCCCCTTTGTCTTTGGGACTGGGTCTTTTCTGTTAGTAAATACAAGTGGGAAAAGGTGTATGGGATACTTCTCCTCAAAACCCCCCTCCCCCTTGTCATATTTGTATTCTGTAACCTTTGATTTCTGACTGTAAATTGATAATTATTTGTGACTTGATTTTTATGATAATAAAAGTATTAAAACTTTATTAGCATTGGTGTCGGCTGGCCCAAATCAAACATTTCCCATATTTGTTATTGTAGTCCATATTCATGTACGTTGAGCGTCAGAATCACCAAATCGGTGAGTGCGCCTGAGTGACTGGAACTGACAATCAATTGTTTGCTCAGAAGAGTGGTAGGAGTAGTTTTGAGAGTCAATTATTGTCGTAAACCGAGACTGTCCTTACTCTTCCCAGCACTTGTGAATCTACTACCTGACTTTCCTAAATCCTTATTCCCACAGAGCCTTCACTATCATTCTACACTCTAAAGGGACCAATATCCATCCGAACTCTCTCAGAAAAAAATTACGACACACATCTACACACTTCCTAACGCACAAGCAAATTAATCAATAGAAATACATATATTTATATACATATATATATACAGATTCTTTCTTACCCTCAGGCACATACAGTAGAGCTGTTAATGGTTGTAATGGTCTGCTCTCAGTTACAAAAGGCAAAGGCACTATTCACTAACACTTTTTGCGCTCGCTGTAATTTTCAAAATATGACTGGCCTATTTCCGTTTAGAACACACGCTATATATATATGTAGTCCAAGGTCGGACGCCCGAGGGGGTTTCCTGCTCAACTAGTATTTGCGTCCCGAAATGTGTGTAACATCTGCCTATGTGTACAAATCAGGAAAACTAAGATTTTATTTATCTACGTTATTCCTGGAGCGATTTTCTTCATCTAAAGCTTAAAACACGCCCTGTATTATTCTACATCTTCCTAGCTAATAGTCTTTTACTGTCCTAAGTGCATTTTATTCTTTGCGTACTCTAAACAGCAAAATTATGGACTAACCTGAGGCTTCGATGCATTCAACCAGAGATTTCTCTCTGCCCATACAACTGGTCGTAAAAGTCTCTGCACAGACATGTAGAGCAACATTTCCAATATCGTATTGGTGACCTCTTCCAGGTGGTACTTCTTTCCTAAGTCTGTAATTAATTGTCATCCTCCACTCGTTTGCACATATTAGAACTGGCCATTTTGACTGTACAATGCTTTAGTAAACACTGCATAAAGGTACCTTCTGATTAGTCCGTGTATCATGCAGTTCTCATAAAGTATGGCGCGCGGTTTCGTCAGAGTTACTCAGAATGAACATGTTGTGAAACAGACCACTTCACGACAATCAGCATACAACAAGTTGCTTAGATTATATCCACCAAGTGACATTACTTAAATGTCCTCTATTACATTTTCACAAATATGAACGCGATGCCAGAAAACAGACATATGGATTTACTCTATTCAGACTTCAAATGTTAAAATAAAAGTAATTTATACATATTGCTTACCCAGAATTCCTAGCTTCAGTGGATGCTTTCTGCCCCTTTTCTTCTTGAGCCCCGTGAGATGATGCACACGGTCCCATATTTTTTCTTCTGCACCTTCTCTGATTGAACAAGTCACAAGCAACACCACATCTGCCTGAAAAATTATAATTTCTCTCAAAGTTGCATAAAGGTATTTTGTAACAAAGAAACAGTTGTACGATAATCAAGAAAGAAGGCAAAACCTGTCGCATCTAAAGTCACACCATATAAAAAAATTACTTGCAGTCTGAGGTTATATTGTACTCAAAATTACTTTACTTAACATGGTGGAGGTATATCTGGAGTCCTTATACGACCACCAGCTAAGCACAATGTTATAGTATATAGATGAGGATGTGAATCTCTGTCTGTGAGGTTAATTACACCCTCATTGACTCTTGAAATCATCTACAAACTTCCAGGGATTCCCCCTTGTGGTGAAACATGTTAAGAATCCAGCACTGCACACTAAGCTTGGAAGAGTCACTTTAGCCTCAGGCGTAACTCTGGCTTTTACTTGCTTGGCTGCATACAGGAGTACCTCACTGTGGACCCCTGATAGGCAGGGGAAGCTGACAAGTGGCTCTGTGTAGGCCGTGACTATCCCTTGGGAGAGCCCAGAACCAGAGCACAGTATTTTAGCTCTGCATATCTGGAGAGCCCCCTTGGATGGTGGGGAATGCACTGTATGCCACACACTTCTTCCTCCTAGCTTGGAACCAGATGTGATGATCCTATAAATGCAAGCCAAGCTGTAGAAACAGGTCTTGACTTCAACTCAACATGTTTCAGAATGGCAGTAAAGCCACAAGAAAAACCTAGATCTACAGTGTAGATAATACCAAGGAGTCTTCAACTTGGTATTGGCTGCAAAAGAGCGAAAAGCTCAACAGCCCTAGTTAATTAACAAGAACATCAACTTCATTAAAAACTAAAGCTTTGGAAATTTGCTGAAACTTTTTTCATTTTTTTCCTAAGCTGCATTATTAAGTGTCTTTGTTGTAACACTGTGGAATAACCTGTTCTTGCTTGAACTTTCTCTTAAGCTACTTCCTTCATTACTTTACAAATAATGGAGAATTTCCCTCAGGCATACTAACATGAGGTTGTGGATGGGGCTGACAACCTCATTTTGTAAAATTAATTGCTATGGAAACCACTGCTCTCAGATCACAAGAATGCTCTAGTGCAGGCTTCCTGCAAGGGGGGCTAGCTGCAGTAGTGGTTCCATGCCCCATGGGAAACAAAATGAATGTTGATGATTGTCAGAATAGGTTATATGTATCTAATGCTACACAGCACACACACAAAGCACACCGGGCTACTGGTGCTGTGTGAACACCCCCCCCCCCCCCCGTACTATGGATTTAAGGCACACTCACACTATACACTTCGCTCGCTGTCTCAAAGGTACGACCACAGTACCTGACATGAATAATCCAATAACACCTAAATCAGGTAATAACCCTTTAATAAGTACGGTGCACACATATGAGCCACACACGGCTAGCAATACACATGAAATGCAATACACAATGTAATGAAAATGCCAAACTACTTGCCAAAATCCCCAGCTCAAAATAATAGCAAAACAGTCACCGACATAATCTAACCAGCGACTACAGAATGACTATGGCTCACAGGCGAGGACCAATCCTGACAAAGGCAATACATAATTGCAAGATTCTACCGTAAATAATATCCAGGAAAGAACCACCAGAAATCACATCACCCTTCTAGTAATCTAACAATAATCCTGAACACCTGAAACAATCGGCAAGCAATGAACAAAAATGGCATTCATGTAATCCCAGCAAAACCGCTGACAAAGGGAACAAGCGTCCGTACAGGACCGCTGACATCTCCTAGACTGAATCGCGCCAAAAAATCTACATCCTCTTCCGTTCTGGCCCGACTCGCCAAACGGGTTTTCTATTCTACGCTGTTGCCACTCTACAGCGTAACCAACTAAATATATTTCGGCGAATATCTCTACTGTGACAATGATGATGATGCATCGTTTGACCAACTTTTTATTCTCAAATGATCTCAATCATTGCCTTAGCATTTGAATTTATGGAATCATTTCCCTATTGTCCTGTGTGGTTCCCAGGGGACTATGAGGAAACAAAAAAGAAACTAGGGCTATTGCTCCCTCAGGAACATTGTAAGAGGTGACTAAAATGAGGTTGTGGCTGGCAACCCGATCATGTAAACCATACTGCTACAGAAACTATAACTACGAGAGCACATGAATGTTTTGGTGCAGGTTGTGGAAAAGAACTATTTACTAAGGTGGCTCCATGTTTCATAACGAGCAAAAATATAATGATGACGATGGCTTCATTATTGTTATAATACATTTTTTTTTTGGTCTCAAGATCTCCCAGGGCCTCACATTCATTATTTTACTTGAGATCAATTCAGCAATCATATCAAATCATAATTCTCTCAAGGCTTCCCTGGTTCACTATCTTAATTGTGAATATGTTCATGACATTTACTACAGGTCTGTAACCTTTAATCCTAAATCCTCGGGAACAACTTTATTTCAGATACCTGATTTTTTTTTTCCATTTTTCAGATGTTGCCCAAATCGCATTCAAAAAGTAGCCCAAAGTCAGAAGTCGTCCAACTTGTGATTGAACAGTAGCTCAAAGAAAATGTCGATTTTCAGAATATTTCTGTGTTCAGGTGTTCGGATAAAAGATTATAGACCTATATATCTAGTATTTCCTATGACAAGTCTTCTCCAAGTTCCCTCATGTATTACATTTAGGTACAGAAATTACTGGGGACTTTCAATGAATATACTATTTATTACATAAAAAATAACCTTATGTTACCTCATTCACGCTCTGAGCTTTGACAAAGCCATTCTGTAGCAAAATACTCCAAGCAATCTCTGTATCATTCACATTCATCTGACAGCCATAGGTCTCTATAAAAACTGTAATGAAGCACAAGTAATTCATAAGAAAATTTCTTTCTGTAATAAAAAATTGTCTTCTATCACACGCAATAAAATTAGAATTTTCTGGTGTATTTCATCATCATCATCATACTTACTTAGTCGTTCCCCACCATCATCATTACCCTTCAAAAAAGCTACTTTCAAAAATTGGTGGCTGCGTAGATTAGAAGGATTCATATAGTATGACAAGGTCACCTACGTGGAACTGATGACAAGGTCACCAACGTGGAACTGATGACAAGGTAACCAATGTGGAACTGATGACAAGGTAACCAATGTGGAACTGATGACAAGGTCACCAATGTGGAACTGATGACAAGGTCACCAACGTGGAACTGATGACAAGGTCACCAACGTGGAACTGATGACAAGGTCACCAACGTGGAACTGATGACAAGGTCACCAACGTGGAACTGATGACAAGGTCACCAACGTGGAACTGATGACAAGGTCACCAATGTGGAACTGATGACAAGGTCACCAACGTGGTACTGATGACAAAGTCACCTACGTGGAACTGATGACAAGGTCACCAGCGTGGAACTGATGACAAGGTCACCAACGTGGAACTGATGACAAGGTCACCAACGTGGAACTGATGACAAGGTCACCAACGTGGAACTGATGACAAGGTCACCAATGTGGAACTGATGACAAGGTCACCAATGTGGAACTGATGACAAGGTCACCAATGTGGAACTGATGACAAGGTCACCCATGTGGAACTGATGACAAGGTCACCCATGTGGAACTGATGACAAGGTCACCCATGTGGAACTGATGACAAGGTCACCCATGTGGAACTGATGACAAGGTCACCCACGTGGAACTGATGACAAGGTCACCAATGTGGAACTGATGACAAGGTCACCAACGTGGAACTGATGACAAGGTCACCAACGTGGAACTGATGACAAGGTCACCAATGTGGAACTGATGACAAGGTCACCAATGTGGAACTGATGACAAGGTCACCAATGTGAACTGATGACAAGGTCACCCATGTGGAACTGATGACAAGAACCAGATGAACAAGAGATGAGAAGAAGCCGGTGATGGATTGGACACACAATGAGAAAGTCTGTTTCATCATGAAACTATACATTTTACTCTAAATATTGTATTTAACTTTTCATTTCAAGTAAAAAACTAAACATTTCAGTTTAAACAGAGCTTAACTATTTCTGCCCTATAAACAATATGGTATGCCACAAGGGCTGTTTGGTATGAATGTTTGGTTATATTCAAATTGCCCCATGTCTGCAATTTACTTTGGCACAAAATTATTGTTGCACTTAAGACTTGCAATGCTTCAAAATATTCTTTAGCTAAGTCTTTCCTAACGAGTCTCAAGTCTCTCTTAGTACAAGTCTCAAGTCAAGTCGCGTCCCAAGTCGAGCCTCATTTTAGATCTAACACTGTTTATAGAACTTTACTGAACAATTAGATCGATCACTACAAATAATGATGAAAAATATTAATATATATTTTAGCACTTTACCTTTTTTATTTACTGACTTTTTATTTGACCAAAGTTATTTTTCAGTATTACATTTTAGAAATATCTTATCAAGCATACTTCCCTATCCCCCCATCCTACAATGGAATGGATAGAACAATACACTTGATCAGCCCTAAATCGTAAGCTTAAGCGAATTTTCAGGTTAAGGACACACGCTCTAGCTTTTTCCCGCCAATAAATGTGTGCAGTATATTTTTCACCTAAAGCAGGATGGTAATGTTTTTATAGCCAAAGAATATTATTGTTCTGACGGTCGCTGTATGTCTAGTAACAGTGTCCAATTATGTTTCATAATTTGAAGTAATATTTGTTTGCACAATGGAATTCTTGTAATGTTTGGGTGAAATTGCTTAACACAAGAGAATTTTTTTTCTAATTAATAAAGAGTGCATTATGAATGAGGACAGCAATTTATTTCTCCAAAATTGGCAAGTCTTGAGTCGAGTCGCTAATGCCTAAATCTCAAATCGTCTCGAGTCGAGTCACTGTAGTTCAACTCAAGTCAAGAGTTGATTGCCTCGCTTGAGTTGAGAACACTGCCTTTGGCCCCTGTGAAAATAAACTAATGTCCTTCTTTGTGCTTGGGCAAAAACCTATTAACTGCAAGAGAGTGAAAGGGTGAACCAGATAAATCACAGAATAGAGACCCACGGCGGCTTTCATCAAAACGGCTATCGATTTGTCAGCTGATTAAGTCGCCTAAGCTGGTATGCCCTTAAGCAAGGATCCAGAGTGTAGCAAAGTTAGATTCTGCTGGGGAGGTTATGATGGTATCCTAAAAGAATGAAATCCGTGTATGTATTAACCGTGTGAGGTCAAGCACATGTAGGCCCCTGACTCTATAAATGATGATGATGAATTATGTGCAGGGAACCTAACGCTACCTCCCTAGATCACACACGGTCACTATTTTGGCTCTAGTGTCTGATGTACCTAGTGTCTAGGGGAGAAATGAAATGATGGTGCACAACACAAAAACACTAAGTTTCTATGAGGAAGTGAATAAAACCTGTGGTTAAGTTTTTCTTTAAATTTGATAATTTTTTTTGTACAATTTATTTTGCCTGTCCAGTCATATCGTTTGGACAGGTCTTTGAAAATGAGGACAAGATAGTTTACATAAAAGAATAACTAAAATTGTGTGGACATCTGCCCAAATAACTACAATGTTAATATATGTCTTTCCTGTTGGAATGTTCACAGCTTAAATTTATTCTTCTAAGAGGGAGAGTCACTGTGTATGAGGGGCTGTATTATCATCATACCCCATCACTTCCTGAGTATGATTTGAAATAATAGTGTTTATTTAACACGAAACTGTCAGATATACCCAGGTCCTTAACATATCACCTGGGGTTTCTTGTTGAAAGATAAGATATTGTGTAGTTGCAGAAATATCGATATCACATCACACGCCCAAGCTCCTGCTGTTATCTCTTGAAAGCATACATGCAATTTTCGGAGACTTCTTGGCGTTATCGTCACTCCTCTGGTTTCCTGTCACCAGCTGGCAACAGGAAACAAAACCTCTGCAACAAAAGGACACCCTGATCTTTTACATCTGATCACTTATTCTTTTATTTAATTTCATACGTGGGTATGGGGTCAGCGGCGCGTGCATTTCAGGTGCACTCATCCCCTAATTTTTCATGACTCCCACCTTGCTGTGACCACCCCTCAGGTCCCTATGGCAGATACGCCACTGTACGTTTACATAGTTTTCCTCAATAATATAATGTGGGGTAATCACATTTCCTTTTATATATTTTTCTCTTCTTTTTCTTTTTTAAATATATATGCTTCAGGCATGTTGAACAGTGTTCCTTGAACACGGAGGCTTACTAATATACTCTAATACAATAATATTCAAACATAATCATGACAACATACATTAGTTAGATACATTTCAACGTGAGGACTCAACAATGTCTGCTCCCGGCACGTCCTTCACTTTTTCCCAATAGCAGTATCTAACTTTGGTAATAGGATTAAACATATTAAATTCATAAAGCATTCTTACCACAAATCAAGAAATATAAACAAATGACGCTGACTCTGCAAAGAAATGGCCTCAGTTTCTTCTGCTCCGTCCAGACTGTGAAATACTTATTTAGTTATTTAATTTACTGTTAAAGTTATCACAGCTGTTCTCAGCGTATCTGAATAAAAAATACTGTTCAACTGGCAATGAATATTGAAAGCTTTTTGCTAATATTTAGTAGCACTGGCCAATCGAAAGCTTGCGACTACCAGAATTCAAATGCAGTTTTCGAAAAACAAAAATAATTCCAAACATACTCTGCGTCTGGTAGTCGATTGGCCAGTCTGCTTTAGTCATGCCAATGCAAAACGATGTTAGTTTTTGGTAACAATTTTCCTACCGCTCCCCTCTCCTCCTATACTCTTGTTACCCAAGCGAATTTTGAATTTACCTCAATGCCTCCCTTCTAAGCCGGTGTCCCCACTAACGTTATGAAAAAAAACAAGCAGGAACAACAGCCTGTCTGGTCGTGCGTTCGTAGACATTTAGTATTTCCTCAATAACTTGTCTAATACTGGGACTATCATGTTATTTAAAACACATTCTTGCTCAGTGAATTCTAAGCTATGCTACCATATATTTTTTATGTTCAGTTTCATTATGGTTTTAGATTTTCAATTTTGTCACCGGTCATCGTCAAATAAATATTTTACACAAGACGGCCATCTTCCCCTCTCGCTAGCATGTATTTTTCAAATAACTAACTTGTTTTTGTGACGTCAGAAACATTACCGCAAGGAGGCAATAAAATTGTCTGCGTGTTTCGCCTCTGTTGGCTTTGTTCCAGCGTGTATATATCATGGCGGACTATCAAGCGAAGTGGGGTGTTGGCGTGGCGGGTTAAGAATTGGCGTTAATAATTTGTATTGTATCGTGTAACACTACCAAAAAATGTAAGGATTACTACTTATTACCAGCGTTAAAGTTGACAGAATACGTTAATTCAGAGTTATTTTGCGGCACACTTCCGAAAAATCGTTAATTATAAGTCTAGGCTGCAAAATGTATGCAGCAGATCTGGCAAAATGTTAAATGTTGGTAGTACGTTTTCGAAACCGAAACCGAAACGTGTGTTAGATTTTTACCGTGGAATCGTTCTATAGGCTTTAGCACTGCACAAAAGGCAGCGTTGCTGGCGTGTGAGAGCATCACCGTCAGACACAATAGGGCTGGTTTATTTATTATCATTTTATGACTAAAATCTTACTGAAATGAGCGATTATTCTCGCCGATTTTACTACACAGAGGCACAGTAATAAGCAGTAAACTAGTATTTAGTTGTTTTTTTTATGCTTTAACGCATGATCTCAATCTTTGTCACACATTATTATTTTTGAGAGAGCTCAAGATGGGGTTAGGGTTAACATTAGATTGTTATTTCTGCAACTAGATCTAAACCTAAAGACTATATAGGGGCCTACGTAAAGTCTATATAGGGGTATTCGTAAATCCTAACGCTAAACCACAATGCTATTCCCAGCATTTGTGTGTGTGTACAAACAATAAATGGCTACAGATCTAACAACAATAAGATCTAACGCTAATCGTGACTTTAAACTTCTGTCAAGCTTTCTGAAAAATAATGACACGAAAAAAAAACATATGTGGTAGTTATGCATCAAGAGTTCAGCCGACGTAGGCCTATTGATAGATATTTGGACTAAGACGTGCGTCCAATAAATTTTTGATTCAGCTAAGTAACCTAATATAACACTGACAGAAAACATGAACCTTACCACTTCTGTTATTCCCCTGAAACAAGTGAGCTCCTAAATAGCTATCATCGCCTGCTGTCAAGTTAACATCCGTCTGCTGTGGCGCTGCATTGCTCAAGAAATGTGAAAACGAAGGTCCAGATTTGATAGTTTCCCGTTTTGAATACGCATTATCCTGTGTTTGAAGTTTTACATAATTTGTAATTAGTCTCATAAAACTTAAGTTTGATGCTCCAGTTCTGCATGCTTGCCGGTAGCTATGGGCTGCGACTGGGAATTTTGATAACGTATTTATCATAATCCTCCCTTGTGCAAGTAGGCCTAAACTAACTGGGACTTCCAAATGTTGTAGGCCTAGGCTTATCTTCGGCATTTTAACCGAACTCAGATTAGCACAGCTCTATACGATTACACATACGATGAGATTCCTTTTCGGTTCACGGTTATTTTGCAAAGTAAATACACGATTTTAAGACTGCATAAAAGAATAGCCTACATGTTGAATGTATCACATCGAGTTAACCTCCACAACCGAAAGTACAAAAATCATGCAGCAGGAAGTAAATATATGATTCGTCGCATATTTAAATATTCGACTGATAAGTCTTTTACAATTTATAAATTATTTCATATTCTGTAGGCTAATCATTTGGCTTTTTAAACATTCCGACAAGATGTGGAAATAAGAACACAAAACAAAAGAGGAATTTTCAACGCATCTGGAAATACTTAGACATCAAAAGAAATTAAGTTGGAAAAAAAAAATTATCAACGCAGTCTTACTTGGATCTGAAACATAGAGAACAAATAAAAAACGACAATCAGCAACGTTGCAGACTTTCTTAAAATGGGTTCGTGTTCTTCTTCTTCTTCTTCGTCCTGAATAGGACGTTGGTTGCGTTGTGTCCGTTTACAGCGAAGCTGCAATATTTGCGCCTTTCGGCCGACACATCCGACTTCAGCACGGCATTTTTGGGACCGGGTTAGCCTTCCCTCTTCGATCCCTACTCACTCAGCCAGACTGCAGTGATGCAGCCTGTTTCCATGACCACCACTTGGAGGTGGAGCAGGGTCTTGGTTAGCTCTGGTTCTGACGCAAGCAGTCTAGCTATGAGTCGCTAACTGCATTCCTCACTGTTGACGCGTCTTAGGTTCGTGTTCAAAACAGAAGAACTGAAATGGTATGACAAGATCACCAATGTGGAACTGTAGGAAAGAACCAGATAAATGCTGGATCAAACTTTGGGACTGTTTGGCAAGGAAGAACATTCCAGCACCTCTGATTCATGCTATACAGAGCTTCTACAAGCCTTGCAGAAATTATGTGAGGACCGCAAACCATAAGTCAGAAGAGTTCAGGACCACCACTGGTGTAAGACAAGGTGATATCCTGTCACCTTATCTTTTCATACTCCTCATGGACGATGTTATCAAGGCATGGAAGGAGAGAACAAGAAAGTATTCAGTGGGGTACTGGAAGATGAGACAGGTCTGTATTTCAGAGCTGGCATTTGCTGATGATGTTGCCCTGATTGCTAAATCAGAGGCACATCTCCAATCCAACCTGCAAGTCTGGAAGGAAGAGCTGGAGAAGAGAGGGATGGTCATAAGCAGCTCTTAAAAAAAATCCATGGTGATATCACGAGAAGAGAGAAGACATCAGATTAAGCTGGGAGAACAGGTCATGGAGCAGGTCGACCACTTTAAATATCTCGGAGCTATTATAGACCGAAAGGGAGGCATCAAAGAAGAGTTGGCCACTCGAAAAGCAGCAGCTGGGAGACTTTTTCATGCCATAAATCGAGGATTCCTCAGCAAGAGAGAGGTTGGTAAGAAAACGAAGATGGCTGTATACCGCTCCACTTATGTCCCAGTCTTGACATATGGATGCGAGTCATGGGCAATGACTACAACCCACAAAAGCCAGATCCAAACCTCAGAAACGAGGTATCTGAGAAAGGTGGTTGAAGTACGGTAACAAGAAGAGACATGGTCCGCAACCAGAATACGTCAAGGCCTAAAATCCCACCCCATGCAGACCCAAATAGAACAGTCCCAACTAAGATGGTTTGGCCATGTCTGCAGAATGGGAGAAGATCGGCTACCACAATAAGCATGGGAAACAAAGAGCCAGGGATCCATACCCCCAGGACGACCCAGAGTCCGCTGGGAGGACAACATTAGACAATCTTTGAAGGACCGAGGACTAGAATGGATCCAGGCCAGGAGGAAGACAGCCTATAGGATAGTCTGGCGCTCTCTCTCTTCCAAACCTCTACACCTCACGGTAGAAGGGGAACGACTAAGTAAGTAAGAAATAACAGAGGAAACCACCTGGTTCAGCCCACGTAGTTCTTGTATCTCCAGAGTAAGAGAAAAAAGAGGGAGACTTAAACACTTTGACTCCGAAACAACGCTCTGGGCGTTGGTCAGATTTTACACCCGTGCCAAAACAACGCTCTGAGCGTTGTTTTTAGTCTATTATGAATTAAAATTACGGCACATGGTGGAAAAAATTTGCGGAGTCACAAAAGTTAACTGGGTGCAGACATGAAAGGGATAACGAAAACTTGGAGAAACCTTGACCGGACGGCACAGAACAGGGAGCTTTGGCGTGAAATTTATTGACGGTCTGTGCTTCAAAGTGAACTAAAGGGCAATGTATAACTTACTTAGTCGCTTCTTGTCTACCCTGGGGTGTAGAGGTTTGCCAGAGAGAGAGAGAGAGAGAGAGAGAGAGAGAGAGCCATTCTATCCTATCGGCTATCTTCTTTCTGGCCTAATTCCAATCTAGTCCACGGTCCTTCATAATTTTTTTTAAAACCAATAAAATTGGAGAAAGAAAGAAATCATAAGATAAAAAACACCAATAGAAATGGAGAAAGAAAGAAAACATAAGATGAGAAACACCAATAGAAATGGAGAAACACATAAGATGAGAAACACCAACAGAAATGAAGAAATAAAAAAAAACACGAGGACATAGACACCAATAGACATGCAGAAAGAAAGAAAGAAAAAGACAGACACATATAGTAAGTCATGGAAAAAAATTAAAGAGACAGACAGCGATAACAAATAGAAAGATAGAAAAAAACAGAAAGATGCAGACATATAAAAAAGAAGGAAATAAAGAAAGATATAAAGTCAAATTGTGTTTATGTTGGTGTGAAGATATATGCTCGAGTCTACATAATATAGGCACATTTCTCCAAAATCGGAACACTTAAAACTAAATCAAGTCAACGAAAGGGAACTATCTCATATTTTTGTATTGAATCGATCAACGTAAACGACAAGATGTATGGAAACAATATAGTTAAAAAATTCATGTGAACCTAAGTGTTAAAAACCAAAATGTTTACACAACAACCACATTCAGCGCTCAAATAACACCACACCTGCATAGAAAGTCCTCACACTGGCTTCTAGTTTGCTGGGCGTATAAACTATTAAACCAGTAAGCTTTGTGCGTACAAGATTACATTATAATTTTTATTTTTTTTGTAATTAAATGGAACTACCACGGCTATAAATACAGAATCACTCACTGCATTGTTATGTACATCACCAAATCAACTCAGTTCAAGTACCGCACGTTTGAAGCCAGGTTGTAATCATCAATATAATCATGTGGAAACAAGTTACTCTCGCCGTTTTGCTCGTTGCTCTCGTTGGATCAGGTAACAGTGACTGACTTTTACTTTGTCTGTTTATGTTTTGCCATGAATCGTTGTGGGGAGCTGATGTTTCCGTTCTTGAACCTTTTGTGTCGCTTTGGCTGACGTGAGCCTGTTTTGTTGTATGAATTGTGTAGTATGATCTATCCTTCTCTTGGTCTTTGTCGTGCTCTGAAACTAGATCTTTTACAGATATAAGCATGATATGAGCGTCCGGTTGGCAGACTGGTAAAAGCGAAGGCCTATCGTTGCAAAGGTGCCGGGTTCGAAACACGGAGGCATAAAGCTTGCTCACCTAGCTGTAAATTGGTACCTGACTCTGCACTTGAGTTAGGGAAGACAAAGGCAGCGATGAAGGTAACTCGTCACTCACCTCTCGAAGCAAGATCCAGTATAGATAAATCTCGTACACTTCATTTCCCTATGACAGTATCTGCACCTTTACCTTTTTTTAAGCACGTAGTGGTAATTGATCTGGCTCTATTCTTATAAGATGGCCACACCACATTATTTTCTGTCACTCTATAATCTATATACTTGATGTAGGATGTAGTTCCTACAATTGTTATATCATCATTTCTCATTCTGTCTCTTTTGGTAAACATTAAAGACTCTTCTTAAACATTTCATCTTGCACGATGTGATTTTCATCTCCTGTTTTCTGGTCAGGGATTATGTTTAACACTTACAGCAAAGAGTTGGTAAGAATATGATATTTAGCAATTGTCGTTTAGTTTCCATTATGATATGTGAATGTTTGAGTAACGGTGACAGTCAAGACTCCTTGTTTTTCAATTCTCTTTCTCCCTCCGACTTGCTCCTTGTGTAGTACGGATCCACCAAGGTTTTTAGCTTTCAGACAGGAAGGCTGCGCCATGTGGCCGTACAGCGGATGATGTTAGTGTTGATGGTACTTGTCGTATAGTGGGACTCGTCTCACTGTCCTGCAGTAGGCAGCTAGGTGTTGATGATGCTATGTTAAAACACATCTTGACGATATAACATCACACGACAGACAGATGATGGGATGGAGAACATCTGGCGAAAAGTACTGCACTCAAACAGCGGTGAACAACAAAGATGATGTTTATTTACAGCTAGTCATCAAAGCCGCTGAAAATCATAATTCATGCCCACCCTTTCCTCTGAGGCAGTTCATCTCCCATAATAACAATGTTCATAGGCAACTTTTGAAAATAAATCTTCTCTCGCTCCATCATTTTTTCTTATATATAGTATGATGCTGTCTCTAAGATTACTAGCTCATCTACTGTTCTGTTCTTCTGGTTTCCTAACCCTTGATAAGGCCCGTAGGACTGGTGAAACTAATCGATGTATCTTTGATATAAGACTGGTCTAACCACCAGGGCTGTTTATTTGTATCAATAGTTTTATTGTTCTACGCTGCCCCTAGTTACTATCTATTGTCTCTGCATCTAACACAACATACCTGTTCGTCTTGTAGTCTTGACAAATTGTTAACACAATCTTGAACTGGCGACATTGTCTTTCTTGTCTTTATCTATCATCTATTAAAGGTGGCGTTTGAGCGTCTTGTTGGTTCGGCAAAATAATTTGATACAATACTGTGACCACAGCAACCAACCACCTTCAGTGGCTTGTTCGCCAGAAATATCAACCATCAAACCTCGCTCGCTGTTGTTGTTGTTTTGAAGAGGTGATGGGTGGAGAGCGGGCACTTAACAGCTGACCGTTATTGCCTCTTCTCGTTCCGTCTTGGTCTACCCCGTTCAACCTGAAAATTGGTTATAATTGGGGTATTTAGTGTCATTTTATTTACTAATTTTGTATTCAATTTAAATAACTATTGTCTTTTGCAGTTGCTGATTTTAATTTATATTAGTATTTGTCATTTTATTTTCTCTTTTGTATTGTTTATAGATAACTATTGTCCTTTACACTTGGTTTTAATTTGTATTAGTATTTGTTCTTTTTGAGTTGTTGTTTTTTTTTTAAACCTCGTTGTCTTTCCTTGTCCTATGAGTAGTTAGTAAGTTTTTTTTTCTTTTGTTGTTGTTGTTTTTTTATTTGTTAGTTCTTGCTGCTTAATTTCTATTTGGTTGAATGTCTTTTCTGAAGTACTAACCTTATATGTTTTCCTTTGTTTTATGTATAAATCTTTTAAGTATTGATTGGGCACCTCCTGGGGCATCTATACTCAAAACCTTATCGCCTGTCATGTCTATATTGTGATTTCTATAGTATGTTTTTAATTCAAGCCTTTGTTGTTCGTACTTTTTACAGTGGATTAGGTAGTGGTCTATGTCATTTTCTTCCTGACATTCTTGGCAGTGTGGTTCCTCTATCATAAAGTATGCTGCACCGAGACGGAGACGCCACAGTATTCTGTTCAATGTTATCTTTAATTCTTCTCTGACCTGGCACGTCCTTGTTGGTTCTTTCAGCAGTTTGAACGCGTGTCTGCCTTTTCTACTGTTCTTCCATGTTGTCTTCCATTCCTCGTTTATATTTAGCTTCACTTGGCTCTTGATCTCCGACCTTCCCAGCCCTGCTCTTATATTGTTTTTACTTATTCTTCCATTCTTGGCGTTCTGGTCTGCCAACTCGTTACCAGCTATACCTATGTGTGCTGGAACCCACACTAGCCTCACACTACATCCTCTGTTCCCTAGTGATGTAGGCCCTATTAATTGCTAGAATTTCTTCCTTTATGTCTGGCCGGCTACATTTACCTGGGTGTTCTAGTGCTTGTAGTGATGATAGTGAGCCTGTAAATATCGTAACAGCTTCTGGTGGGTTATCTTCGATTACTTCTAAACTTTTTAGAATTGCTACCATCTCTGCGGTAAAAATCGAAGCCCCTTCAGTTACACTGTAGCTCTTTTTAATTCCCCACTGTGGTATTATAACCTCGCTCGCCACTACACAACTTTAATACATAGCAAACTTGCTATCCTGCGCTAAGCGCGTTCTCCAATCAGAATCTCTCCGGTACAATTATTTGCCAGTTTTCCAGACACGCATCTGCGCGCACACCGATTTGGTGTTTTCAAACACACAGACGACGTAGATACAAACTATATTAAACGAATAGGGGAAAAGTTGGGCTTTGGGTATCTCCAACACAGAACTAAATGAGTTTATGTGATTTTATTCACTTTAAACATCAATCACTAACAAATATCAGGTATTACATAAATTATCATAAGTACACAAATGCAAATAACAAGTTTGGGAGGGGTGAAGAAGATTGGTATCGACTAAGCCCTTCCCGCTTATTAGACAAAGATAAACCCAGTCCAGAGATAGATAATATCAGGAACACGGGTACGTTAACCTAACAGTAAAGTTAATTACTCTGAAAAGAGGTGTTACAAAGTTAGGTATAGGTGGTAGAAAGAAATCCTGTTCTTCCCAATTGTTCTTCCCTTTACTAGGCAAATGAAAAGGAGGGGGTTTTAAACATAGTTAACAAATTATCAACTATCCCACTTAAAGGAACAATGTAGGGTATACAGAAAAGATATATATTACCAGGTAAGCAAGTTAACAAAATGGTTACACAAAAGAATTAATTTCCTGTCATTCATACACTCTGTGCGGATCCACACTCATATACACCACACACTTACCGAGTTGCAGCATCAGACAATCCCTTAGAATGATAAACACAATAATTAACTCTTGACGTATGACAACTGTCTAGTCCTTCTATGTCCCACCCCAGATAATGCGAGGATTCACTGAGAGCAAATATTCCCGCTTATCGCCGGACTTGAAGTTCTAAGAGTTCTTGTGTTTTATTATAAAGAAACGAGTCTATGGGATGGCACTGACGCAGTTCGACATAGGGGTGAAAAATGAGGTGATGGTATAATCCTTCACTGCGTGATGATAGCCACTGACCGGGAAAGTTTTTAATCCAGTGAGGAAAAACTAGGCTCGGTCACATTCAGGTAAATCGGTAATCTCTCACAATCGAGCAGTATATGAACTATCGCTACTGGCACTGTTCATCTTCCAGTTTATCTTACAGAGTGTAAGTTAGATTGATGATAATAATCAAATGATCTTGGGTAGGCTTTCCTTCATGTAATTATGCTAGCCAGGCCGTACCGGACCACCACAAGATTTACTTTAAAAAAATGTCTCATCAAACTGTCTGGAAGTTTAAGAACCGAGTATGGAAACTCTGAAAGATTTCGTTATTGCTGGGATTGCAAAAGGTGATCAATCTAGAGAAAAAGATAGAAAACCCATAACAACATAATCATACTTTAAAACAAATAATCTTCTAAGCGCGCGATAAATTTCCCGTTAAGCCTATTATACACTCGAGTATTTAATTATGTATTTAATAAACACTGCGCGAATTCTAGTGGTTAAAAACACACATCTATAAAACTAGGACTTAACTAAATTTATTAATTATAAATTCCTTCGCGACTTTAAAAGTTAATTTAAGCATCTATTATCTTTTGAAATAATATAATAGATAGATCATTATATTTACAACTGGAACTATTGAGACGGTTTAATTTAATAGGTTTAAATTAACACAAAATCCAATGAAATATAATGAATGAACTCGACCACTGATCACTTTACACAATATATATATTACCGCTTTGCACAGAATAGAATTCACTGCAAATATGTATAAAATCCATGGGATGATCTAGCAAGATTTCAAATATCGCTAGTGCTTCTATCAAGTTCTGGCCAGCGAATGATGAAGTGTATTTCTAAGTGATCTGTATATCTACAACTGGAATGCAAGATGAGTGGGACATGAGAACTATGACAGCTTTTTTTTGATCTCATGACTTTGGGGGATCTGACCGCCAAATCCAAAGAGAGAAGCCGCCCCTGGCCTCTCGTATCTTCGTTCGCTGCTTGCGTCAGCTTTCCCCGTTCGCTCTGGCTGCGATCGGTTCCATGCTTAACACCGAGATGCGAAATCGTTTCAGGGACCACTACTGTCTTTGATAGCGCCGATAGTCTCCCCTGAAATCCCTCAGTCTGTCTCTTTGATCTCGTGCCGCTTAAATGAGTCCCGGTCGGTTCGCTCTGGCGAAACGAAAAGTTACAACAAAAGGGGTAAAGTATTAACAAAATTCAAAATATTTGTTAGGAGCTCTTCATAGTGATTAGCACTAAACAAGTCTATTTAACACCAAATCTAGTGAATAAACAGTCACACTACACTATTAGAAAACTCAATAAAGTAGACCTTCATTTGAGCCCCATAAATGATGGGTACTAGGGATAAAATTGAGTAACACTAAAACTCTAAAGAATATTTGTTAACAGCTCTTTCCGTGGTAAATGAATAAAGCTAGAATAAATAAATATTACACACATAAAGGTATGTTTCAGGCGCAGGTAATAAAGAAGTAGAAAACTAAACAACAGAAGTGAAATGCTCACCGTGGAATCGAACCCAGTACCATCCGAATGGCAGCACCGCCTAGCTACAGAAGCGAATCACACTATCCGCCCTGCCCAGCTAGGCACCACAAAAATAGTGCTTCGTGGACAGGGGTCATTAGTGCAATTTTCCACACGCAACAACGGATGTGTGCCTAGGGCGATCTAGCCTAATTAATGACGCAATCGCTTCTGCAGTCCCCCTATTATACAGTATATAGGTCAGATTTCACAAGACAAAGACCTTAATATTTTGTCTAGTAAATGATAGAAGACTGAGAACAGTACAGGACAGTGGGTAGGTTTGGTATTGTATAAACATTTTAAACAAATAGAGGGGAGACACGAGGCCTGTAAACAGTAAATAAATAAATATTACACGCATAAAGGTATGTTTCAGGCACTCGTGAGAAGTAGAAAACTACTGTAAATCTCTGGGCTGATAACCTGGGAGGTTGACCTAATTCTCTTGCCCTGCAGGATAGGTCTTCTCTTCCAACTCCCACTTAATATAGTTGCCAGCTACCCCCCCCCCCCCCCCCCCATATTACTGATGTGCATTTTATTTCTCACTAGGAGTTTTTTAACCAAACATATGGTTAAATACCCTACTTAGATAGTTTCTGTGATGAAACAAGGAAATAGTTATGGAGTGAAGTGTTGGAGGCTACTATATTTATTAGGCCATGATTTAATAAGGTATAGCGACCTGTTGCCCTTCCCGCTGTATTTATTATGTGTGTACTATTTACAGCAGCGTTGACGGGTGCATGGCCATACACGTTTTTAACCCGGAACCCAGTAACTTTGTCGGGAGAGGCTAACGTTTTAACCACTCTGAAACCACTTTGCCAATTGGACACTAGGTTTAGAGAACGCCCTGCAGCGGAAACTGGATGAGTTTAGAGAATTGTTTCGTAATTACCGAGAAAATGATGCAATGTCCCAGTATGTACTCGTGTCTCTGAGGAGACAAAAGAAATATATATCTATCGCGCCTTTCGCAAGAAGCACGTAATGTGAGATTGTGCAAGGAGGTAGCAACCTCATCGTGTAAAAAGACTGCTATATAATCCACCACGGTTTTAAAAAAAATGGAGTACTGTGGCTGTTTTTTTTAATAAACTTTTGGCGAGGCGCGTCCCGTTCAACCTAGTCGGTTATATTAGGGCGCATGTCCAAATATAAAAGACCCTTATATTATTTTATTATTAATAGTAAATAAGCCGACGGTCAAGAAAATATGGGCCTAACACCATATTCCCAATATGCCTCTATGGGCATGTAACGGGATCCTATGTAGTCATGTGTTGAACAGCCATGCTAAGCTGTAATGTTAATGTGACACAGAACTATATGCAATAAAATGGCAGTGAATTCTCATTATTTTGACATTTCTTTGATATAAATTTTATTGGATGGGAGTGAAGAAATAACAGAAAAAAACAGGCAGCGACTTTTCAGGTATGAAGTTAAAACTGTTGCGTTGTATGCAACACTGAGTTGCATTGAAAGTAGTATGTTTCTATGTAATGTGCAATGTTTAGTGTTTCACATAATTAAATTGAGTTATCTGTATACAAATGATGCATTGTATAGAACTAAACTAAGTTTTAAGTATAGATAGGTGATTAAAAATTTAAGCATATGTGTTTAATCAAGACTATGTGAAGTGGACGTCCACAAGGGGGAGGGGGACAGGTCAATCAAAAGTGGACAGAGGTGGACATGATGGAGGGGAAGTTAAAAAAAATGCCAGAATTTTGTGGACGTCTTTAATGGATGGCCCCCTAGTTAACTATGCTCACACCAAGTCCTAGTTAACTGTGCTCACATCAAGTGCTAATTAACTGCGCTCACACCAAGTCCTAGTTAACTGTGCTCACACTAAGCCCTAGTTAACTGTGCTCACACCAAGTCCTAGTTAAATGTCTTCACATCAAGTCCTAGTTAAATGTCTTCACATCAAGCCCTAGTCAACTGTCTTCACACCAAGCCCTAAGTTAACTGTGCTCACATCAAGACCTGTCCTCTGCGCCAACTGCTCAATCATATAATTAATTACTATCCAAATGATATTGTTACCGCAACCGTTTTTATTTCTCAGTTTACAGTGATGACGTAAGCGAAGAGGTAACTCCGTGCCCACTTCAGGTAATGTGTGTTGATTGGTATGAACCAGTCTGCGGAACCAACGGGGTGACGTACCAAAACTCCTGTTACCAGTTCGCGGCCACTTGTGGACGGGTCGAAACTGATTACGAAGGGGAATGTGAAGCGTCTACAGAATAAATAGATATGGCTTTGCTTCATGGATATAAAATTGTCCAGCGCTTCAAATAAAATTTAAAGTCGTCTGTTATTATGCCGTCTTATGATTTGTTGTTGAACTTCCTGTTATTATAGTTTGTGTTTAGTAACAACGATGGTACGACTGTTTGAATGAGACTATTAAATGTGAGTTCATGTACTCCTCAAAGCAATGACAGAGAAAAGAATTCAAACACACATACAAGGCAGGATTAAGACAAGAAGGACCTCTAGGCTTTTTGGTGTTTGGGCCTCCCTTCGCCTAATAGGCAATAATTTTAATTAACTGAGGAATTTGCTCAGAACCTAGTTTGTTCATTCTGAACGAAATTTGGTTTTGAAGACTTTCTTTATTGCACGCGGACAACCCCATCATTGCTCCGACCTCATTAGATCACACAAGGACGATCTCAGCACAGTGCAAGAACTATATAGCACAGGCGAGGTTCCTAATGTGTGCATACAGGAATCACAAATTCAATAAATATTTTTGTGGTGGGTAGTTTTTCCTAAATTTTGCCAGGGTAGCGGCAATATGGCCTACTCTTTACGACTTCTAACTGCCGAGCGACTTTTAATATGCGCGACTTGTACAAAGCACCTATCATTTTTTTCGCCCTTATCCGAGAAGGTTAGGTAATGATCTCACTACCCAGGAGATTAGTGAGGAGTATGACATCATTAGGACCCGTTGGTTCTGAAAAAATATTTCATCAATTATATTCCCTGTACTGGGAACCGAACCCGATACCTTTAGCATTAGAGACTGACGCAAAACCTCATAGCCTTAACGTAACGCAGTTTCTATAAATATATATATAGTTGTGAAAAAGAATTGTAATTTTTGCCAACTTCGTTTTAAAGGGTGACATTTTTCTCCGTTGCTATTCAAAGGAAAGAAGAACTAAACTAAAAAAAAATCATTCAATATATTTACTTACTTACTTAGTCGTTCTTCTTCTATCCTGGGGTGTAGAGGTTTACCAGAGAGAACGCCATACTGTTACAAAATACATTCGTTCTCTCTTTTTGGGGATCTTGACTCCTCTCTGGCAGTATTATCGTCCACTCACTTTATGTGCTACTTAAGCCAATATTCATTGCTTACACTTGCATGGTTCGAGGTGTTTCTATCATCTTTTGTCACTCCCTTACCTTTACTTGATCGCTTGACCTGTTTTGAAACAATATTGACTTCTGTTTGTGCAGAGTGTGGAAGAGATATTATGATTAAGAGATTTCATATATCTATTCTTTATTCTACACGCGTCTTTTACCTTTCTTTCACATATGCTCGATTGTTAACAAAACCCCTCCCATATTCAAACCTTTATCATTTCCTTTCTAATTTAGCAACGCATTTTATTGCTGTTAGCTAAGTTTTTTGATGAGAGATCGAATCGTGTTAATTCGTTCTCGACAGGGATAATAAGGGAGACAATTGTCTATCACTTTTCCCTGATCTGTTCGCCTATAGGTTAATTATTCACGGTGAAAGATTTGAGATCAAAGACCTTCCTCGCTAGAAGACGAACAGAGAGAGGTGAAGAAAACTCACACTGATTAGCAATAGTTGGGGTTCGGCTTTAAGGTGAGATAGATCTTTGATTTTGCAGATTGAACGTAGAAATTCTCCGAGGTGTTATAAGTGTTAAGTCTGGCAGAGTCTCGGTGGATAATTATCTATCTCCTTTCATCTCTAATAATATATATACCATAGAAATTTTAACTTCATTCATTCAGTAATCCACAGACTTAGACATCTAGCTCGTAGTTCTAGAATACCTTGTATAAGTGAAGTTCTTAGTTTCTCGTTAGAGACATCTAGCCGAGTTCTAGAATACTGTTGCTGAGTTATTTGCCGGTTGAAGATCATGCACTGAGTATGGTTACTTTAGTGATCTCTTGTTAATCGTGCTTTGTTTAGTATTACGCGAATTAGGGTGAAGGTGTTCATACAACTCAGTAGCATGGTATGAAGAAGTAGTTCATGTAACTTGAACTCAGCAACATTAATGAAGTAATTAATTCCTTCAGATTGAGTCCGTACATTTAATTCACAGTTGTACATACAAGATGATCATTTCAATAGTAGTAGAGCATAAGTCCATATAAGTCATGCATAAATTAATCAATAACGTAGACTGCTGGTTTACGTGTCAATGTCCGTTATGAGGATACAATGCAGTATTGTCGTCAGAACATCACAGCTATATGCACGCGCAGCTAGACATGGCTACCTGCCGACAGTGAGACTGCGAGTCTGAATATATTCATACGAATTTGACGATTATTCTTCTCCTTCTGAGAATTCTAGTTAAATACTAACCTCCATAAATTTCCCTCTCATATAGAGTTCTAGGACTGACCCTGATCCATAAAAATGCACATAAAATGGCTATATCATGCCATTGAATTGGAAGGTTAGAAAAACGCAGCTATTCAGCTTGGCGGTCAAGTAACAAAGGGTAGCGTTTCTTAGTTACCGACTGTGTCCTAAACAACGCTATACACGTCATGATCGATCGTGTATGGAGCGTTCAGTAATTGAAACATCTATCGCAATATATTAAATGCCTTAACCTTTTACAATTGCACGTCTGATAACCTTTAGCAGACGGCGTTAATATCATATACCGTAACAATTCCCTGTACACCCGGGAAAAAAAAATCGATAGATTTTTTTTCAAGATCTATCCGACTTAACAATTTTTCAAAAAAAAAAAATTTAACACAATTGTGACATATGGCCGACGATGTTCTGAGTAGAACCGTGTCGCGGTCATGTCAACCAACTATTTGTCATAGTCATCTAACATTAATCACATGATATATCAATTATACATATTATTATATCAACTAAATAAAATGTCCAATGTTAATAGTGAATGATAGAATTAAATGAAAGTAAGGTCTGTCGTATTAGTATGTCATATAGGAATTAATTTGACTAATTAAAATTAAATTAATGAATTAAACTAAGAGATAAATTATTAAGATTCTAATGTAACGCGATGTTATGATAGAAGAAAAAAAAACAAAATAAGTGAGAAGAAATAGAAAGAAATTCGAATATAAGTTTAACTTAATTGTGTGTGTTAAGTGTTAGTGAATAATAACTATCTAATTTAACTAACTAAATAATGTATAGGTACATTAAAAAAAAAAATATTAATCTAATACTTGTGTGAGATTTATTTTCTCTTTTCATAATTTCTTCTTTTTATATTTCGTTCTCTTTTTTTGTTCTTTCATTTCATTTTTTTTCTCACATTTCATTTTATTGATAATAATTCAATTAAGAAGTTAAGTTAACTAATTAATTAGTATAGGATATGATGATCCATCCGTAGTCTTGATCCTGATGAATTCTTTTAGGCAAAAATGTTCAAACGTTTACGTTGGAAAGAAATGTCATTTATCACAGCATCCAAGAATTAAGTGCACATAGGATAATAAGTTCGACTTGTCGTCAGATATTGTTCCATGATTGTTCAACGAATATTCATATATCGTGTATGGACGTTAGACGAAGTTGCAATGACAATATGTAGACCTTGATTGTCTTTTAGTTCCATTCTGTGATGCATATAGTGTTTATAAAGTTTAAATTGAAGGCAAGGTTAGTTCCTTTATAGTTGATATGTTTTAGGAATGTTAATGTTGATTATTCGTCGTCAATAGGATTACGTGACAACGCATCCGCAACAATATTTTCAGTGCCAGGAATATGTTCAATGGAAAACTCAAATGGCTGTAGGATGATTGAATATCTGGCGAGTTTCTGGCTTTTATGATTACATCGACGCAAGGATGCTACAGCACGTTGGTCCGTCTGTATGGTGAAGGGAGCACCAAGCAGGAATTTTTCGAGTTTGGTTATTGCCCATATCACAGATAAAAGTTCCTTGTCGACTGTTGAATACTTTGTTTCTGCAGGCTTTAGCTTTCTTGAAATGTATAAGGTAGGATGTAGAATGCCGTCATGGTTCTGGAGCAGGCATGCACCAATGCCGTAGTTACTAGCATCTGTTCGTAAGAAAAATCTTTTGGAAGCATCGGGAAGTCTTAAAATTGGTTCATGCGAGAACAAATTTATAATTTTGTTGAAAGTTTCATTGCATGTACCAGTCCATGTCACCTTCACCGGCATGTCTTTCTTTAACAATGAAGACAATACAGCCGTGATGGATGACAAGTTTGGTATGAATCTACTGTAATATTGAACAAGTCCTAACAAACTCCTGACCTGTTTCTTCGTCTGAGGAACTGCTATGTTTAGAATTTTGGAGACTGTACTAGGTAACGTTCGGATATATCCCGACCCAATGATATGTCCCAAAAAGGTTATCTCATTACACGCGATTTGCACCTTTGTAGGTTTAGCAGTTAGATGATAATTCCTTAGAGTGTCGAAAACATATCTAAGTCCCGAAACATGTTCCTCAAACGACGAACTAAACAAGCATATGTCGTCAATATATGTAATAACGTCTGGTCTACCTGATAAAATTTGTCGCATCAGGCGAATGAAGGTAGCTGGCGCATTAACAAGCCCAAAAGGCATCACATTCCACTGGTATAGACCTTGTGGAGTGGAAAATGCGGTGTAGTACTTAGCCTTTTCGGTCAGTGGTATCTGCCAATAACCTTTAGTTAAGTCTATCTTACTAAATATAGTTGCGTTGGATAGACGTGGCAGTAAGTCGTCGATAAGTGGATGTGGTTCGCTGTCAACTATAGTCTTAGCATTTAATTTTCTATAATCAACACATAGTCTGATGTTATTGTCCTTCTTCCGGACAATCACTAATGGAGAAGAGAATGGCGAATTACTAGTCTCAATGATTCCCAGAGACAACATCTGTTCAAGTTCCTTAGTAGTTTTAGCAAGGAAATGTAAAGGAACAGAATAGGGATGTACACGAATAGGTGTATCATCATTGAGAGTAATGTCATGACTGATAGCCGATGTGCGACCCGGGACGTCGGTCAATACATCTGGGTAAGATTGTAATAGATTAGCAATCTGTAGACGCTGTTGCGGTGTAACCGTTGAAGAGATGGTTACATCCCGCCAAGATTCAGTAGGTTGAACTACTGGTACCGGTAACGGTAACTGTACCTCAGGAAAAGAAGATTCTTCTTCCTGGATGACAGATAAGTTAGAATAATAACAAGTAGATACTGTGTTGTCATCTAGTTCATGAAAAATTGACTGTAAGTGTTCAGGACGTGTATGAAATTGCTTGAGCATGTTAATATGAAATATCTTTTTGTGTCCCTTGATATCTAAGACGTAATCAACGTCGGAAATTTTCTCAATGACTTTGTAAGGACCATTCCAAGATATCAATAATTTATTGTTATTGTGAGGAAGTAACACATAAGCCTCGTCGCCTGGGAATAATTGGCGTAATCGTCGAGACCTATTTTGTAGAGATCGAGCCTTAGCTTTTGCAGCCTCAGAAGAAGCTGTTGCCAACTGGCAAGACTCAATAATGTTCTTCCGAAGATTAATCACGTACTCGTAAGATGACTGAGTGTCCTGAGTCATCTCCGCGTCAATTAATAAGTCTTTTATTAGTCCCATAGGACCTCTTGGGGGAGCACCAAAAACTAATTCAAAGGGAGAGAAGCCAGTTTGTTCATGCGGTACCTCCCGATAAGCAAATAGAACAGCTGGGAGTGCTCTGTCCCAGTCATGAGGGTGCTTAGCAGTAACCTTATGTAGTAGTTGTTTAAGTGTACGGTTAAGTCTTTCAACCGCACCATTACTCATCGGATGATAAATACTACTTAAATTCCTATCAATGTTCCAAGTTTTCATAACTTCCTTCATGGTGTCAGATATAAACTGTGACCCATGGTCTGATAAAAGTTTTCTAGGAAACCCTATTCTAGAAAAGATGAGATGTAGTGCATCAGCTACATCTGTGGTAGTGGTGGTCTTTAATGGGATAGCTTCTGGCCATCGTGTGCACAAATCAATGCACGTAAGGACGAATCTATGTCCTCTGGCCGATGGTAGCAATGGACCAATAATATCTATTGCCATCTTGTCAAACGGTCTTACTGAGATATCGCAAGCCTGAATAGGCGCCGTGTGAAAAGCTCCACGTGCTTTCACTTCTTGGCATGTAGTACAGGAACGTACATACTGCGAAATATCTCTTGACACTCCTGGCCAAAAGAATGAAGACAGTACTCGAGATCGTGTTCGAGTATATCCCATATGTCCAGCACAATGTGAGTCATGTGCATGTTGAAGAATGTACCGTCTAAAAGTATATGGGACCATAACTTGTTGTTTCATTTGTGATTTGTCATTAAAACATCTAATCAATATGTCATTTTTAATAACAAAACAATGTTTGTTATTATTACCTGAGGATAGATTGTCAACTTTATCAACCAACTTAAAAATTTTTTTTAAAGATTTATCCTCTTTTTGTTTGGTTGCAAATGTTTCCCTGTCAATAGGTGAATTGACTACAAATTCCTCTTGGTTGTCTGCATCCATTTTATTATCATCAACTTTCTCCATGAGTTGAGTCTGCGCTCTAGTCGTCACGGCGTTTCCAGTGCATAGGTTATGTTTCTCCCATTCTATAATCTCATCTGGAGTACAATCTTTACTGCCGTGTATACGACCAACCATCAGATCAGCTATAGGCTTCTTTAGCATACATACTTTTACGTTCCCTGTGAAAAAAGGTGTGTTAACATGAATAATAGCTGTGGGGTAAAACTCAATAGTTCCCCCAAAAGTCATGCAACGGACATATTCCCCCGTTGCACAGCTGGGATGTACCAGCGACTGTCGTACACCAATCGTTGTGGATCCTGAATCCCTCAGCACTGAGACGACGGATCCATTAACTAATCCCCTGTTAAAAATTAGTAGGCCTGTTCCATCGTTGACTGCAAGACCTACCTCTGGTGTAATATGTCCGCAGTTAAGCACTGTTTCTTTCGCCTTCTGAAAAATAAGATTGCATTGTTGGCAACTATTTGCCACATTATAATTAATAGCAAAACATGTAGCAGAAGACTGTGTTGTATTATTGTCAAGTGGGACCTGAGCTATAGGGGTAGTATTATTTGTAACTGCTGCCCCTGTATTATGGTTGTAATGAGATGATCCCCGAGAATGAGATCGATTCCGAGTATAATTGTTAGAATTATCTCGTCGTCCTCTATAGTAACTATTATCTCGATGTCTCGAGCCATGATTATTACCATTCCAGTTACTATTATTATTGGGAGTATGTGATCGATTATAATGAGTGTTATGTTGACCATTGTGGTAGTTTGTTTGAGGTGAATAATTTCTATCTCGTGATCTACCTCTGTTGAACTCATTTTTATTGTTGAAATCATTATTATATCCCTTCTGAAAGTGAACATTGTGATTTCTTTGGAACCTGCTTCTGTCTACACTGTGATGTCTTTGTTTGTTATTATGATTGTAGGCCATATTAGACGCCACAGGTAGAGGTTCTCTTAATGAGGAGTTAGAAATGGTTGCATTCGGATGTGCCGAACAGTAGTTTAAAGAAATTTTTTCTAAATCATCCATAGTACCTGGTTTACGCTCCTGCAAATATGCAAAAAATGGCTGGCTAACCGAAGATAATACCTTATCCCGTAGTAGTAAATCAACTAATTTGTCGTATGATTTGTTGACTTCTGCCAGTTCAACCCATCTATTAAATGTATTGCGTATATTCGCAATGAATCCTGCAAAATCTTTTGGAGATTCAGGTAAAATTCCCTTAAATTTCAACCTACAGTGTTCCTCGTCCAGGTGAAACCTTCGTAAAAGCAAGGACTTAATAGCACCGTAGTTATTTGCTATTGATGGGTCAGCATTTTGAGAAGCCGTCAATGGTTCTCCAACCAAGAATTCATTTAACTTGAGTACCCATGACTCTTCAGGCAAATGGTTTGTTTTGCAAGTCTGTTCAAAACGTGACAGGAACGATGAAAGGTCGTCCACGTTCAAGTTGAGAGTGGGTAATTTAAAGTTGTAGAAATGTTTAGTTTGGCTGGATGATGATCCATTTTGTGCGTTATTATTCTGGTTTGCATCAGCACTTTGTGCTTGTAATTTTGCTGTCTCCAATTTAATACGCGCCAATTCCATTTCTTGTTGTAAAATAATTTCCTCTCGTTTCAATTTATTCTCTTCTTCCTGTTGAGCAATTTCTCTTAATCTATTTTCCTTGGCAATTTGCTTCATCTCACGTTCCTCTTCCTCTTTCTTTAATTCAGCTTTTTTCTCTGCTTCTTTTTCTTTCATGTTTTTCCAGTTCTGCCTCAGCAAACTGACGAAGTTCTTGAGATTTATAACCATATTCCCGACCAATTTTAACGAAATGGTCTATAGTAAGCATTTTGACTTTTATCTGTAAGTAATTATTGATAATTACTGATTAAAATAGTCAATAGTAGCTTCAGAGTAATTATTATACTTACTCAACTTAGAAATATTCAATATAAATAATCACAATAGTACTGAACTCTAATGTCTAAGTTCAACTAATAGACAATATTTTGTAACAATATTGTATCTAAATAATACTATATCATAAATAGTTATGATATCTGTTAACTATTATGTAATTATATCACACAATTAATCTCAATATCCAATAATGTTGGGTATGATTCCTAGTAATTATATTGTTCAATGTACTAAGTCACTCTCTTAGTACCAGAAAAGTATATTAAATAATATACAATGGGTCTATTACCTCAAAGGTAGCTATAAGATTATTTTATTTTGTCAATATATATATTATATTATTATGCCCTAGGCATCTCTTATAAATTGTAGTGCTACTTTCTTGGACTATCACTGCATAATTATGCAATGTCCCATATTAACCTTAATTATCAGAAAAAATTAATTAAATTAAATTACAAGTATATTATTGCATATAATATCATATTATTAATGTAGTATTAATATATATTATGAGGACAAACAAAACAATGATGCAACTAAAGGGTACAAACAATGTTAAGACGCAAACAAGACATTTTCACAATTAAAAATGAATTTATGAACTAAATAAAACAAGCGGAAATGTCACAAGCCAAATGAAGGGCAAGGTCTGACCCGAGGTCAACTTAATATTCAAAGTACACAAAAAAAAAAAATGACTGCAAAAAATGATGACATCACAGGACTCATAACGGACGAAAATTTAACAATCATAAAATAAATTGATAGTCAGAGTAGACTGGACGAAATAGTTAACGAACATGATACAGAACTGAATAAAATTGTTAACTGAGTACGAATAAAATACACCAGTTATCTACGGAACGGTACAGCTAACACAAATCGTCAAACGGTAGCAGATTTGGACAGGTCGTCCAATGGCAAACCTCAATGGGGCTTCCAAAAGTGCGATCGTTTAACTGCCCTAAGAAACGACTGAAATTAATTCAGGCATCGTGAGAGCCACAGAATCTTATTTCGGTTCATCCTCCCTACCTCCCACGAATTAACAACACATTAAGACAACCAAAATTTACATGAAACACATTCAGAACAGACATGCCTATGCAGGCAAAAGGCATGGACTCAGTAGCACTGTTTGCAATAACAACAGTTAAACACCTAGACTTATCTTTTCCGTTGCTTCACTTGATGCTAGTTGTCGTCGACGGCTAGGCCTGTGCCTTTGACTGTCTGCTCCTGATGGGCAGGCAACGGTAGTCCATCTTATGCATCTTGATCAATTTGAAACGAACTAGAGAGGCGTTGAAAATATGTCTTCTTCACTGCGACAATGTAACAGTGACGTCATGTTGCTATTCATGATCACGTGCGTCACGTCAGCTTCGTAATGGTCATGTGATCGAAACTTGATCGTAAATATTATGGTTGATCTGTGCGTAAGGAACAGAAGTTTGTTTCTTTTTTCTGTCGTTCCACGCACACCGGCCGCCACTTTGTTGCTGAGTTATTTGCCGGTTGAAGATCATGCACTGAGTATGGTTACTTTAGTGATCTCTTGTTAATCGTGCTTTGTTTAGTATTACGCGAATTAGGGTGAAGGTGTTCATACAACTCAGTAGCATGGTATGAAGAAGTAGTTCATGTAACTTGAACTCAGCAACATTAATGAAGTAATTAATTCCTTCAGATTGAGTCCGTACATTTAATTCACAGTTGTACATACAAGATGATCATTTCAATAGTAGTAGAGCATAAGTCCATATAAGTCATGCATAAATTAATCAATAACGTAGACTGCTGGTTTACGTGTCAATGTCCGTTATGAGGATACAATGCAGTATTGTCGTCAGAACATCACAGCTATATGCACGCGCAGCTAGACATGGCTACCTGCCGACAGTGAGACTGCGAGTCTGAATATATTCATACGAATTTGACGATTATTCTTCTCCTTCTGAGAATTCTAGTTAAATACTAACCTCCATAAATTTCCCTCTCATATAGAGTTCTAGGACTGACCCTGATCCATAAAAATGCACATAAAATGGCTATATCATGCCATTGAATTGGAAGGTTAGAAAAACGCAGCTATTCAGCTTGGCGGTCAAGTAACAAAGGGTAACGTTTCTTAGTTACCGACTGTGTCCTAAACAACGCTATATACGTCATGATCGATCGTGTATGGAGCGTTCAGTAATTGAAACATCTATCGCAATATATTAAATGCCTTAACCTTTTACAATTGCACGTCTGATAACCTTTAGCAGACGGCGTTAATATCATATACCGTAACAAATACCTTGTATAAGTGAAGTTCTTAGTTTCTCGTTAGAGACATCTAGCCAAGTTCTAGAATACCTGGTATAAGTGAAGTTCTTAGTTTCTCGTAGAGATAGTCTGAGTAGTCTGTGTGAAGGTAATATACTGACTAGTATTATCGAGTGATTTAATTGTTAAGTCCGTCATTGATATTCTCTAAGTTTTACTGTGTTACAGTGGATAGCAGAATAAATAATATTATAGCTAAAACTCTTCCAGCGAAATATAAACTTTATTAACTGCTAGTAACCAGTCAGAGAATATTTTAACTAAGTAAGTAAATGCACTGATTCATCATTTGAGTATTGACGGAATATGTATGTATTTCTAATTCATGATGATTGTTTTTTTTAAATGACTAGAGTTTATTTCATGGGAGTTTTAAACGTTGAGACAAGCTATAAGCTTATAGTTTCTGATTTAAGTTAAATAACCGAAGTCTTCTTCTTCTTCTTGCCATCGCATCTTTGATGATTACACCGTCAGACGAGTTCTCATGATGAATTCGACTGTTGTTTGAAGTTCCTCTTTAACTCCATATAGCTTTGAGTTTAGTGTTGAGTCATTTGGCCAGTATATCTTTCTTAACTGGTCATACAGAGGACAGTCCTGTAGAACATGCTCAGCAGTTTGTTCGTTTAATCCACATGTGCAGTGGTGAAGCAGACAATCGTAGCTTGTGCATGTGTTTATTCAGTTTGTTATGCCCTGTCCTGAGTCGAAAAATAGTTATCTGTCCCTGCCGGTCGAGAGTGTGATAGTCGTCTTTGGGTTGGTTCTGTTCTCTTCTGATAGTCTGGATAGCTCTCTTTTTCTCAAAGTATGTGACTTCATTATCTTCTTGTTCACATTCTCCTCCCTTTTTTGCAAGTTTATCTGCCTTTTCATTTCCGGGTACACCACAATGAGATGGTACCCACTGAAGTATGGAATAACCGAAGTGAATATTATATTTTACGCGAGGGTTGGATAGGATGTGTATATAATATTATGATTAAGTTTCTGTATGTTTCTTTTTCTTTTATACAGTATATGGGTCAAGCCCAAAATCTACCAGCGGTTTCAATATATATATGAGAATAACCTAGAAGAAACATTTTGTACTTAAATACGTGGGTTTACAAGTTAAAACCTGTCTGGCATTGTGTTTGCATCCAGAAGGAGACAGAGTACTCATCTCACGAACTTTAAGACTAAATGATGTAACTGGGCCTATCGAGTCAGATTATATTTCTTCCCTAAATCTCATGTACATTCAGCCCTTGTGGCGAGAGAAATTACAAACAGTAACATTTCCGACGTTTGAACAATTGTGGTGTGACCAATAATTTTATATTGAGAGAAGTTACCAACCTGTCATTTCCTAAGTACTGGAAACCTCGAGATTCTGACATTGTGAGCCCATTTAAAATTTCTTACCTGAACTGATTCAAATGACATAAACAGTAATCCTAAAATATAGTTGTAAAGTGAATGCTCCCCGGAACATTGCATGAAACCTGTATCTGCAGAGCTGGGGTTCTCTTTATCAAAAAGAACACGGATTCACAGTGTATATGCCCCCTAAAGTTTGCGTCTGAAGGTGCACGACATCAAGATTGTAGGTAAGAAAGAATGTCAGTGGCCACTGGTGAATGAACAGAGAGAAAGCAGGACTGAGTGATTCCCTTATGGTATAATTTATGCACCCACGTTGTAATTTCTTTATGCAAGTTAGTTGCTAATGATGTTTTCCTCTTAGAATAGATTAATATATTAACTCTGTTCTTAACTGTAGAGAGAAATCCTAGACCATAGCGTATAAATCTGTGACTCTTTGGGGCTCTAACGGGATCGTGGGCTCAACAGAGGGGGAAAGGATTACATCTATGGGTCTATTCTTTTAGTAATTCATCAACGTATGTGTATGCGTATTTATATGTGATTGATATTCAAATTTATGATTGTGGTGATTTTCTTATGATAAATAAAATTTACATAAACTTATTCAAGTGTGTCGGTCAGCTCGTCCCAAAATATCTATATTCCATTGTTATAGTTTTCGCGTCTAACTGTCGTCACTTATGTGTGTGTGTATGTGAGTGGTAGATATATTATTATATATATTCTAGTAGACTGTCTGACTAATCTAGATCTGTTGTAGAGATAGGCTGACCGAGAGAAGCTTCTCGAGTGTCAGGAACAGCCTCTATTATTTTCCATTACTTCACTCGTGAAAATCTATTTCTATTATTATCTCCCACTGAGCTATCACTTGTTCTCTTTCTATTCAGAAGGGACTAACCTAAGTCTTAATTCCCCTATCACAAATCTACGACACAGAGCGAAGTTGTTTGTTTATGTTACGTAATATATTCCATCCCAACATTAAGGTGTCTGTAGTAGCGAGACGGGTTAAGTTAGCCATATCGCATGAAAGGCTGATGGTAGATAAGGGTGGTAAACGATAAGCTGTGATTAACTTTGCACAAGATGGCATAGGGTGAAAACCCAGATGTTTTGTCGGTAAGGTATTGAACAAACCTTTGATATGAGAACATGGTTTGCAGATAATTGCCACTCACCATGTTGTCTCAAGTTATCCAACACGGACGACAATCTTGCTGAAGATTGACACGGACAGTAATGTAATACTTCCGGCAGATGGACTTTGTTGTGATAAACAATTACAAGAAAATAACATCATGGGGGAGATTATAATGTTAGATTTAAAGAAGTAGTGAGTTGATAAACATGACATGCGAAACAGAAGAAGCAAGACCTTTTATGACAATGGAGTTTAAAAATTACATCTTATTTTGTCATGTAGTAATGGGATAGGGAATAGACTCCTACCAAAAATCAAACACTTATTTGCAACGGATTTGGCATTTCTTCTTCTTCTTACTCTCAGACGTCCACTTGAATGTTCTCAAAGAAAGCAGTAGTCAGTTTGAGGCTATTTGAATCCCCGTAAAGCTTTTCCACGAAAGGAGCTGGCGTCGGCCATATGCACTTTCTCTGTACCACATATAAGGGGCAACTTTGAAGCAGATGTTCAGCAGTCATTTTATCAGTGCCACAGTTACAGTGATCGGTAGTTCATATCTTTAGCTTGTTGAATAGATGGTATCTCAATCAGTTGTGGCCAGTGCGGTGTCTGAAGATTACCACTTGTTCTCTTCTGTGGAGCTGGTAGTAAGCATCATTCTGTGTGTGCCCTGGATGTTCTACATTCCATTTGTTTCTGTATCTGATTCTGGTAAAACTCTTTGCCTCCTCAAAAGTTATGCTTGCATCATGCTGAGGTAGATGTGAACCTTCTTTTGCCATTCTGTCAGCCTCTTCATTGCCGGTGATGTTACAATGAGATGGGATCCACTGGATCACAACACTTTTGAATCGTTGACAAAGTTTGTGGAGCACTATTCTGAGATCATCCCGGTCTGTATTATTTTGGCTTTTCAACGTTGCAATTACTGACTGTGCATCAGTAAAGAAAGCAACTTGTCTCTCTGCGCTTTCTTCTGTCAATATAACCTCTGCTGCAGTTTTCAAGGCCTCTGCCTCTGCTCTGAAGTTGCTGGAGAATCGTCCTGTCGCCACTGACAGCCTTTTTTCTGCACCAGTGCTTAAGGTCAGAAAGACACCCCCACCTCCATTTTCTGTTGCATTTGTTGCAGATCCATCTGTGTATGCATGGGTCCAGGTGTTGCGTGGGTAATGTTTCTCTATGTTTGGCATTTGAGATAGACTGCTCCCGATTGGACCTCTCCTCAAAGTAGAAATGCAGGTGGAAATTTTAGCTTATATGCCATAGCGTTGTAAGACTACTTCACTGAATTCCTGTTGCTTCAAGAAGGAATCATAGACAGCCAGGAACACTGACTATTTAGGACATAAAAATAGGACAGGCCATAGGACTGATTCCAAGATTAGAAGAGAGTAACCACGAGACATCACTTTGTGCCTTAAGTTCTAGGGTCCAACTTCAAGTGCTCTAAGTTAGACCCCTAACTCACCTGAAAGGTAGGCTTATTAAACAGTCGCCCGGCAATATTCGGACGTTTCCTGGGCAAAAAGTCTGTGTTCACCCGAAAAACTCAGTGTAAGTTATGATATGTTCGTTTTATCATTTTATATTTGCATCTTGACATGTATAATTTGCTTGTGGATGTACAGTGGCATATGAGGCTGGCAACCTCATCACTGCAAATAACTGGACACATGAACCACCACTGCAAGAGCTGGTGACTGCAGATTTCCTCGCAAGAAACTAGCAGCAGAGGTGGTCCAAGGCTCCATAGAAAGCAGGGAGTGGATGATGATATCATGTTGCACATATGTATTATACATGCACTTAAGAAAATTTCATTTATGTATTAGTTTTTTTCAATTACCGCCTTCCGCTGTCCAAAACGCTTTCATCAGACTCACTGAGGTTAAAATTAATGCTAAGGGAGGGTAAAAAGTCTGAGGAAGATAAAGTAGTAGATAGAAGCGGAGGGCTCCTGATGCTCATATCAGGAGACCCAATACTCAAACGAGGTATTTGTTTACCTCTTAGTTTATGGTAGAAGTTTGTGGTACAGTTTGCCAGCAGTCGATGCTAGACACTAACATCAGACGGGTCTTGAAGATGCTTGACAACCCTTGTAATTACGTCATCCTTAATGCACCAGGCTTGGCTATTGAAGAGAAGTACAGTCCAAGGCACTGTTTGAAACGAATAGCAGCTCAAGCAGACACCAACCGACCCACACTGGAAGCTAAGTAGCACAAAAGCGCAACCAGTGGACATTTTTCATAAGTTCCAACACAGTTTAAATAATCCGATGATGATAAATAGCATCGCTTCTTTTTTATATACAACTTTATTTATTTTACCTTGTTAAACTATAAGTGATTAATAAACCTGCTTAAATGTAACTTTAAAGATACAGTTGGATTAATCACTCTTGGGGGAATTGTATGTCTGCACCTGTATGAATCACACCGTTTTAAATACATAAACATAAAGATGTATTAGATTAATAGTTGCTGAATCACCTTCAGGTGGGGGCTGAGAAATACAAGCAAAAATACACTACCTCCCAGAAAGAGAATAATAAGTTCATGACAGCTTAGATGATCTCAGTTGTTATGCTTGCTGTTCTTTAAAATCCTGTGATGCTCCGCGAAGTATCATTCTTCTATTTATATCTCTGCCAAGAGTAATTTTGAGCGAAGGTTGATACATTGATATATTTGTATGCCCACTTCATTATACTCAAGTTTCGTCATTGTTTGACCACTACTACAGACCTGTAGAGATATTAGCACTGATACCAGGAGAGGTTACCCCCTGTAACATCGCTCTGGATGTTCCCTCATCACAGAAAACGGATTGACGAAACAGCAGCAGCTGCATTCAGAGATCTGGCAAGTCATACTTGTAGAAGGCCAGCATTCTATGAACTTTGTAAAAGTTGTTTTTTTGCAAACGTAATCAATGTCCACCTTAACCTCAATGATGAAAACATTTTTCTACATCACATCTATCACCCATATTCATTTTACTTCTGTTAAAATAATTGATCATTAAATTTGTTACATGTTATTTTACAAAGCCCTAGTTGATTCGGTTATTACAGAGAGAGGTGCACACGTGTGAATCAGCATCTTTAATATATATCTATAAGAGCTAATAAGAAGAATTTTACTGTTAATTCAGTTGGAGGCTTGAACGAGCTAAATCATACAATATATCTCTTCACAAAAGATGGCAGGCAGATACTAAGTTAAACTTGCTAAGACACATTCAGCAGTGTTCTTGACTTCTGAATATATCTTATGAAGACTCCATCAAGGTAGAAGCATCAGCATCCTTTTATTTACAACTCCGCCAAGAGTAATCTTGTGCGAAGGTAGACACCTTTGAAGACCCACATTAGGTACTCTAGGTTTTGGCCATTGTTGGACCATCACTGCAGAGCAAGGGGATGCAACCCATGACACTCACATTCATATGTCAAGACTGGGACATAGGTGGAGTGGTATACAGCCATCTTTGTTTTCTTGTCAACTTCTCTTTTGCTGAGGAATCCTCGATTTATGGCTGCTCTTCGGGTAGCTAAAATCTTCTTTGATGCCTCCCTTCCAGTCTATGACAGCTTCGAGGTATTTAAAATGGTTGGCGTGTACTTGTTAATTCTAGAGGTACCGGGTTCAATTCCCAGTTGAGGGAATATCATTTATGGAAATTTTTTTCTCAGAACCAGTGGTCCTAATGATGTCATACTCCCCCCTGGTCTCTTAGGTAGTGAGATCGGATGCCTAGCCTTCTCGGATAAGGCGAAAAAAATAGGAGGTCCCGTGTGTAAGTTGCGCATGTTAAAATCCCACAGCAGTAGGAAATCGTAAAGAGTAGGTTGTAAAGCCGCTGCCCAAGCAAAATTTAATAATTAGAAACCTACTCACCACATACTCATCGCACTGCTGTACCAAGAACAACAGGCAGCCGTAAGAATAGAGGGTGAAACATCAGAATGGTTTGAAGTACAGAAAGGAGTAAGACAAGGCTGTACCCTTTCCCCTTACCTGTTTAACATTTATGCCGAGAATATCATGAGAAATGTAAGAGATGACCAAGAACACACAGAGTTTGACTCATTTAACATCGGCGGGTACCAGATCCCGGAAATCAGATATGCTGACGACACAGTCCTCCTATCGACCAACCCAGAAGGACTTGAACAATTACTTCTGTCCACCAAAAAACACAGCGAGGCCCAGAATCTATACCTAAACACCAAGAAGACTAAAGTATTGACAACAGACAAAGTAAAGACCAAACCAGAAATTGAAATTGATAACGAAGAACTGGAAAGTGTTAATGAATTCGAATACTTAGGATCAATCATCAACAGCTCTGGCGACTGTGCAGTAGAAATTAAAAGAAGACTTGCAATTGCTTCACATAAACTAATACAGATGAAAAACCTATGGCAAGGCACAAGCAAAGAAACAAAGTTACAACTGATCAGAGCATGTATATTCCCAGTGGCAACATACGGCTGCGAGACTTGGACACTCAATAAAACAGTTGCAAAAAAGATTACATCATTTGAAATGAAATGCTACAGAAGGATGTTGAGAATACCCTGGACAGAAAAAAAGACCAACAGAGAAGTACTGCACTCACTAAACGTACAGGAACATTGGCTCCTAAATACCATCGCAATAAGGAAGCTGAAATTTTTCGGTCATATAAAAAGACATAATAGCCTGGAAAAAACAGTGATGGAAGGCATGGTCCCTGGAAAAAGGGGAAGGGGTCGACCTAGACGACGGTGGACCCAGGACATCACAGAGAGTCTGAACTTGTCTTTGGCTGATGCAGGTCGACTTGCCCAGAATCGTGATGCGTTCAGAGCAGCTGTAATGGAGACAACGTTCTGGAAAGAATACGTCACATGATGATGACTCACCACAAAAATATATGTGTGATTCCACTATACACACATTGGGATTCTCGCCGGCGCTACAGAGTTTGTGCACTGTGCTGAGATCCTCCTTGTGCGATCTAAGGGAGGAGATAGGAGAATTGATGGAGTTGTCCGTGTGCAATGCAGATAGTCCTTAAAACCACACCAAACACTAACATGGTTGATATGCTCTAGAACCTGTTCTCCCAGCTTAATCTGACAAATTCTTTCCTCTCGTGATATCACCATGGTTTTGGAGCTGCCGATGACCATCCCTCTCTTCTCCAGCTCTTCCTTCCAGACTTGCAGGTTGGATTGAATCAGGGCAACATCATCGGCAGATGCCAACTCTGAAATAAAAAAACTTCCAGTACCCCCCATAACACGCGTTTTGATGACATTATCCATGAGTAGTATGAACTTAAGGGCATAAATTATCTTCAGCAGAAAACCACTTGTAGTCTTATATTATCCTTTCTTATTTTTGTCGTTGCAGTTATAGGGTGTATTAGGGTTGGTAATTGTCAGCACGATGATTCCGCATTCTTAATGTACAAAAGTTTTTGTTGTTGTTGTAGTTGTTGGGTGTATTAGGGTTGGTAATTGTCAGCATATTGATTCCGCATTCATAATGTACAAAAGTTTTTGTTGTTGTTGTAGCTGTTGGGTGTATTAGGGTTGGTAATTGTCAGCATGATGATTCCGCTTTCTTAATGTACACAAGGTTTTGTTGTTGTTGTAGTTTTTGGGTTTATTAGGGTTGGTAATTGTCAGCATGATGATTCCGCATTCTTAATGTACAAAAGTCAGGGTAATACACAAATGTCAGGTTAATACACAAGTGTCAGGTTAATATACATTTGTCAGGCTTGTGTCAAGTTAATACACAAATGTCATGTCAATACACAAATATCAGGTTAATACAGAAATGTTAATACACAAATGTCAGGTTAATGCACAAATGTTGGGTTAATATGTAAATGTTGGGTTAATACACAAATGTTGAGTTCATACACAAATGTCATGTCAATACACAAATATCAGGTTAATACACAAATGTTTGGTTAATATGTAAATGTTGGGTTTATACACAAATGTTAGGGTAATGCGCTAATGTCAGGTTAATACACAAATGTTGGGTTAATATGTAAATGTTGGGTTAATACGTAAATGTTGGGTTTATACACAAATGTTAGGGTAATGCGCAAATGTCAGGTTAATACACAAATGTTGGGTTAATACGTAAATGTTGGGTTAATATGTAAATGTTGGGTTAATACGTAAATCTTGGGTTAATGCACAAATGTCAGGTTAATACACAAATGTCATGTCAATACACAAATGTTAGGTCAATACATAAATGTCAGGTTAATACATAAATGTCAGGTACCGTAAATACAAAAATGTCAGGTTAATACATAAATGTCAGGTAAATACAAAAATGTCAGGTGAATATGCAAATGTCAGGTTAATACACAAATGTTGGGTTAATACACAAATGTTGGGTTAATACGTAAATGTTGGGTTAATACACAAATGTCATGTTAATACACAACAATCTTGGGACAGTAGGTAAATGTCATTATACAAATGTCATGTCCATACACAAATGTCAGGTTAAGAAGCATGAAGTGACAGCTTCAGAGGAATCATGGGAATAAGATAGCTACCTACAACTGGTTGAAAGACAGAGAAGCTATCAACACGATATACCCAAATTATAATCCACAAGGCGTTAAACCGAGTATCCCTTGCACACAACAAACACCAATTTCCAAGTACAGGGTTCAAAAACCAAACCAGAGAAGCTACTTGCCTTAGATCACCAAGGGTGTCTGAAAGATGCTTAGCCTCCATGATGGATGTTTGCATCTAGTGATGTTGGACAAGTCCAATGCAGAAAATCAGAATCTTCAACTCAAATGTCAAATTTTATGGCTCTGAAATATTCTCTTCTTCTTCTTTGATCCTTAGCCGCCGACCGTCAAAGCAGTCAGTGGCCATCACGCCTAATGGCGTCTTGTAGGGCAACAACAAATTGATTCCACTTTGCTCGGTCGGTGGCCATTCTTCGTACAGTGCCCCAACTCTGGTCTGAAATATTGAGAACAACAAAAACAAAAACCAGGAAAATCAATTTTGTCATAACTCGGTACTGGCATAGAATAGAAGGACTGAAATTGTCCGACAGGGTCATCAATGTGGAATTTATTATAAGAACCAGACAAATACCAGTGGTGTTTGTTTGTACACACATTGAGGAAACTTGTTAAAAACATTACAAGGCTGACTTTGTTCTGGAATCCCCCGGGTTTGAGAAGTTGAGGGAGTCCTAAAAGCACATAAAGAAGGAAACTGAAGACAGACATGAAAGAGATAAAAGACGACATGGAAAGGACTTGGCAAGTACTTGTTGACGGGCTGTGATCTGCGGGGAGCTGAAACATTTGCTAATGTTAGACACTATGAGACAGAGACAAGAAATAGGCTCAAGACATGACCCAAGATACAGAGATAAAAAATAGGCTCAAGACATGACCCAAAAGACAGACTGACTGAATCAACTTTATTTTAATAGGGTTGCAGACTGGGCATGAGTCAATCAAGCGTAGCTCCTTAAGGAGCATAGGCCTTGAACAAACACATGCCAAGTCCTCCTGTCATGTCATCAGCTCAAATTCTATACTGTCTTCATAATTTCTGTCACCAGTTTTCTTCTCCACATGTTCTTCGGTCTGCATCTACTGCTCTTAACCCCAGGGATTACAGAACAGGGAATGCTATCATCAGGTTTCCTCAACTGGGTATGAGGGCTGTCCAATATTCTGCTCATTGTTTCAATTTCTCTCAACTGAGAGATGAACAAGCATGTTTTCGACAAAACAGATCTGTACAGACCAGATAACCACATTGAGAATAATAGTTGAACAAAGTCTGGAATGGAATTCACCGCTGTACATCAGATTCGTGGACTATGAAAAGGCATTTGACAATGTAGACAGAGAATCACTTTGGAAACTGATGAGGCATTATGGAGTTCCCATGAAGATCATTAACTTAATAAGGAAGACCTATGAAGGCATGACATGCAGAGTTCTTCATGAAGGACAACTTACAGAACCGTTTAGGATTAGAACGGGAGTGAAACAGGGATGCCTATTGTCTCCATTTCTTTTCTTACTAGCAATAGATTGGGTTATGAAAACATCGACATCACACAACAGAAATGGAATCCAGTGGAATCTTACTAAACAGCTTGATGATCTGGATTTTGCAAATGACTTGGCTCTTCTGTCGCATAACCATAATCAGATGCGAGAGGAAATGAATATTCTCGATGAGAGGTCACAACAAGTGGGCCTAAAAATACACATGGAAAAGACAAAGATTGTGAGAATAAATGCAAGAAATTATAACAAGGTTGAATGTGAAGGTACACCACTAAAGGATGTAGAATCATACACATATCTTGGCAGTAATATAGACAAAGTTGGAGGGACAGACAATGATATCAAAATAAGAATACAAATAGCAAGAGAAGCTTTCATTGCATTGGGAAACATATGGAGAGCAAGAGAAATCAAGTCCAACACGAAAATAAGAATCTTCAACTCAAATGTCAAGTCAGTCCTAATGTATGGCTCTGAGACATGGAGAGCAACAAAAACAACAACCAATATTTTTGGTGCATTGTTCTATTGTAAAACATCATAAAAAGCCTTCATGTTAACTTTACACGTAGTGCTGGGCAGAGCAACCTAACTTTTGAGGTGAAGACAGGAGTATGAAAGGGATGCCCCATATCAATCACTTATTTTTGACAGTCATAGACTGAGTGATGTGCCAGACAACACTCCGAGAGGAATAAGATGGACAATGTTTTCTACACTGGAAGATCTGGAATATGTAGATTACATTGCACTACTCGCACATTCACATCAACATATCCAAGAAAAAAAAAGATAGACTGAAAAAGTATAGCCAGCAGGTGGGTCTGATCATCAATCTGAAAAAGACAGAGCAATGTGGGCAATCCTGAGCCAATGTGACGTACGTCTAGTTTGACAAGTGAATTCTCCCTGATATGATGGATGATTTAAAGGGACTTTTAGCTTTTCATAACATTAGAACCCCTGAACATTTGTTGTAACTTTTCGTTTGCCAGAACTCATTCCACCGGGACTCATTTAGTAGGCGGCACGAGATCAAAGAGACGAACTGAGGGATTTTAGGGGAGACTATCGGCGCTATCAAAGACAGTAGTGGTCCCGGATACGAGACGCAGTTGCTTGCCGCTAATTTCGCGTCTCGGTGTCAATCGAGGAACCGAGCGAACGGGGGAAAGCGAAACGGGCAGCAGCGAGCGGATACGAAGACCAGGGGGCGGCTTCTTCTCTTGATTTGGCGGTCAGATCCCCAAAAGTTCGTGAGATCAAATAAGCTGTTAAGTTTATCATGTCCCACTCAACTTACATTCCATTTTAGCTAAATAGACCATGAAGAACTAGACACGTTATCACTCGCTGGCCAGACCTTTACAGAAGCACTAGCTTTATTGAAATCTTGTTATAGATTTTCCACTGGATTTTATATATATATTTGCAGTGTTTTCTATTCTGTGCAAAGCGGTAATATATATTGTGTAAAGTGATCAGTGGTCTAGTTCAGTCATTCTATTTCAATGGATTTTGTGTTAATTTAAATCTATTAAATTAAACCATCTCAATAGTTCCAGTGGTAAATATAATGATCTATCTATTATATTATTTCAAAAGATAATAGATGCTTAAATTAACTTTTAAAGTCGCGAAGGAATTTATAATTAATAAATTCAGTTAAGTCCTAGTTTTATAGATGTGGGTTTTTAACCACTAGAATTCGCGCAGTGTTTATTAAATACATAATTAAATACTCGAGTGTATTATAGGCTTAACGGGAAATTCATCGCGCTTTAGAAGGTTATTTGTTTTCGGTATATTACATGTCTTTTTTTTTTCTTTCATACAGAGTGATCGTAACCTGTGCGATCCCAGCATTAAGAAAGCAATAAAGAAATCAATCTAAGCAAGGCAAAGCATAAACAGTGTGTAGAGTTCCCCTGACGCAGAACTTGTTGAGACTGTGTAAATTTTTAATCTTTGAGGCGATTCTATGTTTGGAATTCCGCTATCTAACTTATAGCAAAGAAAGCACACCCAAAGACAAATTTAACGCACCATCAAACAACTTAAGTCGTAACGGGAAGAAGAACACTGGCCCGAGCTTTGTTAGTTTACTGACACAGAGAGATAATTCATAATTTCCTGAACAGTGATGTGACTAGTTTTTCTCCCTGGACTTAAACCATACCTCACGGATAAAGTGTACCAGCACGCGTAAGAATTTTATTATCAGCGGCATAGTCAAATAGACCACACCATCCTCACCCCGGTATCAGAGACCGTGCCCTCCCATAGAAACTGTTATTAAGAAAAGAGACACAACTACAGATTCATTTTCCAGCGATTACGGGATCCTTTTATGTGCTGACCGCCTACCCGCTAATCTGGGGCTAGAACTTGAACAAACACTCATACATTTAGTTTGAGGTGTAACTGCTGTTGTGTTATTCTATGGAGTGCAAGATTTTTTCACAATCGGTAAGTGAGAGCAAGATGAGTGAAGGCCTTTGCTAGCGCGTGTATGAATGACAGGAAATTAATTCTTTTGTGTGACCATTTTGTTAACTTGCTTACCTGGTAATATATATCTTTTCTGTATACCCTACATTGTTCCTTTAAGTGGGATAGTTGATAATTTGTTAACTCTGTTTAAAACCACCTCCTTTCCATTTGCTTAGTAAAGGGAAGAACAGCTGGGAAGAACAGGTTTTTTTCTATCACCTATACCTAAATTTGGTAACACCTTTTTTCAGAGTAATTAACTTCACTGTTAGGTTAACGTACCTATGTTCCTGATATTATCTATCTTTGGACTGGGTTTATCTTTGTCTAATAAGCGGGAAGGGCTTAGTCGATACCAATCTTCTTCACCCCTTCCAAACTTGTTATTTGCATTTGTGTACTTATGATAATTTATGTAATATCTGATATTTTTTAGTGATTGATGTTTAAAGTGAATAAAATCACATAAACTCATTTAGTTCTGTGTGTTGGATATACCCAAAGCCCAACTTTTCCCCATATTCGTTTAATATAGTTTGTATCAACGTCGCCTGTGTGTGTGAAAAAAACACCAAATCGGTGTGCGCGCAGATGCGAGTCTGGAAAACTGGCAAATAATTGTTTGACCAGGAGAGCGGAAGAGAAGATTGAGAGAAGCGATTTGTCGTAAATAAGTCTGTCTTTACTCTCCTCCAGCTCGCTGTGAAGCAACTATTAAATCTCTACATTTTCTATCACTGAGCTTTCCATCATCATTTTTCACTCTAAACCGGACCACTATTTCTAAGACTCTTTTCTCTCAAAATAAATTTACGACAGCCAATAACAATAAGGAACCAGAAGCTAGAACAGGCAGACACATTTACATACCTAGGATGGGGCGAAGTCTTTTACAGACAGGGGGTATGATGTGTTGGTGTTGTGGGTATCCCCCTTGCTTCACCCTAGGCCTTGTGAATTCTTTTTCATGAAAGGAGCGACCACTGCGGTGTCAGTCTCTTGGCCTAGCAAAACCTCTCATACCCCAAGATTGTTGTGCGTGGTGAAGAGCCACACCCTCCTCGAGGTAGTCCTGGTAATATAGGGTGCGAATCCTCAGTCTAAACACAACAGATTTAGAGGAGCAAACCTCGATAATAAAACCAGTGCACTACACCTCTGTGGATGGGAAGGAGCCAGATGGATAATGAACAAGTCTTAGGAGTGGGAACAAGTATGCACTACTTCCAGAAGACTGTTACCCATTGTGGCGTGAGGTTTTTATTTGGCTCTAAGATCAGTATAGTACTGACAATTACAGAAATAGAATTTCTGCAGAAAATGGTAAAGTCCCAGTGTCTGAGAGAACTACTGGTATCACAAATTAGTTACGGCTGTGAATGATCTGATCTCGAAAAAATTAGTAGAGAGGAGACAGACATAAATTGCCACCTCCGCTGTGTAACTAACTGTGATATTAAAAAACAAGGAAACAGATTTTACTTAACAATGATAAAATTGACAAGTCGTTCAAATACAATTTCCTTATTATTTATTTAATATATACACTATCTACTCTTGTGCTGAAGGGTGAATGTTGAAAAATGGAATGTAATGGATTTGTAAGTTTACATGTGATTTACAAATATTTATATAGATATATAAATATATTACAAGTTTTCCAATTTTAGGAACAAAAATTATATCAGCTGTGCTGTTATTCAATTATAGTACATGTATCAGCTGTGCTGTTAATTAAGTATATATATATATATATATATATATATATATATATATATATATATATATATATATATATATATATATATATATATATATATATATAAATATATATATATATATAATTTATCAGCTATGATCTTATTATTGTCTCTTGCTACGCTAAATCTCTTTCTCGTCACTGACAGTTACTTTGCTCACAATGCTGACAGAAATGGTACTAATGTGTACTCATCTCTTAAAAGTTCCGTCCTTCTTGGTTTGGTTGACACAAAACACCCGCTGTTGATCGTTTCGTTAGCCCACCCAAGACTGAGGGGGACTAAAGATGTATCTCAGGTACAATCTCTGTGCTCCTGTGAAGTTCCAGGCAGCTAATCCAGCTGAACTGGACATACGACCTCAGTTTGATGACACGAATAAAACCTGTAACAAGTAAAAATAGGGGCTAATTTCTGTCCTCAAGCCCACCTACTTCCATTGTATATGATATGAGCGTGTCTCAGGTGTCTGCATGTAGGATGAATGACAACATGGCTCAGTATGATTAAGCAATAGCGAGACAAGACTGGTGTCTACCTGCAAAACATTCTTTCTGATAAATTAATACATGGATACATCCAATAATATAAATTCAATACATGAATACATCCAATTACGAGGGGCGTTCAAGTCAAACCGGGACTTTTTGTTCTGGAAGTACAGGAAGGAATGCTAGCGTGGTAAACTACTGAGAGTAGTAAGTAACAAGTGTGACCTACTCGTATTACCGTTACCGTTATTACTGTTAGGTGGCGTACGCGTCACGGGTCAGTCCCTGATAGATAATGAAAATGGCGGACAACAGAGTTAGTGCACGTTGGGTGCCAAGACAGCTTTCCGCTTTTGACCGGCAGAGAAGAGTTCAAGTCTGCACTGAGTTGAAGGATCGTTTTGGCGGGGAAGGCCAGAATTTTCTGAATCGCTTCATTACGTGTGATGAAACCTGGGTGCATAATTTCAATCCGGAATCAAAACGAGCATCCATGCAGTGGAAGCATATGGACTCATCACCACCCAAAAAATTTCGGAAAATTGCGTCTGCTGGGAAAGTGATGGCGAGTGTTTTCTGGGACAAATGTGGCATTATTCACGTGGATTTTCTACCCCGTGGTGCCACTATCAACAGTGAAGAGTACTGTCGCATTCTAAGTGATGTGCATAACCATCTCCGGAAAAAACGGCCTGGTTTGATAAGAACAGGCGTCCTGTTTCTACAGGATAACGCACGACCACATACCGCTCACCGCACCACGTGCAAATTACAGCAACTCGGGTGGGAGGTATTGCCACATCCCCCTTACAGCCCAGACCTCGCTCCGAGCGACTTCCACCTGTTTGGACCCCTGAAAGAGTTCCTGGGAGGTCAGCATTTTAGCACTGATGACAAAGTGAAGCAATGTCCTACGATGGTTCAGGAGTACTGACATATCTTTCTACGCTAAAGCTTTTCAAGCATTAATTAAACGCTGGGATAAGTGTATAAATGTTGCAGGGGATTATATTGAAAAATAAATGGCGATTTCACTCCTACAAATTTGTTCTTTTAGTTTGTACAAACAAAAGTCTCGGTTTGACTTGAATGACCCTCATATATAAATTCAATACATGAATACATTCAATACATGAATACATCCCCTAATATAAATTCAATACATGAATACATCCAATAATATGTACACCTAGGTGTGATACAACCATTTCCTTCCCCCTATAATATACCAGGCCCTCTCTGACAAGTGCTATTGGTAACATATATCCTAACAATATTGTTATGTTCTTATGATAGGAGTATACGAGACGAGGGCTGTTTGGTTATATTTCAGGTGGGAGTAATCTGAGACAATAACTGAAAAGATGGATGAGTCCTAACAAGGACTGTTTTGGTTATATTTTCAGTTGGTCTGAGATAATAGATTGAAGTTATAGAAGACAATAGGTTGAGTCCTAACAAGGACAGTTTTGGTTATATTTCAGTTGGTCTGAGATAATAGATTGAAGTTATAGGAGACAATAGGTTGAGTCCTAACAAGGACTGTTTTGGTTATATTTCAGTTGGTCTGAGATAATAGATTGAAGTTATAGCAGACAATAGGTTGAGTCCTAACGAGGACTGTTTTTGGTTATATTTCAGTTGGTCTGAGATAATAGATTGAAGTTACAGGAGACAATAGGTTGAAGCATGAGTCCTATTAATCTTCGTCTTCATCAATCATATCAGGAAATACAATCATTATACCTAATGCCCCAAGATACAATCAGTAACCTGATACATTCATAGTGAACCAAAATATATACCGTAAAATCTCGCGTATAATACGCACAATTTTTACTCATTTTTGCCCGCTAAATCTCGGGTGCGTATTATACGCGAGTACTAAAAAAAAAAGTCATGTTCGATTTCGAAAGTAACCTACATTGGAAAGTCTGTCAAGTTTTTGTCACAATTTAACAGTGAAAATGGCGCGAAATTGAATGTGCACTGTGTTTTCGTATGTGTCAGACATTGTCGCAAAACGCATTTCGCACTCTTGGTCTTCAATCTGTTTTGATATTAAGCTTGGTTGTGAAATTTGTCGTTTTATTATTTTGAGCCCTAAAAATGAATTCGAGAAAATGTTATACTGCAGCAGAAAAGCTCTTAGTGGAAAATATGCAGAATCTAACGGCAATCGGGCAGCAAGTCAACATTTTTCCATTAACGAGTGTAACATTCGATTATGGCGAAAAAAGAAAGAGGTGCTGCAAGTGTTGCTTAGTAAGAAAAAGGCGAATCGTGGGTCACCACCAGATCTTCCAGACCTAGAAAAAAACATTATTGGAGTGGGTAGTGGATAGAAGGCAACAAGGCATCGGTGTTTCATGCATTGAAATACGACTTTAGCTCTGGAACTTACAAAATCTCGTACAGGCACAACAACATTTAAAGCGTCATATGGATGGGCAGTTCGTTTTATGAAGCGACATGGTCTTTCAGTCCAAAGTACCTAAAATGTAGGTGTTGCGTACCTATTTCTGTTTATTATTATACTTTCAGTTTTTTAACAAATGTTTCATAAAAAAAAATCTTCAAAAATTATGGCGCGTATTATACACGAATTTCCATTTTACCAGAAAATGTTGGGCTAAATCAAGCATGCGTATTATACACGAGTGCGTATTATACGCGAGATTTTACGGTAAAATATATACAGGGGTAGGTAGTATAAATGACACACAACAAATACCAACATTATATTATCTGCTGAAGGCCTATTTGCCTACAAATAGTAAATTATATTTACCCTCCAAAATTTAAACAGGCCAGGTTTTGACTCGACTTAGTGAAGCAGGCTGCAGGTCAATGCACTCAGGCAAACAATAAATCAAGGTTGACAGCTTCTCCTCTTCAGTCGGTCGGTATCTCTGGCTTCGTGTCGGTGATGTGTGATTATGCATAAAATCCGCCCGATTATATAGGCAGATGAAAGCGTTTGGTTGGTTCCTGGCGGGGCAAGCTGATTGGTTGTCTGCAATTTGGTCTCATGCCTCGTACAGCCTAATTTTATTCTGTTTTTTCCGCCATATTGCGTGAACAAGATGGCCGCGACCCACATCCGAAAAAACAGGGCTTAAGTTTTTTCCTCGCGTAACTTCTTGTAATTTATTCTGGCTCAGCGACTGGTGAACGGTGCTCGTTGATTGGTTGGGCTCTTGACATAGGGATTTAACTAAGAAGTGGGTTTACACAACTCGTTTCACGACACCCATCGTACAGGCACAGAGACTCAGGACGTGAGTGGGAACAAGTATGTACTACTTCCAGAAGATCGGAACCCATCGTAAAGGCACAGAGACTCAGGACGTGATGATCCTATTGCCTTCAACTCTTGGTCACATGCCTTGAGCCTCGGAGAACTCAGCGTAACCAGCAGGCAATTTGGTGGCAGGGAATGAGCACTGTGAGCCATACCTTGGCCACGTATCTCAGGGAGATGCAGAAACACCCCCTTTATCTCCTCCAGAGCTGGCACAGTGCACTTCTGGCTTCTACCCGGGGCGGTAGGAAAATCCACAGGCACCCCAGCATCACAATGCCATGAAGATGACATACCTAGGATGCATAGTAATACCAGACGGCAGAACAAGCAAAGACATCAACAACAGAATGAATAAAGCAAGAACAACCTTTGCTAATGTAAACAAGATTTGGGAGTCCTCTCAGAACAGCACAAACACCAAATTAAGATTATATGAGAGCTGTGTACTTTCTGTGCTTCTCTATGGTGCGGAATGCTGGAGAGTAACAGAGAAGGAAATGTCTAAATTGTCCTCTTTCCACACAATCTTTCTAAGGAAATTTCTCCAAATCTTTTGGCAGAATACCATCACCAGCCAAGAACTGCTTAGTTTGAGCAACCAAGAGGAATGCACACCATAATAGCTGCCAGAATCTGGAGTTGTGTTGGCCACGTCCTCAGAAGAGACCCTGATGCCATCACAAGAACAACTATGCTAAGGACCCCTGAAGGAAATCGAAAGAGAGGCCGAACAAAAACAACTTGGTGGAGAACTGTGGAGGCTGAGATGCAAAGAATGAACCAGAGTTGGGGCACTGCACGAAGGATGGCCGCCAACCAAGCAAAATGGAAGCAGTTTGTTACTGCCCTACAAGATGTCACCAGGTGTGATGGCCACTGACAGCTTTGACAGTCGGCTGCTAAGGATCAAAGAAGTTCTATTGTAAAACTGACTTTGCCTATTTGAAATTAAAAAATTACCATATCAATCCAGTTTTACAGCAGCCTTTGTTTATGAATTGATTAAAGTGGATTTAAAAGTTTATGAAATCAATAATAAATAACCAGAACAAGATTACTGTCTAAAACAACAGCAAAATAACAAGAAAACATAACATAACTGAACATTGATCTTGTGATTAAAACTACTGCCTTTAGACAATTAATTAAAAATTATTAATACATACTGAAAACCACAAGCATGATCGTTTTTAATTTTAATGTTCAAAATCACTTGATTCTGGCATTTTTAACCCATGTTATTTACAATAATAAAACAAATATAAAAACATTCACATGCACATACCTCTGTGGTGTGCATTTATTTATGTGCGTGTGTATTGTCTAGCTCTAGGTATGTCTTTACACAAGTATGTATTTCCGTATACTCTCAAAATTGTAGAATATGTCGTGTAACATATATACAGCATATGTTTATATACATGATTGGATGTTTTCCTAAACTCAAGGCATGTTTAGAATGTATTTCAGAGTATCTCTGGGAAAACATAACCTACCTTCAAGTATGTAAGTGATAAAGGATAAACTTATTTATGAATGCACACAAATCTCAAAAATAGATTGATTTCTATAAACGTATAGTTATTTACATATATCTGTATTCATATATACAAAATGTGTATATATTATAAAATCCAACCATCCATATACATACACAAATATACATTGATACACACATTCCAAATCAACCAATTGGTATAAAGAGACTTTACAGACCATTCTTGCCGTCAGGTTCAACACGTGGGCATATAACACCAGACTGTCATCCAGCTGCTGAGTGTAAAGAAACAAGATACTAGAAACATGGAATGTCAGAGCAAGATGTAGTTGCTCAGAAGGATGCATTGAATCCTTGGATAGCTACAAAATCAAAATCTAGAAATATTCAGTGAAGCTTAAGAAAATGCCAACTAATCAACCGGATAAGATAGTCATAGTTCTTTGGACATATTATTAAAGAAATAAATATTAGAATCTGGTAAAAACTGGTAAATTCAAGAACAAAAAATAATGTGAAGACAGAGAAAGAAAAACCATGATTAAATGACAATCACATGACTTTAGAAGAAATTGAAAACATAATTCAAGGCACCAGCATACCTGTCAACCTCCTGAGACAAAAACCTGTACGACGGACCAAAAAAATCCTTACAAACACCCAAAAATCCTTACGCAAAAAATATATTAATAAATTATACACAATACAGTTTTAAAACGAGAAATGAAATATACAAATCTATTAGCATTTGATTTAGTGTGATATAAAACATGCTAATAGTCTCATGCTGTTCTTTACATATAAAAAACTTAGTGATCGTGAGGTACTATTCTTTCGATGCAGTGTTTTGTATTATAATCAACACATGCACTTTTAGCACGTTGCAGAATTGCATTTGTGGGCTTAAAGTCTGCACCGCATGTATCAATGTTAATCTTCCACTGTAGTCTGTGTGATTTTTTAATTGAAAAATAAAGCAGCGAAGTTTACGCAAACTTTTTTTCTAGTTATGTAGGGCAGACAGAATATTATGACATTAATTTATTGGAAATATTTAAATATAACTGGAAAGATTAAGAGAACAAAAAAAAAAAAAAAAAAAAATACGAAGCAAAGCAAACGGCTAATAGCAAAAAAAAATTTTTTTCCCCCCAAATTATGAACAGAATATCAAATCTAGGAAGAAAAAAAACGTACTACCAAAAATTTACAAAATTATTATTTTAAAGTTGGTAGCCTAGACCAGTGATAATAGATCACCACTTTATTAAAAAATAAAGCAATGAATCTCGACCGCAGGCATAAAGTAGGCCTACTCAACGCAAACAAACTGTTTTTTTCTAGTTATGTAGGGCCTACACAGAATATTATGACATTAATTTATCGGAAATATATTGAAGGGCAAGATATAACTGGAAAGATTAAGACAGCCATTAAATTGCAACAAAGCGAAACAACAGCAATATTTAACCAAGTTATAAGTACTTAGCTTTTTTTAAACAAAATGGCGTCGAAATGTCTTGGCAAGCGTGGTCGTTGATAACAGGTAACTTTAAAAATATGTCATGTCACGCTGAAAACCAAAAGTGTTTGAGGCCAAATTCAAAGTTTTTGCCAAATTGTTGGGTATAAAAGGATTTGCTTGGTTGCTGGGAGAGACCTCAGTTTAAAAACACGCCAAGATTCTCAAAACTAAAAAAAAAAAAAAAAAATTGGTAAAAAAAAAAAACCTGGCCTGGAATATATTTTCTGATTTAAAATTAAAAAAACTTGGGCTGGAAAATATTTTTATTATTTTGTTTTTCGTGGTTGGGGGGGGGGGGGGGGGGGGGGGGGGGGCGGGGGGGGTCCATACGACGAGTCTGTACGATTGTACACTGCCAAAAGTATCAAAAAAATGTACACTGTACGAAAAATTCATACAGGTCGACAGGTATGCACCAGAGACTGGGAAATGGAGATGTAATTGCTGACTAATGTAAGTCAGCACATGATTTGATGATGATAACTTACATACACTATCCATTTCTATGGATGAACTCTCAGACTACCAATATTATACAGTCTCATATTTTAACCATAACAACTCAGACTTCTAATTTTAAGCGGGTACTCTTAAAAAATCACTCCGCCTACTTCCTAACTGGGGTCTCTGGGAAGGCACATAAGGAACAGGACTACTGCCCACTTACGCATGTCATAAGTGGTAACTTTTATGCTGTGTCTAGAGCTGGCAAACCTCTTCAACAAACTGCTGCCAAAACCATGGTTACAAGAGTGCATAAAGGCTTTCATGCAGGCTTCCTACGAGACTAGCTGCATTGTGGTCCTATACTATAAAGAGCTAAAATTAACTTCCAGTTTATCCAAGTACACTTTTTAATTTACCCTGTTTAGTTTCTGGAGAATCCCTGGGGAGGCAAAGTGAGACCAGAACAGTTGCTCCCTCAGAGGCTAATCAATATAAAGTTGTGCATAAGGCTGGCAACCTCATCAAAAACTTTAGCAGAAGCAACTGCTGCAAGAAAAAAATTAATGCTTTAGTGCAAGTTGTTGCCCCATTGGGGGGGGGGGGGGGGGGGGGGGGGGGGGGAGGAGGAGAGAAGAAAGAACAGAATGAACTCTCAAATTAAAGCATTTAAAACTTGGAAAAAAATTTCTGTAAAAAAAGTTTTAATTTATGTCACACACATAGAAATTTGATTATAGTTTAAAAAAAACAACAAAAAACCTAAGAACTGAACGTTTAGTAAAATTTTTAAAAATAAAATAAAAACAGGTATCACAAAAATACTTTACTGTAATTATTTGTTTATATTTTAAATAAACTCAGTTAACTAGGTGTCCTATCAGAAAATCCCTCTCACAGTGAGGCCATGCCACTGTTCCTGGTTCGAATCCCTGGAATGCCTATCACTTCTGTACTTTTCAGCTGTCTAGTTTCTCTTTCTTTCTAATGAGTACCAACTAATTACCTGTTTTTATTAATAATTTACTAGCTTGGGACTTGCAGGTAAACTGTCTTGCATTTAAATTTAAAAAAAAAAAATTCTACATGGTTTCAGGAGTCCAATCACTGCAAAGTCAAAGACTAAACAGTTTGCTCCCTTTTATCTGACATCTCTGAAAGACTAGAGGGTTTCTCCCCTTTATCAAACATTCCTTCACACATTAATATTGCAAACTCTACTCTACAACACAAATTGTCAAAATGATACTTGTATGTTCAGTTTATGTTTGACTCCATCATTGGTCAGGTGCTTTGTTTCCTCTCTTTCAGTCCACCAACATCATCACAGAGGCTAACTACGATAGAGGGACCACTATCTGAAGGAGGCAGGACCTCAATATCTTGTTCTAAAGAAAGATATAAAAGAAGAAATAACAGTCAAAAAATTACCCTATTGCTCCCACTGGATCCTAAACCTTTAAACAAGTCCTGCCAAGGCTCTTCTGACTTATGTCATCTGTCCAAATTTTGAAAAAGTTTTCTTTATCCTTTATTACGTCTCCAATTTGCTTGTCTATGTGCGTGTTTGTGTGTTTGTTTTTGTCCCCAACTATTTATTTTACTCTAGAAATTCCAGAAAAAAGGACTCCTTATAATGCTAGTAGCATGTTTCCTCAATGTGTGTCCTATACAAAGTCAACATCTTTTCCTCATATCTTATTCCACTGGTTCTTATCCGCTCCTTTCCATCAGTTCTACACTGGTCGTACTTCTTCGTTTACCCTCAGACATGAACTTGAAAATTTTCAAAATAAGCAGCGGTCAATCTGAGGCTGTCGACATCTCCATTGGTCATACAACTTAATCCTTCTATCCTAAACGAACACTCATTTATCAAAGTCTGCAATTTCTTGGTTGTCATGATTCTTTGTTTTCCATGTTCTCTTGTCTGTCCTCTCTTAAAATCAATTTCTCTGATTTTTTTAAACAAAATGAGCTTAACTGATTCCGTACGTAAGATCTATTAAAAGACGCAATGGCCGACCGCTGTGACCGCAAGATCTTTTAAAAGACGCTGATTTATTTCGTTGTTTCTTTCTATTCTGATATTTTATACTGCCCGGAATTTATCTCGAACGGAAGTAAACACAAAACTGGGCAAATTTCAACAAGCTTCAACGTCTTTTATTTGCGTTTGAAGGAATTTTTTCACATTTATCTTCATCTTTAATCGTGTTTTGTCGTATCGCCATAATGGCCGAAAACACACAGGATATGTTACTAATATATGAACAGTGAACAAACTGTGCGATCAACCATAACTTTCTTACTTTTTCTGTGTTTCTAAATGGATTACCTGCACAAAGAGAGCAGTGAAACTGTATTGTGATAACAATTTATGTTACAAGCCTTACGTAAGTCGAAAATTTTTGTTCAAAATTTCAAGTTATCTTTTTTCCGTGTACATGTTATCTGTTATAACATAAACATAACATAAAATTAGCTAGAAAGGCATATGGATTTATATTGTTCATCCAATGTACTTTAATTTGATATATAATATGTTATACTTAACTCATGATTAGACACACATTGTCTGTAAACGTAAATTATGAATGTGTAAATTTTTGGGGCCTAAAAATAATTCCGTCCAGAGCTGAAAATAATTACGTACTGAATCAGTTAATTCTCCCTACCTAAGAAATTCTTACATACTTAACTTGTCTGATATAAGCATTTCTCACTTACTCCATGTTTTATACATACAAGATGCATGAAGGCATATCTGGAGTCATCTTTATATGACCACCAGCTATGCATAATGCTACAATATACATATGTGGAAGTGAACCTCTGTCTGTGAGGCTAATTATCCAGAGCCAAGCTGGAGAAACTGAAGCACACTGACTTCAATTCAGCACGTTTCAGAAAGGCAGAAAAGCCATTTTGTATAATTGGTTTTATTTGATAAAATAAATATCTAAATATCCAACATCTGATAATAATTTCTAAAAAAAAAAGAAAAAAAACTTTTGTTATACAGTCTGCCTACACTTGTAGCTTCTGAATCATTCAACCTGCCAAAACTAGCAGTCTCAGTCCCACAAATTGCCAACAATAGCAGCTAATGAGTCACATAACCTGCTAAAGTTAGCAGCTATTGAGCTATACAACCTACCAAAAATAGAAATTGTTTTTCAGATGAGCAAGCTTTCGGATATGCCACTTATTCAGAAAGGGATTCACTTTTAAAAAAAATTCAACCTTTGCAATATGTACAGCTTTTTGATATACTACTTATTCAGAAAAGGCTCCATTTATTAAATTTTAAAAAAAAATTCAACCTCTGCAATGTGGACAAAAAAAAAAAATAGCCAAAAACAAACAGAACAAGATAGACATTTATTTGTGTCTTTATAATAAATGCATGACCAATCACATAAAAATCAAATGTAAAAAAATTATTTTGCATACATTTCTAGTTCCTCCAGGGAATGTTAGTGCCATAGAAAACCAAACAAAAACAAAACCATAGTCAGTGTGACTAAATAATGATGGATTAGAAATGCATGGACAAGCCCAGACTAGCTAGTGAGATAGCTTGACATTAATTTGAATGGGGTCATAATAACGGCCATGTATTTTCGCTGTGCGTGCTCCAACTAGTACGCCAGCATACGTGACTGCGCGAGGGCCATAATAATGCCAATGTCTTTTCGCTGTGCGCGCTCCAACTAGTATGTCAGCTCACGTGACTGCGCGAGCCACATCACTGGCAGGCATTGCTTTGCTGAACGTTCATCTTGTGTGTGAAAAGTCTGACGCAGGAGAAGCTGTCAGTTTGGTGAGATTCGCAGTACAGGCAAGATGTGAGAAGAAGACACCCAGAATCAGCAGAAGTTTGCACAAGGCATGGAGGCAAGTGACATTATAATTTTAAGCAGATTATTTTCGAGTGAAGTTACCATTATTTCCCTGTAGCTTAAGAATTATTTTCAGTGTGACCCAGTTCTAGGGTTTGATAGAATAGATAAATCTGTGTTTCCTAAAGAGATTCCTTCTAGGACATTAGAATTCGTTTTGAAGTTACAGATTAGTGAAAAGAATGTGGATAGGTTTTATTTGTCGTGTTAAGTCCAGATCACGGCTGTAAGAATATAGTATACGGATTCATACATGGAACTGGACAGAATTCTATCATTACTGAAATTGAAATAGAATTAACTTTACGTCAGAGGGAGGCCTGAAGCTGGCATGGGAGGCCACGTGTTGATGAAATGAACTGTATATAAAGATGGCGTCTGTGAGTCGGCATTAAATTTTTAGTCACCATGTGTTATGTTGGTAAACTGTTTATTATTTGGTATTGGATGAAAATTGGTTTGCTATAAGATGTGCTATTTTAGTAGTACAAGATTAATATAATGTTAGTTTATTGAAGTGGAACTCGAAGTAAGTTAACGCATATTTTTATGGTGTTACTTTGAGAATTTCCTTTGAGAAGAGGCATTTAGTTTTAGTTATTTAGATTCCTTGTAAGCAGGCACTTTGAGACAAAGACATTTCCCTGTTTGCTCCTTGCGGAGCTTGGAGACACCACTGTGGCTGGCGCCCACAAGAAGCCTGCATAATGCACTTATATGGTATTGCAGCGGATGTTTCTGCAACAATGTGTTTCATATGATGAGATTCCCAGTCTCAATAGTCGTCATATACGACACGCTTGTTGCCATTCTCACCAGTCGTCACATGCGACATGCATCCAGTGCAGGAACGAATATTGGCGTGGATCGGCAGCGAGGTGGTAGTTTATTCTCATTAAGGAGAGTAATGCTTGTACATAGCGTTTAATTATGTTATATGCCCAGTTTATTATTATTTAATTATTGTTATGTGTAGGATAGTTTATGAGAGCACGTGGGTTCATTTGGAGATATATATTTCTTTTCTCGCTCCTTATGGAGCATAGAGCCACCAATGTGGCTGGCCTCCGCAGGAAGCCTGTACAAAGCATTCATATGCCCATGTAGTAGTGGTTTCAGTAGCAATTTGTGTTACATGGTGAGATTGCCAGCCCCATGCACAACATCATACTAGTCTCATTAAACGACATGCATGAACTGAGTGTGTGTGTGTGTGTGTGTGATAGTTGGATGTTTCAGGTGGCATGGAAGAAGGACTGTTTGGCATGTGAAAGCATGGTGTTTCTCATTATTTAATTATGATGATTTTAACTAGTCAGTGCTTTATTTGCGTTTCGGGTTATCACATGAGCGCAGGCTGGGTGTTTGATGTTTGTTTATTTGTTTAGTGTTTGTTCATTTGTTTGCTGTGTGGGTTTGGGTCACTGAAAGGGTTGTATGAATAAATACAGCACCTGCCTTAGAATCAAGAGTTGTATTTTTGTATGGATCTGGTGCGAGTGTGCAAGAAAGTGGTCACATGTCACAACATTATCATTCCTCGCCCACCCTATCACATTAATTAAAGATTATCAAGTTACAAATCAGCTGTCTATACATTTTGTTGACTCTGAGAAGCCATTTGACAGCATACACAGGGACAGCCTATGGAAAATAGTGAGGGCTTATGGAATGGAATACCTAAGTGCATGGTCTCCATCATTAAAAGCCTGTATGCTAATTTCATATGCAGTGTTGGGCCGAGCAACCTAACTTTTGAGGTGAAAACAGGAGTGTGGCAGGGATGCCCCTTATCAACCACTCTTTTATAACTGTCATAGACTGGGTGATGCCCCAAACAACAGTGGATGTTCCTAGAGGAATAAAATGGAAAGCATTCTCTACACAGGAGGATCTAGAGTAAGCAGATGATACTGCACTATTCACACACTCATATCAACACATCCAAGAAAAAAAACAGACTGCATAAACATAGCCAACAGGTGGGACTAAACATTAATCTCCAGAAGACAGAAGCCATGACACTAAATGTAAGAAATCCTGCATCCATAAAAATAATGGACCAAGAGATAGAAAATACAAACACATTTACATACTTAGGAAGCACAGTAACAACAGATAGTGGAACAAGCAAAGACATCAGTAGTCGATTGAATAAAGCCAGAATAGCCTTCGCCGACCTAAATAACATCTGGAAATCCTCCCAGTACAGTACAAGCACTAAATAAAAAGTATATGAGAGCTCCGTAATTTCTATACTTCTATACGGTGCGGAATTCCGGAGAGTAACAGAAAAGGAAATGTCCAAATTGTCCTCTTTCCACACAACCTGCCTAAGGAAAATTCTTTGAATTTTCAGGCTGAACACCATCACCAACCAAGAACTGCTAACTCAGAGCCACCAAGAAGACAAACGCACCATCATAGCGGGTAGACGCTGCAATTGCGTTGGCCACATCCTCACTATCACCAGAACTGCCATGCTATGGATTCCAGAAGGAAAGCAAAAGCGAAGTCAGCCAAAAGCTACTGGCAGAGAACTGTGGAGGCACAGATGCAAAGCATGAACCAGATTTGGGACACCACACGTCCGAGCAAAGTGGAGACAGTTTGGTGCTGCCCTACAAGGCACCACCAGGTGTGATGGTCACTGATTGCTTTGTCCGTCAGTGGCCAAGGACCAAAGAAGAAGGAAGTCACTAATGGGGGAACACTATCACCAACCAAGAACTGCTTACTCTGAGCAATCAAGAATGTATACACACCATCATAGCAGGTAGGTGCTGGAATTTAGGTGGGCCATGTTATCTGAATAGACACCCGACACCAACAACAGGACTATTATGCTATGGACCCCAAAAAGAAGACAATAGAGAGGCTGACCAAAAACAACTTGACGGTGAACTGTGAAGGCCGTGATGAGAAGCCATGTATCAGAGTTGGGGTACTGCACAAAGGATGGCCACTGACTGAACAAAGTGGACAGAGTTTGTTGCTGTCCTACAAGTTGCTGCTAAGCATGATGCTCACTGACTGCTTGGTCAGTCTGCGGCTAAAGATTCAAGAAGATTAAGTTACAAAGTCAGAGATGGTAGGTGACACTATATTCTCATTTATTTTTAGACCTGAATCATACCATGACCATGTTCAACATCAATCTTTGCCAAATCACAGACTGCATGTTTTCATCATCAGCTGCCATTTCTACAGTGAAAGTTGGCTGCAATGGATCTCTAAAGTCTTCTATCTCTTGACTTGATGGTGCACTGTGACAGATTCTTTCCTGTCCATCTCTTGACTTGATGGTGCACTGTGACAGATTCTTTCCTGTCCATCTCTTGACTTGGTGGTGCACTGTGACAGATTCTTTCCTGTCCATCTCTTGACTTGATGGTGCACTGTGACAGATTCTTTCCTGTCCATCTCTTGACTTGATGGTGCACTGTGACAGACTCTTTCCTGTCCATCTCTTGACTTGATGGTGCACTGTGACAGATTCTTTCCTGTCCATCTCTTGATGTTTCTCTTCCCACTTACAGCACTCTCTTCTTCTCACGTTTGCCTTCAGCTCTTCCTTCTATTATGGTCTTCAGTAAGGTGTTTTATCTTTTTATGTGTCCAAAATATTTTACGTCTAACTTTGACCCCCTTTATTAATTCTCTTTTCATTCCTTGGTTGTTAAGGACCTCTTTATTTTTCTTCTCTTTCCAAAAGATGCGCCCCATTCTTCTATATATATATACAGTAGAACCTCTGTATTTGGATGCACCTGTATTCGTAAAATCCAGTACTCAAAAAAAAATTTGGAGAAAAAAATGCACCGATATTCGCAAATGTTGTTATATTCAGAACGGCTTGGAAGAAGATTTGATTGGGGAATACAGCTTCATTAAAACGAAATTTTTACCCCCTAACACCACCCCTCTAATCCAATCCATGGATCAGCAGGTCATTGCTAACTTTAAAAAACTGTACACAAAATTCCTGTTTCAAAGATGCTTTGATGTGACCAATGCCCCAATTCTTACCCTCAAAGATTATTGGAAACACCACTTCAATATCCTCCATTGTCTGAGGATAATAGATGAAGCATGGGAAGAAGTTTCTTTGAGGACACTGAACTCTAAATTGTGGCCAGATTGTGTGGAAGGCAGAGACTTCGAGGGTTTAGAGCCTGAGGGTGTAGTGGATGAAATTGTGCAAATAGGCACTCACTTGGGATTGGAGATGAACAATGAAGACATAGAAGAGTTGTTGGAGGATCACAAGCAGGAGCTCACCACAGAAGACCTGCAAGCCTTGTACAAGGAGCAGCAAGTAGAAACTGTAGCTGAGATACTTTCTTCTTCAGATGATGATGACAAGGGAGCCAAGGTTTCCACTGGGGAGATTAATGAATTGCTTTTTCATTGAGCTAAAACACAGAACATAGTGGAGAAATGGCACCCTAACATTGCTGTAGTGAATAGAAGCAACAATATGTACGATGACAATGTGATTACACACTTAAAAAAAATTTTGAAAAGTAGGGAGAAACAGTCAACACTCGACAAGTTCTTTACCCCAGCAAAGAGGCAGAAAAGAGCCACAACATCTGAAGGGCAGTTACCTGATGTTTTTATGGAAGGTGACTCCCCTTCCAAACAATAATCTCCCTCCTCCACACCATCATCACTCCTCAGTAAAGGTAAGGTTCATCCTAAATTTTCATTTTTATTTGTACAATATTTCATTATTAATGTTGTTACAGGGTTCATGTATGATTTTTTGCTTGTACATGTTATTTTACAAATTTAATTAACCAATATTCTGACTTAAAAATGGTTTGTGAAGAGTAACTTTCGGGGTCTGGAACGAATTAATCCAATTTACATTATTTCCTATGCAAAAAATTGATCCAATATTGAGAAAATTCAATATTCAGAACACTCCCACGAACCGATTAATTCTGAATATAAAGGTTCTACTGTATATATATACATATATACGAGGAGCATTCAGAAAGTAATGCACCACATCATTTTTCTCAGCTAATAAAAGAAGATAGAAGCATGAAATTTTGCACACTTTAAATATGGCATGTGCCAATTGTGTGCACCAAATTGCACTGCAACCGGCCAAATAATACGGCTGCCCTAAACCGTTGAAATGGAGCGTGTTAGCAACTTGCGTTATCAGCAACGAATTGTGATAGACTTTCTCGTTGCAGAGAAGGAAACTATTGTGAACATTCACAAGCATCTATGTGATGTGTATGGAAGTTTTGCAGTCGACAGGAGTACAGTCAGTCGCTGGGTTCAGAGAATCAAAGAATCAGGAAGTGGAGATACGGAGCTGCTTGATCGGCCGCGCTGTGGATGTCCTGCCACAGCCACCAACGCAGAAATGTTGAAATGCGCTGAGGGCATTATTCTTACTGATAGGCGAATCACTACTCAACAATTGGCCTTACAGCTGTCAGTCAGCATTGGTAGTGCAAATGCAGTTATAAAAACTCTCGGATTTTCTAAGGTTTGCGCAAGATGGGTTCCTCGAAGTCTCACAAATGACCACCGATTGCAAAGGAAAGCAATTTCCTCTGAATTGTTGGAGCGTTTCAATGCTGATGGAGAGAACTTTTTTTGCTAAGATCGTTACAGGTGACGAAACCTGGGCACATCATTTTGAACCTGAGACAAAAAGACAGTCAATGGAGTGGCATCATCCGCAATCACCACGAAGAAAGAAATTCAAGACAATTCCTTCAGCTGGAAAGGTCATGATCACTGTCTTTTGGGACATTGAAGGTGTGATTCTTGTGGATGTTATGCCAAGAGGAGAGACAATCAATTCGCAAGCTTACATTAAGACATTGAAAAAACTCAATCAACGTTTTCGCAGAGTTCGGCCGCACAAGAATCCAGCAGACCTGCTTCTCCTTCACGACAATGCGCGACCTCATACACGTCTGGCAACACGGGAAGCAATCACCATATTGGGTTGGACTGTACTACCCCATCCACCACATAGTCCCGATTTGGCACCCTCTGATTTTCATCTATTTGGTCCACTTAAAGATGCACTCCGTGGGACAAGGTTTGAAGATGATGAAGGAGTGATTCATGCAGCGAAGAAATGGCTTCATGATCAAGACAAAATCTTGTACGGGCTAGGAATACATGCACTTGTTTTGCGCTGGCATAAAGCCGTACAAATTGATAGGGATTACGTTGAATAATACCGATGTTTACATGACATATCCATGTATATTGTGTATAAATTTCATGCTTTTTGGATAAACAGCTCCTGAGAAAAACGATGTGGTGCATTAGTTTCTGAACGCCCCTCGTATATATATCTCCACATCTCAAGGGCCTCAATATACTTTCATATTGACTGCTAAACTAGTCAAGATCTCTACTAACCTGCGGTGTTAAGTCCTTCAATGGCACGCAGAAGATCATAATTTATGACTGGCTCTACATCCGGCAATGGTTCCCATCCTACTGGTGGCGAAGCTGGAGGGGAGATAAGAAAGACACGCTGGGGTTTTGGAGGCAGAAGAACATTTTTGTCATCCGCGGCACGAACCTGAAACATAAGGCTACATTATGTATGAGGCTGAAAAATAAGACCACACAAAATGTTTGAGGCTGGACCCCAAGGCCATATTATTTATATGATTCTGATATTTAAGCCTGCAGGATTGTTTTCAACAAACTGTCAGCTTCAGGTCATCACTACAGATGACCTATTTGCAGGATTGAAAAAAAGTTGGTGTGCTCTCACAGCGGTGTTTTCTGTGCTGATTTATATTGTATAACCCTCTCACTCAGTCAGTGTTCCCTAATATTCTTCTTTGTTCACTCCACAGCTATTTCTCTCTTAAAGTTTGTGGCCTGCCTCAGGCTTCTCTCATCACCATACAATTTCTCACTCAGAGAGACTGGTAAAGACCATGTGAAGCCGAAATTCTTGGAGAACATGTGATGTGTTACTGTTTACTTGTTTTCCCACAATGGAAATGTGTCTGTCTGCCCGATTTTTAACAGGTTGAACAGAGGGCATTTGAGTCTGCAGTGGCTGGTTCTAAGATTATGAGTCCCATGATCCATATAACTGACAGATCAAGAAAATCTTATTTAACCCCTGATGGGTTATAATTTGTATGTAAGTTGTCTATAACTGTAGAAAATATATTCAACTGTTGCCATTTGCTGACTGGCAATGTCCATCCTCATTGTGGTTGTTTAAAAAAAAAAAATATATTAAATAATCATACTTCTTGTTTTACTTGTAACGGTCGAGTTCATCATGAGAACTCATCTGACGGTGTAAACATCAAAGTTGTGATCGCAAGAAGAAGAAGACTTTTAAAAAATGGTGCAGGTGTGCAAGTATGTGTGCAGGAATGGTAAATTTCTATTTTAATCTCTTATTTGTGTAAATGACATAAAACAGTTTTTTTTCTCTTTTCAGATTCCAATATTTTCAGTGGACTCGAACAAATCAGTTTGACGATCTAGATTTTGCCAGTGACCTGGCTCCTCCATCCTATAACCAAAACCAGATGCAAGACAAAAATGAGAATACACGATGACAGGCCACAGCAACTGGTTATATAAACAGACTGGTAAAAAACACGAATTGTAAGAATAAATATGGGCAAATAACAGCCAGAATGCACTTTGGGACACATCCATCTAAGATGTGGACTCATATAATAACCTGGGAGCGATATAGACAATCCCAGAAGTACAGACAATGATTTAAAATAAGAATACAAAAGGTGAACAAAGATTTCATTGCATTGGGAAATATATGACAATCAAGTCCATAAACACATGGAGAAGGGAAACGGAAGCAGACATGAAAAGAATAAAACGAAAACATAAAAAGACCTTGAAGAATGTCACAGAACAGGACATGAATGAATCTGGCATGAATGTGTTGAAGGCCTGTGTTCTAAAGGGAACTGTGTGGTAATGAGTGAATGAATTAAATTATGTATACAATGTTAGATATTTATTATATATTTATATTCCTACTGTTTTGTGATACCTGTTGAATATTTACATTTACTCTTGCCATTTGCTGTTTTACAACATGTTTAACAGTTTAGATGGAAGTACTGTACAGTATTATCTTGCTGACACTCTACTCAACAGGACTCCTCTATCACAAAATCAGCTAAGTGAATGCTGGAACTTTTCTTACATGCCAGTAACGCTCACAAATCTCACAGCAGTTTAGAAGCACTACAGGCCAGTATTCAGGGCCGTTTTCACATGAGGAGTTTTTGGGGCTGGTATATTTGAGTGAAATGTTAGTTTAGTTTTGTGCCAATTTAAAAAAAATTAATTCTCTTTCAGTTGCCGTTACAACTATACTGTTAAAAAAAAGAAACGCATAGCTATCCGAGGGCGCGTTTTTATGAGTTTGTAAGTAAAATTTGGTGCTAGGGTATCTAAAAACCAGCCTCAAATGTTCTTTACAGTGTCAAATGCACATGTTGACCTGAATTGCGTTCGTTTTTGTAATCATTACAACGCAGTGGTCAATAGTGTTTATGATGCAATTTTTGACCACAGCTCATGTTGCGCGCATGTGAAAGCAACAAAATTTGGGGTGAACACTATTCACTGACTACGCAACTGAAACCCTATAAAAGGATAACGCTACACAAACAAAATTCAGTTCATTTTCAAGCAGACATTTATGGCGTCTCTATCGATAAATTTAAGCATTGCTATTGGCCGACTGCATGCAGTTGAAAGTCAAAGTCAGGTTGCCAGGAATCTAACATGCATCAGAGTACCATCAGTCGACTTTGGCACCGGTTCCAAGCCACTGGCTCAGTTGAAGACCGGCATCGCAGTGGACGACCCAGAGTGACAACAGCAGCGGAGGATCGCTTTATTCGGCTTCGTCACCTCAGAGACAGGTTTACAACAGCTTCCTCAACTGCCCGGTCATTGCCTGCAGGACGTCATGTGTCTGATCAAACTGTCCGGAATAGACTGCATGACGCTGGACTTTGGGCACAACGACCTCACCGAGGACCTGTCCTTGTCACCGAGACGTTGCTATAGCCAATCGTCGTAATCTGTTCCAGGCACTCCAGGAAGAGTGGGCAGCCATCCCACAGGCCCACATCAGACGTCTGATCGCATCCATGCCCAGGAGATGCCAGTCGCTGATCGATGCAAGAGGAGGCCACACACCATACTAACGGGAAAGCCCGTATTAAAAAGGTAAAGCCAGTCTCATAGCAGATACAGCCAAAGGGGAGTGAAGCGGAAAAACTGAGTCTATTGTTACAGACTTCACTATACTAGGTCCAGCTTTGAGAGCTGGGTTGACAAGTTCCTGTCCTCACTGCCTTTTCCTTCCTTAACTTAAGAGAAGAGTCAGATATCCATTTACAGCTGGGTACACCGGAATGTGACACCGCTGTGTTTCAAACCTGTCACTTCTGCTGCAAGAGATCAGTGCTCTAACAACTCTGCCAGTTAGACATTCATCTATAACATCACCAAACTTTCAAAACATTTGGATAGAACTGACCCTTAAACTTTAACACCTTATGAAAACTTGAAGCGACAGAAATTACTTGCTTCAAACTTAGGAAAAGCCCCACATCCTTTAACTCTTTTACTCTGGAGCAGTGGTCTGACCATTGGTCAGTTCTAGCGCTCGTGCCAAAACAATGAGATCATTGTTTTTAGTTTATTCACCCGTTTATTCAGTCTATGTTTTAAACCCATAGGTTGACTTCCGTTACTGTTTAAACTACCAATATGAGTATAGTTAAGTATTGTGTGTACATGTTTTGATGTTACAATTAGTGTGTTGTTGTTACGTACATTTATTACCTAAGGGGGTAGTCTTCGGTCCTGCCAAATGTACGCACCAGTCTCAATATAGTTATATTATTTGTGCGTTCGATTGATTCACGCACTGACGTGCACAAAGCAGTGTGAGTTGCTTTGGGACGCACGGGTAACCTAGTTGGGTAGATTATGACGTCATGTTTTGTATGGGGCAGTACGGACCATTGTGATGTCCGGGGAATATTTCTTGTGTTGTGGCAAGTATGGTGGAAGCCATCCTTATTGCGATATTGGTCTTCAGGTCGAAGCCAATATGGATAGTATTATGTAAGTTGTCGCCCCTCATATTTGTATGATTAGTGAGTGAAACGTGTAGTTTAAGGCTGCTCCTTGTATCAGTCTAGCGGGGATCCATCTTGTAATGTTATCCCTAGAATGGACCTACGGAGTTGATAGCCTCTGAGATCGATCGTGGAAGGAGGATTCCTACGACGGAAAGAAGTTAATTTGATTGCAGCATTCATATGTGTAAACGCCTTTATTGTAATGCCAAAGTCGTGGCATGATTTTTGAGAGGTTAGTTAAAACCTAAAGATACTAACTCAGATACCTCTTCATATATGTACCAGTGAATATATATATTGAGTATACGTTATATGGAACTATGTCTTGGATAGAAACAGTCTCTTATGGGATGAATGCGGGAGTTCGTGGTATGGGAGTACATGCTTAGTTGGATGACCTCAAGCAAGGTCAACGGACATTTTATCTAGCTTGAACATTACTGGATTCGTATTAATTGAATGTAAGGAACATGTTTGAAAGGATCCCACCACAGTACCAAACCATCATCATTCACCAGAGTATTCTTGTCATGCATTTTATGTGATTGTCCTAGTCAAGAACAGTGTATCGTAGCGTTGAACTTATGTCGTCAATAAACCATGTTAACTGTTCTACCAGCCTTCACAGTTTACTTCACTTCACGGCAGGCTTTGATTAACATGCCTGAAGTTTACATCGTTGTGTGTTGAACTTATTTGACAGTTGTGTGGATTTGCGTTTTATTATCAGCACGATAGAAAACCATCTATGGAAACTCAGAAGAAAAGCACTATCAGTAAATGGTGGCCAGTACGTGGATTCTCTAACAACTCATATCCTTTATAACGGCTACCTCAAGGTCAAGGTACATTGAACCTCAATCTCAAGTTCTACATCAGTGTATGACTACGTGGGACCTCAGCTGTTAGTCCTCATCTGGCAGAACTCAAGTATTCGAAACAGAGTATTTCGTTGTCTCAAGCGTACATCCACGGAGACAAGGCACATTGATTTTTTACCTGCACGCGAGATGAGTATAACGTGTTTTCGTTGTACACTTTATTACGTTTAGCTGTGCCTCATGTAGTTATGTCCACATTTATATTTTTCATGTTACATGTTATATGTGTTGTATTCTTCGTGGGAGGTAGGGAGGTTGATCTGACGAACGAGATCCATCTCGAAGCCAATTCGGGCTCTTCGTCAGACGTTCTGTAGGGCTCATTTTGTAAGTTTCAATTGAGCGATAATTCCGGTACAAGGCTAGAAACCTTGCCGAAGTTCCGATCGCTAGTTGTCCCTTATAACAGTATCTGTTTAGCTGTTTCGTCACGTTTTTAATTGTTGTTTTCGTAGTTATTTTTACTCGTATTTAGTTTTATGATGTATTTTGTATGTGATTATTGTCCGTCTAACCTGTCTATCATTCATTTTTTTACAAAGCCTATGTTTTTACACTGTGTTGTCTATTGTCTTGTACAAGTTTATCGCATATTTCATTGCATTTTTTGCAACAGTACTTCTTAATTTTTCCATTTTTATTTTTTTTTTGATTTATGCGAACGTTTTCATTCGTTGATTATATCTTGTCGTGTCAGTATTGTACTGTTGTCTGTCACGTTATTGCTTTCACACCATTACATGTTATAAATTACATTATTAATTATTAATATTATTGCCTATGATATAACTTTATTTTACCGTTCTAGGACAGGAACGAAGACCACTAGTTGTAGTAACACTTTTAAGTAGTATTATTACATAATAATATTGAATAATGTCTACCTTAGACTATTTTATTAAGCAAGCTAAGGCGCTTAATATACCTCCGGAAGAGATTAGATCATTTGCTATGACAGAATATAAAGAATCTCAAAGGTTGGAATCTCAAAGATTGGATGCTGAAAAGTTACGTTTGGAAAATTTGAAATCTGAGTCTGAGGAGAATGAGAAAAAAATGAGATTAACTGCTGAGGAGGATGAAAAGAAGAGGAAATTTATGGCTGAGGAAGAGGAGAAAAAAATGAGACTAGCCGCTGAATTAGAAGAGAAACGATTTCAGCGTGAGTCCGAACAGAAAAAATTCGAGGCTGAAGAGAAATTTAAAAGAGATGCGGCAGAAAAAGAAAGACTACTTAAAATTGAAATGGAAAAGAAACAAAAGGAAATGGAAGAAAGAAGATTAATAGCTGAACAAAATACATTACGACTTCAGCTTGAGATGGAAGAGAATGATATAAACGACAGCATGAACTGAAATTAGCAGAGTCAGAATATGAGAGACTTAGGTTAACTCAGGAAGCTAATTCTCAGAGAACTTTTGAAAGCCAAACTTCATCCAGACATGACCATTTTAAGGAAATTCACCTTAAATTACCAAAATTTAATCCCCCGTCTGATGACGTGATATTCTTCCTAGATAGGTTTGAGGCCACTTGTGTGTCTTATAACGTGGATAAAACACTGTATTGCACATATTTATCCAGGTTACTTACTGGGGATGCTTTAGCAGTTTATCATACTACCAGTATTAATGAGAAGAATCATTATAATGCTCTTAGAGCCGCACTTCTGAAGAAATTTCAAATGTCAGAAGATGAATATCGATTAAGATTTCGTACATTGCTACCGCAATCAAGCAGAAATTTCAGTGATTTTCTGTCACAAATACGACTCACCCTCGAAAGATGGATCGAATTATCCAAAATTGAAAAGTCGTATGAAGGTCTCTTCGATTTACTGATGCGCGATAAGGTACTATCGTCTGTAAATCCTACATTTCTCGCATTTTTACACGAACGGAAACCTTTATCAATGAAAGACTTAGAAGAACATGCAAAAAATTTTTGCACTGCTCACCCAACCATGGATCTGAGTAATGCACAGATTAAGAGTGAATTGCCTGTTGCTTTTGCAGCACAACAAAACAATTTTTCACGCAATCGTTCCTTTAGTACTGACAGGTATGTCAATAAGGGAAATAATCACAATTTTAACAATGATAACTTTTACAAAGGGAAGCAATTTAAACAATCTGCTCCATTTAATGTTTCTTGGAACCAAGCTCACAGATCGCAAGATTTTGGTAACAATAATTTTAAAAATAATCAAGGACATTATAATAAACAAAACTGGAGATCAAAATCTCAGGGTTCATGTTACATCCCCCTAAAATTAATAGGAAAATCCGGGAGGTCATTACTGTTGTACCTCCGTCAAGCACGTGAAAGTCAATCATGGCTGTCACTGAAACTGATACAAAGGATTGGTGTATGGTACGGTAAGGGTGTCTTATTGATTATCTGCTAACGTTGCTGCTGTGTTGTGGATCTGGTAATGTCTACATTTGATACATACATATACGCCACACAGGCAAACACTGTAGAAGTCTACTGGTAAGCGATGCACAAGTTCTCGATACAGATAGACCACGCCCACTCCGGGGCTATTTCTAAATACGTGTTAAGTTCCCTGTCACACTTGTAATATTAAGTGCGTGTGTTGGTTTAGTCGTTTACACCACAGGTACGTACACAAGAGTCATGGATGGTTGTAAACGACTGATGACATTTCATATGGGTTTATTCACGTCACAACACATTGATGAAATACACATAGAATACCGTTCACAGCACAACACAAGATATAAAGTACCACATAATAACTGCGCACTCGGCAGCTACAATGATATCATGATTCATGGCCTAAAGTACTCTTATTAAACTCAGCGCTATAAAGAATCCTCAATAACAATCCTCTCACAGGAGCTAATGATTCATGGCCTAAAGTACTCTTATTAATCAAGACTCCTCACACAGGAGATAATGGCCTTTAAAGACTGCACACTGCAGTTATAAACATTTCCACAATAATCAAAACTGCAGTTTCATACTACGCTGTACCCACAGCGAAAAATCCGTCGACATTTTAAATTCAGCACTGTACAGGCATTTCACACTTCCCAAAAACACTGTCTTCCTACCCGGTCAAAACGCCCGGAACACTCTCCCTAGATAACACACTCGTCCCGCTCAAAAGCAGACACGAGACTTCCTCACGGTCAACACAACTCAGTCAATCAATCATCTGCTCCTAGCCGCGAGCTATTCTCACTCCGCTCAAACATTACAGAATAAATATATCAGCGCTTTTCACGCTGTCTGTAATCTGTCTCTCGAAACTATCACGAGATACTCTCTAAATAATTCGATAGCTAACAAGCAACTAAGTGCTATAACTCAAAATCTATTTCAACTACTGACATACTCCAGTTTACTTCCCCTTACACTAAAACTGTTCGTTACAGTTCACAAAACAGACAATTTTTTGGAAATAAACCATTTAACCAACATCATAACGATCATTCTACAAATTATCGGACTCATCCAAATTTTAACTCAGGCAGAAACTACAATTGTGGCAATTTTAATGACAATAATCACAATCGATCGCGCCGACGAGATAGATCGTTGAGTAATACGGGTAGACATTCTAATGTCGCTTTAAGTGATACACAGGCTAACATTGAACAGGGTAAAGTAGCTGAAACTCACAATGCTATGTCTTGTTCTCTTGATTGTACCCAGGTGAAAGACTGTCCAGAATGCTCGACTCTTTTCCAGCCTAAGGCGATCACGACGCTGCGTTGCGGACATACCTTGCCTAGTCTACCTGCAGTCTGTACGGCCACTGCTGCGTCAGTACACCAGGGACAGGGCTCTCTTATGTTTAACAAGGGATTTGTCAATAACATTTCATGCTCTATCCTATTTGACTCAGGTTGTAGCACTGTGGGCGTCCGGACTTCGCTGATCAACCCAATTTGTGCCACGGGCAGGGTTGTCAAGTGTGTGACTTTCGGCGGCACAGTGGAAACATTTCCCACAGCCATTATAAAACTTCCTACACCATTTTTTTCAGGACAGATCCAGGCTTGTCTTCTTCCTGACCCAATTTGTGATGTTATACTTGGTCGCATACATGGTATAAAAGAGTGTACACCACAGCAAATTGCTGAATGGGAAGAGCGACATATTCAAACTGCAAATGCAGTAGTGACTAGAGCGCAAGCTACTAATATGTCGCATGATACACCTATTGAACCTACAGTTCATACTACTTGTGATGATGATGCTCCTATTTCACGGGAGTTGTTTGCAACATTGCAAAAGAATGATGATTCATTAAAAAAAATTTTTCATTATGTGAACAAAAAGAATACCAGCAACAAACTTGCAAAATCTAGACATGACTTTATACTTAAAAATGGGATTTTGGTTAGAGTAATACGGGAAAAGGATTCATCCTTATGTTATCAGATCTTAGTCCCATCCTCTACATACCTGTCAACCTGTACGAATTTTTCGTACATTGTACGGATTTTTGATACTTTTAGCAGTGTACGGCCGTACAGACTCGTTGTACGGATTTTTCTCCCCCTCCCAAAAAAAAAAAAAAAAATTTTTTTTTTTTAAATTCTAAAAATATTTTGCAGCCGAAGTTATTTAAAATTTTAAATCAGAAAATATTTTCTAGCACAGGTTTTTTTTGTAAACAATTTTTTTAATTTTTAATTCCGGGAATCTCGGCGTCTGTTTTTAAACTGAGGTCTCTCCCAGCAACCAATCAAATCCTTTTATACCCAACAATTCGGCAAAAACTTTGAATTCGGCCTCAAACGCTTTCGGTTTTCAGCGTGACATGACGTATTTTTAAAGTTACCTGTTATCAATGACCACACTTGCTTGCCACCACACTTAGACGCCATTTTGTTTAAAAAAGCTAAGTACTTATAACTTGCTTAAATATTGCTGTTGTTTTGCTTTGTTGCAATTTAATCGCTGTCTTAATCTTTCCAATTATATCATGCCCTTCAATATATTTCCGATAAATTGTCATAATATTTTGTTTAGGCCCTACATAACTACAAAAAAAAAGTTTGTTTGCATTGAGTAGGCCTACTTTATTCCAGCGCTCAAGATTCGCTGCTTTATTTTTTAATAAAGTGGCAATCTTTTATCACTGGTCTAGGCTACCAACTCTTAAATAATAATTTTGTAAATTTTTGGTGGTACGTTTTTTCTTCCTAGATTTGATATCTTGCCCTTCAATATATTTACGATAAATTGTCATAATATTCTGTGTAGGCCCTACATAACTACAAAAAACAGTTTGCGTTGAGTAAGCCTATTTTGTACCAGCGCTCAAGATTCGCTGCTTTATTTTTTAATAAAGTGGCAATCTGTTATCACTAGTCTAGGCTACCAACTCTTAAATAATAATTTTGCACATTTTTGGTGGTACGTTTTTTCTTCCTAGATTTGATATTCTGTTCATAATTTTGTTTATTTATTTATTTATTTTTTTTTTGCTGTTAGCCATTTGCTTTGTTCGTTGTATTTTTAAATCATTCTCTACTGTATGTTGTCTGATGTGTGTGTGCCTCTACTGACAGATAGTGGTCAGAACAAGAGCTTGCTATTGGTTGGAAGTTGTTGACCAGAAAACTAGTACTGGTGCCATCCGCTTCCCTAATTTGAAAGTCATCATTCAGCGACTGCTGACACTCCCTCACAGCAATGCTGACTGCGAAAGATCATTTTCAATGATGAAAAAAATCCACACAGACTGCAGGAGGTCCATGAATGCGTACACACTCACTTCTATTTTACAGTGTAAGATTAACATTGATACATGCTGTGCAGACTTTAAACCCACAAATGCAATTCTGCAAAGTACTAAAAGTGCATGTGTTGATTATAATACAAAACACTGTACATCGAAAGAATAGTACCTCATGATCACTAAGTTTTTTTATATGTAAAGAACAGCATGAGACTATTAGCATGTTTTATATCACAATAATTCAAATGCTAATAGATTTGTATATGTCATTTCTCATTTTAAAACTGTATTGCGTATAATTTATTAATATATTTTTTGCGTAAGGATTTGTGGGTGTTTGTAAGGATTTTTTGGGTCCAGCGTACAGATTTTTGTCTCAGGAGGTTGACAGGTATGCCTCTATGAGATCTCGTATATTACGACATGCGCATGACTCGCAATGTGCGGGCCATATGGGTTTTTCGCGTACCAAATCCAGAGTGCTTTCGGCATTCTACTGGCCAGGCGTCCATAGGGACATCACTCTCTACTGTCGGTCTTGTTTGATATGTCAGGAAGTTAAGGTACGGGGTCCATTTCATGCGGCTCCTATTCAAGCTGCGGACATCCCGATTAGACCATTTGATAAAATGGCTATAGACATTATTGGTCCGATGCTTCCATCTGCTAGAGGGCATACGCATATTCTTACGTGCATTGATATGTGCACTCGTTGGCCTGAGGCCATCCCTCTCAAGAACACTTCATCTGCCAGTGTAGCAGAGGCATTGATGTTAATCTTCTCACGCATTGGTTTTCCACGGAAAATCTTGTCGGATCATGGGGTTCAGTTCATTTCTGAATCCATGTCTCAAGTTATGAAGACATTAGGTATAGACAGATCTCTTAGTTCTATTTATCATCCGATGTCAAATGGGTTAATTGAGCGTCTCAATAGGACACTCAAGCAGTTGTTGGGTAAGATGACCCAAGACCATCCCCAAGACTGGGATCGGGTCATACCCGCGGCTCTGTTTGCGTATCGCGAAGTACAAAATCAAGCCACGGGGTTTTCTCCATTCCAGCTAGTTTTTGGCATGCAACCACGCGGTCCGATGTCTTTAATCCACGACTTATTGGTTGACGAGAATATTGAAGAGGAAACTCAATCCTCTTATGAGTATGTGATCTCTCTGAGAAAGAGAATCATAGATGCTTGTAGACTAGCTACTGCATCATCCGAACAAGCCAAAGAAAAAGCTCGTCTATTTGCAAACAAGTATAGACGTCTTCGCCAACTCATACCTGGTGATGAAGCTTTTGTCTTACTACCTGCGCATAACAATCGTCTTTTAATTACCTGGAGAGGTCCTTTCAGGATCATCTCAAGAATATCCGATGTCGACTACATCGTTGATGTTAATGGTAAACATAAAACCTTCCACATTAACATGTTGAAGGAGTATTACTCACGTCCTGATTATCTACAGTCAGTGTTCCAGGCAACTGACGATCCTACACCTCCTATTCAACACTATTCTAGTTTGTCAGTCATCCAAGAAGAAGAATCTTCTTTCGATGATGTACAACTACCAATACCAGTTGTACCACTCCATTCCACTGAGAAATGGAATGATGTTACAATCTCATCTACTCTTTCGGCTGATCAACGTCAGCAAGTCTCTAATATTCTACACTCGTATGAGGATGTCCTCACTGACATCCCAGGTCATACGTCAGTCATCCAACATGACATTATTCTGACTGACGATACGCCTATTCGAGTTCGCCCATATCCTATCCCTTTACACTTTCGTGATAAGGTTGATAAGGAATTGGATGAGATGCTTCAATTAAATATAATTGAACCATCTTCATCACCATATTCTTCTTCTATGGTAATCATTAGGAAGAAGGACAACAATATACGTCTTTGCGTAGATTACAGGAAATTAAACAAAGTTACAAAATTCGATGCGGAACCGTTACCTCTTTTAGACGACTTATTGGAGAGGTTATCTCATGCCACATTCTTTTCGAAATTTGACCTTTCAAAGGGCTATTGGCAAGTGCCACTAACTCCTAAAGCAAAGCCATTCACCGCTTTCTCGACGCCACGGGGTCTTTTTCAATGGAATTTTATGCCATTCGGTCTAATGAATGCGCCAGCTACCTTTGTACGCATGATGCGCCGCATATTGTCTCATCGTCCCGATGTCATTACTTATATAGATGACATCTGTCTTTTCAGTGACTCTTGGGATGAACATATTCATGGATTAAAAGCTTTACTTTCTACCTTATGGGATTATAATTTAACAGCAAAACCTTCAAAGGCTTTTGTCGGTTTTCATGACATCTCATTTCTGGGTCACCGCATAGGTCATGGTTTCATGTATACAGAAGACAGTAACGTCTCTAAAATTTTAAACATCTCAGCACCTAAGACAAAAAAAACAAGTTAGGTCTATTTTAGGACTAATACAGTTCTATTCAAAATTCATCCCTCATTTGTCTACTATAACTGCACCTTTTTTCGTCTCTACTGAAAAAAGGCACATCTAATGTAATAAAGTGGTCGCAGGATCACCAAACGGCGTTAGACTATATAAAACGATTTTTTTTCAAAAGAACCTTTTTTGAGGTTGCCTAACAAAAATCTCACTTTCATTCTTCGCAGTGATGCATCTTCTTACGCTATTGCTGCAGTTTTGATGCAGGAATATAACGGCACCTTATTTCCGGTGATGTACGTGTCCAGAAAACTTACGGAGAGCGAACTCAAATACTCCGTTCTAGATAAAGAGCTCCTGGCATTGGTGTGGGCAATCACAAAACTGGAACGTTACCTCCTTGGCTCACACTTTGTGGTGGAATCTGATCAAAAAGCTCTTACCGCACTGAACTCGAAAAACGTTAAATCATCGAAGTCAGCGCGTTACGCTATAGCGCTTCAACCATTCAATTTTGAAATACGTGCTATTCCTGGAGTGAAGAATGTGTTCGCAGACTGTTTGTCGAGATGCCCAAGCGAACTTGTCGAAACTAAACCACTTCCAGATGTTGAAACATCCTCACCGATAACATGAATAACTGTGTACATTTTCATTGATTATACATCTATAAAGACTGATCATATAACTGAAGTATTCGTATAAATATATCTTTCAGGATATACTTACTTATGGATTATAACATTACTTCTTGTGTAGTAACGTTTTATTAGAACGGGAACAGTGGTATTAGAGTAACATTTTATTAGGACTGCAACATTGGTACTACAGTAACTTTTTATTAGTATGGAAACATTGTTAAAAGCGACAAATATACATTTGTTATTCCTATGAAACATATTACACTACATATCGTGTTCGAGAATATATTTTATCGTGTATGGAACATTGAGAACATCGTCTCGTCGATTACTAACTAGTTGTAACTGAACATTGACAATAAGTGATATTGGAATTACTTAGAATATATTAGTAACTGGTTATTTGTTAGTAATTAAGATATATATAAATTACTATAATTCAATTTAATCTATTTAATTAATTATGGATCACACATATACTAACTTTCTTAGTTGTCACGTAATACCTGCATTCACGGGTCTTAGTTATGATATCTCACTGTTAGATCACTAGTCAACCGTACTAGTGTTAGAAAACATTAAGTGTGTTGATTCTTAAAGTGTTTAATTTTGCTTTGCTTCATTTTTGCACATTGTATTTTCAATTTTTCTGTTTTATTGATTCTCTTGTCATTGATTATCATCAGTGTTGCTGTTCATTTTCATTTTTGAAATCATATGTTTCAAATTTTTTTTTAGAAATCTTAGTTGAATTTTATTATCATCTTTTTTTTATGGTTTTTTCATTTTCATTTTCAACTTCTTTTACTTCGAATATTACCACATCGTTCCAAAGTAGGTCGATGGTGGATGTGTGCTTTAATGCATACTATCATTTAGTTATATTGATTTTCGTTTAATATTCTTTTCTTAATATGGTATAACTTTATGCATTTCATATATATTGTTGTAGTTTTGACTCACCTCTCTCGGGTACTAAGATCAAAAAAAATTAATAGAATTAATTTTTTTTAAGGGGAGGTAATAAGGGAGCTGTTACGTACATTTATTACCTAAGGGGGTAGTCTTCGGTCCTGCCAAATGTACGCACCAGTCTCAATATAGTTATATTATTTGTGCGTTCGATTGATTCACGCACTGACGTGCACAAAGCAGTGTGAGTTGCTTTGGGACGCACGGGTAACCTAGTTGGGTAGATTATGACGTCATGTTTTGTATGGGGCAGTACGGACCATTGTGATGTCCGGGGAATATTTCTTGTGTTGTGGCAAGTATGGTGGAAGCCATCCTTATTGCGATATTGGTCTTCAGGTCGAAGCCAATATGGATAGTATTATGTAAGTTGTCGCCCCTCATATTTGTATGATTAGTGAGTGAAACGTGTAGTTTAAGGCTGCTCCTTGTATCAGTCTAGCGGGGATCCATCTTGTAATGTTATCCCTAGAATGGACCTACGGAGTTGATAGCCTCTGAGATCGATCGTGGAAGGAGGATTCCTACGACGGAAAGAAGTTAATTTGATTGCAGCATTCATATGTGTAAACGCCTTTATTGTAATGCCAAAGTCGTGGCATGATTTTTGAGAGGTTAGTTAAAACCTAAAGATACTAACTCAGATACCTCTTCATATATGTACCAGTGAATATATATATTGAGTATACGTTATATGGAACTATGTCTTGGACAGAAACAGTCTCTTATGGGACGAATGCGGGAGTTCGTGGTATGGGAGTACATGCTTAGTTGGATGACCTCAAGCAAGGTCAACGGACATTTTATCTAGCTTGAACATTACTGGATTCGTATTAATTGAATGTAAGGAACATGTTTGAAAGGATCCCACCACAGTACCAAACCATCATCATTCACCAGAGTATTCTTGTCATGCATTTTATGTGATTGTCCTAGTCAAGAACAGTGTATCGTAGCGTTGAACTTATGTCGTCAATAAACCATGTTAACTGTTCTACCAGCCTTCACAGTTTACTTCACTTCACGGCAGGCTTTGATTAACATGCCTGAAGTTTACATCGTTGTGTGTTGAACTTATTTGACAGTTGTGTGGATTCGCGTTTTATTATCAGCACGATAGAAAACCATCTATGGAAACTCAGAAGAAAAGCACTATCAGTTGTGTTTTTCTTTGTTATTGCAACAGAAATATGTCACGATTTATATATACAAAATCTAAGCTCCCAAAGCGAGTAACTATGTCAATATTACTTAGAAACATTGATGATTGTTTAATGGTCACCCTTTGTTGTCAAGTGATGGGATTGGTGCAGAAATGTTAGACATTATATTTAGCTGATGCGTGAGCATGTTCCTAGCATGGCCCATCGAAAAATAACAGAGTAGACCTACAGTTACATCTAATGACCAGTCACAGGTAGAAGATAAAGCTAGGAATATTGTTAAAACCCGAAACAAGTGCAAAAGGTTTCTATGTGATGTTATTCTAGTTTATTTGTTTGAAAATTATGTAATGCACTATTCTATATGTTTTGTGACTTTTATACGGGACCATAGTAAAAATAGTGTAAACACTACTAAATGTGGCCATATTCAATGTTTTATTTTGTAAATGGAATACGTACTCCTGAGGGTCCTACAGACAGCCTGACGCCACAAAACCATACCAAAGGATTGGTAGACAGCCATCATAACACCCATTTTCAAAAAGGGTGACAACCGAAAATGCAGAAATCATAAAGGCATATCCTTGCTTAGTGTCCCTGGTAAAATATACTCTAAAATACTGTTGAAAATTCTTCAAAGAATTATTCCGGCACAAGGTGGAAAATAATTACGGAGTTAAGAGTTAGTAAAACTGTTTCTCAACAAGCAAACCACGCAGGAGAGCTGAAATAGACATTGTGGGTAGAAATTTCTATTGTAGACTAGAGTAGTAAAATCCATAAAAAAACAACTCTGGTTTTGTTTGAGGATGATGTTGCATGTTACATCAAGCAGCCATGTATGCACAGTCTAAATAAATAAAAACACAAATGGGTAATTTACTTTGGCAACTTATATTTACCCCTTCACATCAAGGGGAAAAAAAACAAATGAAAAATGGAACATGGTGTTGAAATGAACCACTGTGTCAATGTATGAGTATGTGTAGTGAAGTGAATCTGTATGACAACACGCTCAAAAATTCCCCGCTCAAAAACTAGTTAACGTATTTTTAAAATCTATAAATAACTACAGTATTTGAATTTGTCTAGGAAACAAGTCAAAAGTTACCGCCCACCCAAAATTTATCTAAGATTTATCAAATCGTTTCCTTTTCTTGTAGTGATGAGAAAATTTTGGTTGACGTGGAAATAATGTCTATTTTGTGTTTTTGACCGAACGTAGCTAATCTATTTCTTAATAACTAAAGATAATTAAAATGAAAGGGATATCTTGAATTATAGCGCTGACATTGCTTAACACCTAAACATAAAGATTCCCTCATAATAAAATTATATTAACTTAGAAAAATTTATTTTAGTAATATTCATACATCAGGGAAACACCCGATTTAATTACAAAAAAATTAATTATATTGACATGCAAGGAAATAGCGCGAAAATAAACATATAGAAAGATAGAGATAAATTGGCCATTTTATTATCACTTAAAATAATTAAAATCGGTCCAATAATAACTATAATATAAATAAAATAAGTTTATTCAGTTTGTACAAGCAAGTTATAAAACCGTTTCGGTAAGATTATTTACAATTTTCTTGACTACGCTCTGATTGGCCAGTCGTATCGCTATGAATAGTACTGGGAACCTCAAAAGCTTGCCACAAAATTTTTAAATTCAAGCCAAGCGGTACACAGTATATCAGATGGGAAATGCCACATTTGCCGTTCTGAACTGAAAGCAAATCTAGAGAGCCGTTTGACGGCTGTCAGCTTGTGTTTGTATGCCTGATGGTTATGTCTCACTAGTGCTAGGAAAGCACCTGTCATTTTGTGAGGAAGCCTGTGGACTACAGTTCTACATAAAACTCAGAACTACGCCCAGCTTCCAAGCTTTGAGATGCAAATTTGTGTGGTCAGGGAAGGTGGAGAAGAAATCATCAGTTACCAGGATCCAAGATAAGTGAATGTGGGTTCACTGCACAGCTCTATCCAGATATCCAGAAAAAAGTTTCACACTCATAAACACTATCCCTTAATGAAGAAAAAAATGACTAACAATACTTATGTGACTTACCAGCCAGAGAAAGTGAATAACTTAGTAGTAGAGACTTTATGTGAAAATTAGTACTACATCACCTTTTATTCAGGAGGGAAGATTCTTTCCAGTTTATTTAATTTATGTGTATATACCATTACAGTTCTTTTGAGTATTCCTGACCGGAAAAGATATTACGGTTCAGGACAAATAAATTGTAAATAATTTACATTCAGACTTTCTTGATACTTTTATTAAAGTTTAAGTTCTGTTTTGAAATTTATTACTATATTATATTAATTAAAATACCCCTAGAAAACTAGTCACTCAAAACAAACATTAATCTTTGTGGGATCTTGGGAGGTAGCAGTTACGGACTCAGAGTACATCATCATCATCTTCTCTGAGAACTTACATAGCTTGACCCCACTTTGATGTCTATACACCCTTGCTCTTTTCAGAGAAGGGGGTATTACTTATAAGACCAGTCTCTTATCTGGCACTATCCTGGTATCATCTGATACACCTATTTGTCCAGGATAGCCCATCTTTTAATAACATCAAAACCTTTTATGACAGTATGGAAGCTCCAAAAGTGCAATTGTATATATTATTGATATCATCATCATCATCATCTCCCTTCAGCTGCCTAAGGAGCATAGGCCTACAACAAACTTACACCAAGTCTTCCTGTCACGTGCCATCAGCTCAAGATCTTTTCATGTCATTTTCAGCCCCTTCATGTCTGTCTCCAGTTCTCTTTGGTCTCCCTCTACCTCATTTATTCCGAGGATTCCAGAAAAAAGACTGACTTGTAATGTTATCAACATGTTTCCTCAATGTGTGCCATACCCACCGCCAGTGTCTTCTTCTCAACTCTTGTTTCACTGGCACTTGTCTGGTTCTTGTCATCAGTTCTTCTTCTTCTTCCTCGTTCGTCCTGAAAAGGACGTTGGTTGCGTTGTATCTGTTTACGCCAGAGCTGCGATATCTGCGCCTTTCGGCCGACACATCCGACTTCAGCACGGCATTTTTTGGGACCGGGTTTGCCTTCCCTCTTCGATTCCTACTCTCTCAGCCAGACTGCAGTGATGCAGCCTGTTTCCAGGACCACCACGTGGAGGTGGAGTAGGGTCTTGGTCAGCTCTGGTTCGCTGACATTGACGCAAACAGTCAAGCTATGGGTCGCTGACTGCATTCTCTATTGCTGCATCTTTGGGTCCCTTGTCATCAGTTCCACATTAGTGATATATTCTTGGTATGCTTTGGCAGAAAACAAGGTGAACAGGCCTATTTTTTTGTGGGCATACCTGTACAAGATGACATCTCACAGTCTGACCACATATCACTACATTATCAAATCGGTGTCTTGCAACGGCAGCAAAACCTGGTGAGGAAAACTGCAGTCGTGCACGCTTTATGTTTCTCATGTAAATGAAGGTAACATCTCTGTCAACGTCACGAAATGTGCTCTCAAACGCTGCCTGGAAATACAACAATGTAATAATAACAAATAAATAGATAGGGATATAAAAATAAGAATACAAAAAGCAAGAGCTTTCATTGCATTGGTCAATATATGGAAATCAAGATAAATTATCAAGTCAAAAATAAAATAAAATCTTCAACTAAAATATCAATCCAGTCTTATGGTATGGCTGTAAAACATAGAAAACAACAAAAAACAATAACCAAAGTGACTGTGATAAATGCTTGCATAGAATAGAGGCATTGAAATAGTGCAACAAGGTCACTAATGTGGAACTGATGACAAGAACTAGTGGTACAGGAGATGACAAGAACAAGACAGGGACTAGTGGTACAGGAGATGACAAGAACTAGACAGGGACTAGTGGTACAGGAGATGACAAGAACTAGACAGGGACTAGTGGTACAGGAGATGACAAGAACTAGACAGGGACTAGTGGTACAGGAGATGACAAGAACTAGACAGGGACTAGTGGTACAGGAGATGACAAGAACTAGACAGGGACTAGTGGTACAGGAGATGACAAGAACTAGACAGGGACTAGTGGTACAGGAGATGACAAGAACTAGACAGGGACTAGTGGTACAGGAGATGAAAAGGGGACACTGACGATGGATAGGACACACACTGAGAAAACGTGTCCATAGCAGTAAATGGCAGTCCTTGTTCTAGAATTCCCAGAGTAACAGAGATATAACAAAGGCAACTAGAGACAGACATGAAAGAGATAAAGAAGACATGGAAAGATCTTGAGCAGATGGCACGGGACAAAAGGACCTGGCACGGAACAAAAGGACCTGGCACGGGACAAAAGGACCTGGCACGAGACAAAAAGACCTGGCACAAAACTGTTGAAAGCATGCTCCTTGGGGAGCTCAAGTATGATGATAATGAACAAACAATTATTGTCAATGACTTGAGATCTGAGCGTGCCGCAGATTCATATAAATGCAGTTCTTCCTTCTCCATGCGAGAGACACCTATATCACTAAATCGAGAAAGTTGTGCACAACTTAACTAGGGTCGTGATCAGAGGTACAATCTGGCAAGTTATAAAATTCTATTACAAAATTATTCTTGCTGTTCATGAATCATGTGCAGATGACATTTCAGCAGATGCCATCATCATGTGCAGACGACATTTCAGCAGAGGCCATCATCATGTGCAGACGACATTTCAGCAGAGGCCATCAAAGCAGGGTGATTACAGTCACACATTGTACACAGAAATAATGTTACTATCAGTGCTTGGAAAAAAATTAAACAGGATCATCCTTGAGAGATTAAAAGAGTCCATAGATAAACAACTGAGAGATGAACAAGCAGGTTTCTGACCAAACAGATCCTGTACAGACTAGATAATTTACATTGAGAATAATAGTGGAACAAAGTCTAGATTGCAATTCATCTCTTTACATTGGATTTGTAGACTACAAAAAGGCATTGACAGTGTAGACAGAGAATCACTTTGGAAATTGATGAGGCATTATGGAGTTCCCCTGAAGATCATTAACTAATTAAAAAAAACATACGAAGTGTCTAGACAGTCCTATTGTATGGCTCTGAAACATAAAAAACAAGAAAAACAACAATGAAATAGCTACAGACTTTCATAAATGGGTGCTCGTCCTAAAAGAAGGAATGAAGTGGTATGACAAGATCAATAACGTAGAACTGATGACAAGATCACTAATGTAGAACTGATGACAAGATCACTAATGTGGAACTGATGACAAGATCACTAATGTGGAACTGATGACAAGATCACTAATGTGGAACTGATGACAAGATCACTCTTTTTTTTCTTTTTTTTTTTCTCCGTATGCCCGCTTATACTCGAGGCGAAATCTCAGGTTATTATTTTTTAATGTCTAACCTGACATTGATTTTTATGTGAGTATCCTATTTTCTTGTACAGAGACAAGTGTCCCTCGCCATTCAGGCATATGCTAGCCGTTTTCGGAGGTACCCATTAGAGCTGGGTCGGCTCAGGAGCCGCCAGTCCCTGATCGACGACACTTCTTCAAATGTCCTCGCCAGGTCTTGAGTTAATCCAGTCCAAATCCCGGTCGACGAAAAATCCTCAAATGCCGTCACCCGGGTTTGATCCTGAATCACCCGGTCGCCAGAGCGGTGTTGTAACCACTACGCTAGCGCGGCTCCGACAAGATCACTAATGTGGAACTGATGACAAGATCACTAATGTGGAACTGATGACAAGAACCAGACAAGTGCTAGTGCAACAAGAGATGAGAAGAAGACGCTAGAGATGGACAAGACACAAAGTGAGGAAGCCTGTTGATAGCATTACAAGGCAGTCCTTGTTCTGGAACCCACAGGGTAAGAGAGATAGAGGGAGGCCAAGGACAATGTGGGAAAGAGAACTGGAGACAGAAATGAAAGGGGTAATGAAGAAATGAACAGACCTTGACCTAATGGCAGGTGACAGGAAAACTTGGCATAAGTTTGTTGAAGACCTATGCTCTAGGGCTGGGATTGAGTTAAAAAATCTTAATCGATTAAACAAATTTCTTTAATTGATAGTTAATCTACCAATTTCGACAAATTTGATTATTATTTAAAATTATAAATGACCTTTTTTTAAAACTACAAATGAATTAATTTATTTTATTTGTTATACAACAACATTACAGTGTTATTTTATTAAAGCTTGACAGGCGTTTTTGTTGTTCTCCATGTTTCAGAGCCATACAATAGAACTGACTTGACATTTTTGTTGTTCTCCATGTTTCAGAGCCATACAATAGAACTGACTTGACATTTTTGTTGTTCTTCATGTTTCAGAGCCATACAATAGGACTGACTTGACATTTTTGTTGTTCTTCATGTTTCAGAGCCATACAATAGAACTGACTTGACATTTGAATTGAAGATTTTATTTAATGTAATATAGGTTAGGTTTGGTTTGGTTTTAAGGACCATCTTCATTGCATATGGACAACTCCATCAGTGCTCTGATCACATCCATTCGATCACACGAGGATCTCAGCACAGTGCACAACCTCTGTAGCACTGGTGAGGATCTCAATTGTGTATGCAGGAATCACACACTATATAAATATTCTTGTGGTTGGTAGTTTACTAATTTTTAAATTTGTTGCCAGGGCAGTGGCTGTATAGCCTACTCTTTACAATTTTGAACTGCCGAGGGATTTTTAATGTTTCACAACTTGCACACACGACCTCCTATTTTTAGCCCTTATTCGAGACGGCAATGCATCCAATCTCACTATCAAGGAGATCGGGGGAAGTATTACATCTTTATGAACCACTGTTTCTGAAAAAAATGTCCATCAATGATATTCCATGTACAAGCAAACCTGAGACCTTTAGAATTAGAGGGGATGCCATACCTCTTAGCCACTCTGACCCCCAAAGTAATATACCACAGCTGAAATACCATTACAAATATTACTTTCCACTTATGAAATGGACTGTCAAACATTTACCTGGGCTTCTGCTTCTGAGAATATACTTGGGTCAACGTTGGTTACTATCAGTGCAGTTGGAATGCCATCTGCATTAATGACATCCGAAAGGGCATTTATGTCCACAATGTCATCTATATCCTCCACCGATTCCACTGATTCTCTTGATCCAAACATTTGTAACTTCTACAACTGAGGCTGTTATAAAGAATTTGAATACTGTATTATGTTACAATACATACTTCATATGAGCGTCTGATCGACAGAATGGTTAGAGCTCTGATCTCTTGTGGGCAAAGGTCCCGGGTTTGACTTACGATATCAACATGCTCTAATCTACACACCTGCAAATGGGTGCCTGACTTTGCTTTTTAGTTGAGGAAGGAAAAAGCAGCAAGGAAGAGAACTGGTCACCCCACTTCTCGATGCTGGACCTAGTACAGTGAAGTCTCTAACACTTCACTAACCTACAGCAGTATCTGCTATGGGACTACCTTGACCTTTCATAAACGTCATGTAAAACATATTCTCACTGAAGATACTACCATAGGGGAGTGAAGCATTAGACTTTGCTACACTAGGTCTTAGATTTATGAGGTGGGGTGACCATTTCTCTCCATCACTGCCTACGAATTCCTTAACTCACAGTCAGGCATCCATTTATAGCTGGGTAAACTGGAGCATGATGCTACTGCGTAGCAAACCTAGTAGCTTTGCCTCAAGAGGAAAGCGCTCTGACCACCTTGCCACTGACCTGTGACCCGAGTTCTGAGTTTAAGTTAATTAACTAATACACATTCTTACACTCCTACTTTATGCATTGAGGCATATCTGGAGTCATCCTTATATGACCACTAGTTAGGCACAATGCTATAGTAGAGGTTTTCAAACTGTGCGTCACGGCTCCCAGGGGTGTCGCCGCCCTCGGCTAAGGGCATCGCGGTGGCTTGGGAAACGTGTTGGGCTCGATATTATGAGCCAAGGTCCATCAATAAATATAGATCTTCGTAGTATAGAGAGGAGCCGCGGTGATTTATGCACAGGTCAAGGGAGCCGCGGACCAAAAAAGTTAGAAAACCTCTGCTATAGTACACAAATGTGGAAGTGAGCCTCTGTCTGTGAGGTTAATATACCCTCACTAATTCTTGAAATCATCCACAACTTCCAGTGATTCCCCTGTAGTGAAACCTGTTGAGAACCTTAGCATTGCACATTAAGCTTGGAGAAGTCACTTGAGTGCCAGAGATAACTAGATTTTACCTGGTTTGCTGCATGCAGGAGGATCTGACTATGGACCTACGATAGGTAGGGGGAGCTGAGAAGTGGCATCTGTTTAGGTCGTGACAATTCCTTGGGAGAGCTCATAATCGGAGCACAGTATTTTAGCTCTGCATTTTTGGAGAATCCCCCTGAATGGTGGGAAATTGGTTTTCGTTTTTTTTAACACGGTCTTCGTATTTGTTGGAAGTTATTATTTTTTTAAAAGTTTGAAACAGGGTTCGGGTTAAGTTGAGGCTAGCTGTAGCATACATACCCAACGGGCTGATCACCCGTTTGCCAGTCACTTTGATTACGGAAACAACGACAAACGGATTGATTTGTCGTTGCCCTAAAGACGCCATTACGCGTGATGGGAACAACGGCAAAGAAAATCTATTCGCTGTTGCCCTTAAGACGCCACTAGGCGTAATGGCCACTGACTGCTTTGCCGGTCGTTGGCTAAGGACGGAAGAAGAAGAAGAAGAGAAGTAGCATACATATAGATAACCATACAGGCATCATGGTGGACACTTATCTCCTGTTCCAAATTCTACCAACATCTCCTCTCTTAGAAACAAGGTATTGAGCTAGACAATGACTGTAGTAGACTAGTTTGACAAAAGGAATCAGTTGACAGCAGCAGAATAAAACAATGTTAATCATCATCATTTTCCTTTGAACTCCTTATGTAGCACGGGGCCACCACTACAGCTGGTCCATTTGCAGGAAACCTGGACCAAGAAGTAACATGATCTTGCAGTAGTAGTTTAAGTGGCATTGTTTTACATGATGAGATTGCCAGCCCTGTGCACAACCTGGTATTAGTCACCTTGTACTACATGCTTGTGTGACCAGTTGTCTTACATGGGGCAAACAGTAATAATAATCATTATTTTCCTTTGTGCTCCTTACGGAGCATTTGGATGAAGGTATACTTTTAGATTTTGATACATAGAATAAGTAAAAGAGGCATTCTTCTTCATTCACTTTCAGACATTGACTTAAATATGTTCAACGAAAGCAGTGGGAATCTGGAAGTATGGTTTGGTTTTAAGGACTTTCCTTATTGCACATGGACAACTCCATCAGTGCTCCAATCTTCTCCCATAGTTAGATCACACAAGGAGGATCTCAGCACATTACACGAGCTCCATAGCACCGGCAAGAATCACAATGTGTGTATATAGGAATCACACATCTGGAAGTAAGAATATTAAAAATATGAAGTTAATAACAATAGACAGTTCGGGTAGAAAAAAAAGAACACTGAGATGTGTTTTTCGATGCCACTGACATAAGTCGCTCACGTAATTAGGGTTGTGATTATATTATCTACTTCTTTGTACACTCTCAGACTTCTATTTGAATGTTTTCAAAGAAAGCAGTAGTCAGCTTGAGACTATCTGCACCTTCGTAAAGCTTTTCCACGAATGATACTGGTGTCGTCCATATGTGCTTTCTTTGTTCCTCATATGTTGGGCATCTCTGAAGCAGATGTTCAAGTCTTTTTATCACTCGTACACTCATTGGTAGTTCCTATCTTTAGCTGGTTGAATAAATTGTATCCTAATCTGTTGTACAGAGTCTGAAGATTGCCACTTGTTCTCTTCTGCTGAGCTGGTGGTATGCATCATTTTGTGTGTGACCTGGATGCGCTGCATCCCATTTGTTTCTGTAGGCCCTATCTGATTCTGAAAAAACTCTTTGCCTCCTCAGGCTGTGGTAGCTTTCCACCTTCCTTTGCCAGTCTGTCAGCCTCTTCATTGCCGGTGATGTTACAATGAGATGGGATCAATTGGATCACAACTCTTTTGAATTGTTGACAGTAAGGTATAGTAATTCTTAACCTAATCCTAACCCTTTGTTACTGCGTCTCTGAATTCTTCTGTCAATGCCGTATGCAACACACATCCCACTATTCTTCGTTTCAACCATGCTGTAGGCATATAACGTGAGGTTTAATGTCACTAAATAAACACTAACAAGAACGGACACTATTTAGTTATTGTAGATCTATTACGTCCGCTATTCTAACTGCTGTTACGTCGCATCCGAAAGTACTTTAGGTTAATCATTCACTTCAATTTCGTGGGTGACCGAAATATACGTCTAGATTATGTATGCCCTCTTTGGCTATTACTGAACTGTAAATTAGGATATGTGAGAATTTCAAAGGATACTGACCTGATATTTCATTTTTAAACAAATGAGATGTCCTGCCAAAGAAAGTTAATTATGCATAGGCTATATGGTGAATCATTCTGAGTTTTGTAATCACCATTATTTTCCGCCTACAAACACTTTTCTGACGTCACATCCTGTTTTAAGAGTGCATTGGTACTTCCATAGTATACACATCACATGACCTGGAAATATCAGGTATCGATTTACAATGATTTGACAGATGTGATGTCACTTTCCCGTATCGGCAGTTAAATTACACAGCTCTACAAAAAAACAAAAAAAATTTTTGGTGCCAAACATTTTACTCTTGATTGTACATAAATGAGGCCTGCTCAATCCATATATCACATTTACTTGTCTGTAGCAGCTCTAGTTTTTGAGATACAGACATTTTTGTATTTCATTAATACAGGGTGACCCACCAAAAAAAAAAAAAAAAACGGCCCCGCGCGCGCACTTTTTGTGCGCGCGCGGGCCCGTTTTTTTTGGTGTGGGTCACCCTGTATTATTACAATATTTTTTATATAAGGCTATGTAAAAAAAAAACTATTGCTGTCTAGTCCTTTACAAAAGAAAACTGCTTATTTACTCTCAGTTTCAGTTTTCCAAGAATCTTCCCAGAATTGCCTGTTTTAGATTTTAAGGCACTGCATTCATGTTAGTATGCTACTTATTTTATTACACTTCTAACAGAGAATGGCATCATCTTCAAGAAGAGCATGTTTTCTTTCACCGCATTTATTTTGTTATATTTGTGGAGAGTACACTTTCAAAGAAGAACATAGGAAGCATATTACTGTTTTTGTGAAAAAGGCATACTTTGCTTACTTTAAAGTAAAACTAGGTGACCAGGACAAGTCTTGGGCTCCTCATATTGTTTGCAAAACATGTGTTGAACACCTGCGACAGTGGACTTGTGGGAAAAGAAAATGTTTAAAATTTGGAATTCCAATGGTTTGGAGAGAGCCCAAGAACCACTATGATGACTGTTATTTCTGTGTTGTGAATATTAAGGGAATTAATGGAAATAAATCACAAAAAGTGGAAATATCCAGATTTAGATTCTGCTAGGCGGCCTGTTCCACACGGAGATGACATACCAATTCCAACTTTCAGTCAGATTTCGGATTCCCTGCTAGAAGATGAGACAGCAGTGGCATGTGGAACGACAAGTGACAGTGATAGTGATTTCGAAGATGATTTTTCAGATGCTCAACGCTTCGACCAGCTTGAACTAAATGATCTAATCCGAGATCTATATCTCTCCAAGGAATCTTCAGAACTTTTGGAATTTTTTATGGACCTCAAATTAGAAAGTTAATAAACGATCCAAATTTTATTGATTCCATGAACAAAACAGAGTCCACAGCCTGGTCATCATTTGTTTTAGTTGTGCAAAACTTTCTGGGTAACTTTAAAGCAGACAATTATTCTGAATTAGTTGGAAACATGCTGTCGAGTTTTTGTGAACTTGGATGCAACATGAGCATACAATTGCACTACCTGCGTAACCATTTACATTTATTTCCGGAGAATCTTGGCGACTTTAGTGAGGAGCAAGGTGAAAAATTTCACCAAGATATAAAAACAATGGAAGAGAGATACTGTCGTAAAAATTAACAGTGATACAACGTCAAAATATCTCCAATGATACAACGTAGGGATAAAAAACCAATGCGTAAGCTGCTGGAATACATGATCGCCCGCGCCGCGGGTCATCAGGTGTTAGACTTGAAGGCAAAACGGAACGAGGATCAAAAGACAAAAATCTGACTGAACGCGTACTTGAACTAGCGAGGTTAATGGACGCAAATTGGTGGGGCAAGGAGGAAAAGTCACGTCCCCCCCCCCCCCCCTTTCCCCAAGTTGACATAAAGTAAGGAATTCGACAGAAGGGACCTTGGATATGATACGCCACAGTCATTTATTGGACGCTTTTGCGATACCAAGCCTTTTATTTGAATCAGCGGCTAAACGCAGATGCTTGAAATATTACAAAATTCAAAAAGTAACTTTTTCTTAATATTAATGTTAGGAATATAAAAATTAGCTGGCCGGATGGCCCATTCTGAGCAGTGAAATAATATGCTTTTAATTATACAGACGGATAGATAATAATGAAGACATTGACAAAAGACTGTGTTGTTCACAACAGCGAAAGACTGCATTGAATCAAACATCTCACTATTTGCACAAAAATCGCGACCTTGAAGACTCAAGTGTCCAAATCTAGTTAGAATGAAAGAGAAGGGGAATTGGTGGAAGCTGTGGCTAAAAATAACTTTTCAGGCAAAATTGTAGAGGGGATGAATAGGTTGGTTCAAAAAAACAAGTACGTTTTTGTGAAAACGCAAGTAGAGACGGACAGACTAACAGATAAAAATCCATACTTGACTGAAGCATGACTGAAATGACTTTAGTGTAGGAAATTTGAATTGAAAAACACAAGGCAGTGATTGGCCACAGACAATCATATATATTATCGGCGCTCAGACGCGCATTTGGGGCCATTCCTCAATAGTTGTCCAGTGATAGACACAGTAAATTTCAAGTGTGGTGATTTCCAAATGAAATAAATTGAAATAAGTTCAGGGACGCCATACTATAGCCAGCAGCTCAGCTGAGTTTTGCTAGCATTTCTGTGTTCTTTATTCATAATCCGGTAAGATTGAAATTATTTCTTTGTATATTTTGAATATTGTTTAATGTTTCGAGTGATTTGATACTGCCATATCGAAATCTAGCCTTACAAACAAGTAAGGATTTGCTCTGGACCCCCCGCCCCAGTTCAGGGTCTAGAGACAAATAAAATACATAAACTCCAGCAAGGATTAGGAAGGACAGATCAAGTGTTGAGATCAATGAAACATATTACCTATACTATTTTAGGGGAGGAAACTAATAAACATATTTCAGAATCTGTAGTCTGGGAGGACCTATCTGATGTGAAACCACCATGGTAAAATGTGCTGTATGGTCAGAGAGATCTGACCTGTCTATATGGTGTTGTTGTTGTGTAGTGTTGTGTCCAGACATGGTTAGAGAATGGACTTTTGACACATAGCCAATACTTTGATTGCAGAGCTGTGAGTTTCAGTTGTCACCAAGGCGGTGTAAACTAAGTTGGTGATTTTACCAGAGTGGATCCGTGCAGTAACGTTGTGTCAGAGCAGACTATTATTGCCCCCAAGCATGGAGAGGTGGGGCCACCAGATCTCAGCACCAGAGCTACATCTTCAAAGTTGAGTGAGCCTCTGGTCTGCTGGAAATTCACCAACTCCATTTAGTTACTAACAATCCCATAAAAATTCCTGCCATTTCTGGACAAGGTGTAGTCAATATAGACTGGAGTGATGAGGCCACCCCAACAGCACAACCATTAACTATCCTCCCAATTAGATGACTAGTATAAACATTAATAAAACTAAATAGTCTAGTACTTACATATGTACACTCTTGCATTTATATGTAATATTCCATGCATTTCTTTCATAATTTCTAAATCTTTTATAAGTTCTGGTCAAAATAAAACTTGATCCAGAACAAAATAAATGTAAAAAAATTTCTAACAAAAATTTTACACACTTGAGTTAGTTCAGTGTATTATAACATTTGTTAATATTATTAGACTTAGTAAATATCTGTGTGTGTGTCTATAAACTATCACACCACATTACATATCATTACCCTAGACATTTAACGTAGCCACATTCATTAGAAAAAAAAAAAAAAAAAAAAAAAGATAAGTGTGAGGTCGTAGTGGTAGCGAGAAGGGCCTTCTGACAACTCTCAGTTACATTTTATCTCAGGAGCCTTCACAGCTGACCTCATGCATCACACGTAGTACCATCACCACCATACAATACCATCAAACCCACTACATATATTGGGGTCTCTTTGTCCCGGGATCATTAGCCCAACAGTAATATTAGGATCTCCTTGTGGGAGAAATAAAATTAGGGAAACAAAACTGTAAAATTCCCTTTAAAATTAAAAGTGTCCCTGCATATAAAAGTTGGTGAATCTTCACAGCCAGTAATAAGTAATTAGTTAATTAATTAATTAGAAGTATTTAGACTATAGTAATTAGAAGTAAGTTAGTGGTTAGAGATTTATCTTGTATATTATTATATACAGTGATACAACGTCAAAATATCTCCAATGATACAACGTAGGGATAAAAAACCAATGCGTAAGCTGCTGGAATACATGATCGCCCGCGCCGCGGGTCATCAGGTGTTAGACTTGAAGGCAAAACGGAACGAGGATCAAAAGACAAAAATCTGACTGAACGCGTACTTGAACTAGCGAGGTTAATGGACGCAAATTGGTGGGGCAAGGAGGAAAAGGCACGCCCCCCCCCCCCCCCCCAAGTTGAAATAAAGTAAGGAATTCGACAGAAGGGACCTTGGATATGATACGCCACAGTCATTTATTGGACGCTTTTGCGATACCAAGCCTTTTATTTGAATTCAGCGGCTAAACGCAGATGCTTGAAATATTACAAAATTCAAAAAGTAACTTTTTCTTAATATTAATGTTAGGAATATAAAAATTAGCTGGCCGGATGGCCCATTCTGAGCAGTGAAATAATATGCTTTTAATTATACAGACGGATAGATAATAATGAAGACATTGACAAAAGACTGTGTTGTTCACAACAGCGAAAGACTGCATTGAATCAAACATCTCACTATTTGCACAAAAATCGCGACCTTGAAGACTCAAGTGTCCAAATCTAGTTAGAATGAAAGAGAAGGGGAATTGGTGGAAGCTGTGGCTAAAAATAACTTTTCAGGCAAAATTGTAGAGGGGATGAATAGGTTGGTTCAAAAAAAAAACAAGTACGTTTTTGTGAAAACGCAAGTAGAGACGGACAGACTAACAGATAAAAATCCATACTTGACTGAAGCATGACTGAAATGACTTTAGTGTAGGAAATTTGAATTGAAAAACACAAGGCAGTGATTGGCCACAGACAATCATATTATCGGCGCTCAGACGCGCATTTGGGGCCATTCCTCAATAGTTGTCCAGTGATAGACACAGTAAATTTCAAGTGTGGTGATTTCCAAATGAAATAAATTGAAATAAGTTCAGGGACGCCATACTATAGCCAGCAGCTCAGCTGAGTTTTGCTAGCATTTCTGTGTTCTTTATTCATAATCTGGTAAGATTGAAATTATTTCTTTGTTTATTTTGAATATTGTTTAATGTTTCGAGTGATTTGATACTGCCATATCGAAATCTAGCCTTACAAACAAGTAAGGATTTGCTCTGGACCCCCCGCCCCAGTTCAGGGTCTAGAGACAAATAAAATACATAAACTCCAGCAAGGATTAGGAAGGACAGATCAAGTGTTGAGATCAATGAAACATATTACCTATACTATTTTAGGGGAGGAAACTAATAAACATATTTCAGAATCTGTAGTCTGGGAGGACCTATCTGATGTGAAACCACCATGGTAAAATGTGCTGTATGGTCAGAGAGATCTGACCTGTCTATATGGTGTTGTTGTTGTGTAGTGTTGTGTCCAGACATGGTTAGAGAATGGACTTTTGACACATAGCCAATACTTTGATTGCAGAGCTGTGAGTTTCAGTTGTCACCAAGGCGGTGTAAACTAAGTTGGTGATTTTACCAGAGTGGATCCGTGCAGTAACGTTGTGTCAGAGCAGACTATTATTGCCCCCAAGCATGGAGAGGTGGGGCCACCAGATCTCAGCACCAGAGCTACATCTTCAAAGTTGAGTGAGCCTCTGGTCTGCTGGAAATTCACCAACTCCATTTAGTTACTAACAATCCCATAAAATTCCTGCCATTTCTGGACAAGGTGTAGTCAATATAGACTGGAGTGATGAGGCCACCCCAACAGCACAACCATTAACTATCCTCCCAATTAGATGACTAGTATAAACATTAATAAAACTAAATAGTCTAGTACTTACATATGTACACTCTTGCATTTATTATGTAATATTCCATGCATTTCTTTCATAATTTCTAAATCTTTTATAAGTTCTGGTCAAAATAAAACTTGATCCAGAACAAAATAAATGTAAAAAAATTTCTATCAAAAATTTTACACACTTGAGTTAGTTCAGTGTATTATAACATTTGTTAATATTATTAGACTTAGTAAATATCTGTGTGTGTGTCTATAAACTATCACACCACATTACATATCATTACCCTAGACATTTAACGTAGCCACATTCATTAGAAAAAAAAAAAAAAAAAAAAAGATAAGTGTGAGGTCGTAGTGGTAGCGAGAAGGGCCTTCTGACAACTCTCAGTTACATTTTATCTCAGGAGCCTTCACAGCTGACCTCATGCATCACACGTAGTACCATCACCACCATACAATACCATCGAACCCACTACAGATACCAGGGACTTTGGGATGCCCACATGATGGCAGATTACTGTTGGACCCTTAAGCGTGACTGTCCGGGCATATCACATTCCAGGAAGTCCTCGAAAAGATCCTTTTTGCGTGTTGACTAAACAAGTGCTAGTGATAAAGTGTTATTACATTTTTGGTAATATATGCACAGTAATTACATATAATATAAATGCAGACTAAAGTCAAAATGCCACTGATAGCACCTAACTCTAGGATTGTACATAACAATTGCCCTACTAATATGGTCATTCTTAGTTATCTCAAAAACTAGAGCTGATAGACAAAATCTGATTACATTTTTGGAATCAGCAACCCAAAATTACCCAAGAACAGCTATTCAATTTAAGGCACCAAAATGTGTGTATACCAGTGTTATCTTATTTGGAATTGAAAACACTATATATCCTAATTATAACCAATCAGAGGTTGAAAGGTTTGGTTTGGTTTTAAGGACTATCTTCATTGCACACAGACAACTCCATCAGTGCTCCAATATCCTCCATTAGATCACAAAAGGAGGATCTCAGCACAGTGCACGAACTCCGTAGCACCGGCGAGAATCACAGTAGTGTGCATGTAGGAATCACATATTCTATAAATATTTTTGTGGTGGGTAGGTTTCTAATTTTTTAAAAATTTTGCCAGGGCAGCGGCCTTGTGACCTACTCTTTAGTTGTTATATAACTAGTTATATAACTTTAGTTGTTATAGATTAGATGAGCAACATTCGTTCAAAGCGGCCAAGTATAGTGATCTGGCCGCGGATCTGAGACACGATGGGTTCACTGCAAGGGTCATGGCTGTTGAAGTGGGCGCAAGAGGGCTTGTGGCTGCATCAGTGTATGATCTATTGAAACTGTTGGGGCTGAGGGGACAGTCGAGAACAAGGGCCCTGAAGAGGCTTAGTGAAACTGCCGAAAAGGCATCATGCTGGCTGTGGAACAACCGCAATGGGGAATGGAGATCGTAACAATAAACGCTGCGGTACAGAAAACACCAGGAATTTTTCTAAGTCCACAATACGCTGAGGTTTGTGGTGGACTAGTGAACGGGCTGCGACTCAGGGGCGACAAGCGGTGTATACTATAAGGGGTGTCAGTATCAAAAGTCCAGTGGGGAACGCGCAGTGGCGACTCGTTGACTTCGCGCTGGTGTCTCAGTGTGTGCGACGGAACGAACGGAATAATTTGTCTTCTCTTTGTTACTTTCACAATTGCCTCCACGGCTGGCGGAGTTGTGGAATTTAAAGTTGCTACCATAAGTGAAATGGGTTCATTTTCGATGCAAGACAACAGGAAGCTGAGACGCTTGGGAGTCATGACCCAAGTGGGCCCGCCCCCCCCCCGCCCCCCCATAGAGTGTAAAGGAGTATATAGGGCCGAAACACTTGTCGGACGGGGGGACTTCTTCTGATGATCAGATTGCTTCCTGTTGTATCGCTCTGTAAAGAGTTTCCTATCATATATAAAATTTTGCCTTGTTTTGGCGAGGCGCGTCCCGTTCAACCTAGTCGGTTACATTAGGGCGAATGTCCAAATATTAAAGACCTTTAGGTCTGGAGAGATGAGTTAAGATTTCCAACTGCCATAGGATTTTTAACGTGCGCAACTTACACACGGGACCTCCAATTTTTTAGCCCTTATCCGAGAAGGCTAGGCATCCGATCTCTCTACCCAGGAGACCCGGGGGGGGGGGGGGGGGGGGGGAGAAGTTATTACATCATTAGCACCACTGATTCTGAGAAAAAAAATTATCTCCATAAATTACATTCCCTCAACTGGGAATCGAACCCGGTACCTCTAGAACTCGAGGCGGACGCCATACCTCTTAGCTCTCGGACAATCAGGGAAGCTGAACGGGATATTTTTCATCATTAAAATAAAAATAAAAAATCAGGTATCGACTACTTTTATCTGGAATTAGAGACACTGTATATTCTAATTATAACACATCAAAGGTTGAATGAAATATATTTCTTCATAATTTTTTTAAAAACGCCTTTATAACGTTACCGAAAAACCTAATGCAGCAGACTATTCAGACTTTCGAACAATCACACATGAGTCACACAATTAAAATATTGTTTAAGATCATGCACGATATAATAAAAAAAAAAGTAAGGTAGACAAAGAAGTTTGGTGTTCCACAGAACAGCAGAACAAAACAACCAATATGTTGTATAAGAATATTTGCAGAAACAAATATATACATAGGTCCACAAAAAAGTATTTATAACTGCTTCATTGGCTACAAGAAGGCTTTTGATAAGAGTCATTATGATAAACGAATTGAATGTCTTAAAGAAATAGGTATAGATTTAAAAGACATAAGAATACTCAGTAACCCATGTTAGGAACACACTGCAAACAGCTGATCTGGCCTTATCTAGTTCTCCAACACTTGATTAACACACTGCATCTAAAAAAAAAAAAAAAAACAAACAAAAAAAAAAACAACTCATAACACAGAAGAAAAGATGTGATGTGATAAACCTCCATCTTCTTGTTGGAGAATCTCCAGATTGGGCACTGGAATGTCCGAACACTATACGAACAAGGAAAATCTGCACACATTGCAGCAGAAGTGAATTACGGTACTATAAAAGTGCAATTCTGGGCCTGTGCAGCCCCTATTCTGGAATCCCCTGGGTAAGAGAAATAGAAGGGGGACAAAAAAATACACGGGGAAGGAAATTGACGATATACTTAAAAGCGATTTTAAAAAAATAAAATGTTGCCTCGTTTTGGCAAGGCACGTTCCGTTCAACCTAGTGGGATATATTAGGGGACATGTCCAAATATAAAAGACCTTTAGATCTGATAACAATTAGTTGTGTAGTTAAAATGGATAAAGTAGACATGGAAATGCCGTGAACGGATGGAAGGCATGGTATGAAATAGGTGAAGGCCTATGCTCCGAAGGCCGATGATGGGTAATAAATAATTGTACAGTAAGTTGATACAGTGGGAGGCATGGCGAAATGGTTTTATAGCGATAGGAGTAGAGTACACATGAGGGCAAGTTCGGGGCACGGCGGATTGATCTACCGCTTGCTTGTCACATTGATCACAGAAACAACAATTAAAAGTCTGTTGTACCAATATACGCCGTTAGGTGTGACGGAGCAACGGACGATTTCTTGTTGCCCTAATGACGCCGCAAGGTGTTATGGCCGAAGACTGCTTAGTCGGTCGGCGGTCAAAGGAATAATAATAATAATAATAATAAGTTGATACAGACCTGGCTTACAGCGATGTTTGTGACACTGTCAACCCACATGTGTGATCCAACCAACGCAGAACCCTAAATAAAAAGTCTATATCACAGAAATAATGTGTCAGCGCTGCCTTCGTTTGTTCCTTAGAGGTTTATCCTGATATGAAGAAGCTGGACACAAGGTATACCCTTTACCTTGCGCGTTTTGCCTTCTTATAGCAAGGCACGTACCTTTCAACTTAGACTTCTTAAGTGCTTTGGTTATATCAGAGCGCAATTCGCCATTCAAAAATGGTGAACTCTGGTAACTGAAGTGCAGCGTTGATAGATACCAAGTCATGAAAAGGACTAATAGTATGTATCTGCCAGCAAGAAAAAGCCCCAGTAAAAGACGTTTAACACGAAGTCTATCACGTGTTCCGGGCATGCGCATTTGTAAAATGATGAGAGTTACCCGTAGTAAATACATTTTTATTTAATTTAAATAACAATAGCAGTTAACAGGTTCAAAGCAAGGCAAGGTTCACATATAATTAAATGAGGTTTATTTGCTAGGGATTTATTTACATTGCAAATTCGAAGGAAAAAAACTTATACAACACTGACTCTAACAGAATAACACCGATAGCGACCACATTTAAGTCATGTCGAAGACTCACTCAAGTCAAAGAGATGTGGCCGGTTATGGTTATTAATGAACTGGGAAGGATATCAATTACGTTTCCAAGTTAAGTATTACTGACTTATAGCCCGCCAGAGTTCTTTATTTCTTGGTAAGGTTTTAACCATGACCCAGGTAGGTTCGTATCCTCTTGAGATGGTGTATTTGTGAGAGATTGTGGTAGGAATATACAAATCGATTACATCCACGACATGTAATTTATCCAAAAGTCAATGATTTCATCAATCCTCTCGTCAGTTTATCAGAAGTTTATTTAGTAATAGATGAACTTTCCAATATCAAACAAAACGGTGCAACAATGGTTCAAGTATTTACAATTATTCAATGTGAGAGTGGTTTTCATGTATCATAATCTTTCCTCCTTTGATTAATATCCAACATGGAGTAAATGCTTCATCATCATGTTCATTCTTCAGTATTTTCGTTAATGCAAGTAATTTGTTGGTTGGTGTTATAGTTTGAGGAGCCTCTACTTTGATTATTCCTTCAATTAGTGGCTTCATTTGTTCTCTAGACTAGGCATGGATATCAACTGAGTTCATGCTGAAATAAAAAATGTTCGTTCGAAACGTACTTACTTGTGAAAACACAAATATAATCTGTTCCCACAGATTTTATGAAAAAGGCATTTCTTCTTATAAACTGCACATATCTTGAAGAAATATGATGGAGTACACGGCTGCGTTCTGGTTGTAAAATCACAACGATGGAGCCGGACTTGTGTGACAGACAGGGGGAAGCGCCAAATACTATCCCCGCACGGTTAAAATCACGTCCATATGCAATGCTCAATTCGTACAACTGATTTTCAGAAAATTATTTCTGAGCCGGTTTCAGTGGTGCGCGATTCTGGCCACTGTTCATTGGACAAGGTTTTATTTTCTTAATTTATTTACTGGTCATTCTATCAAGCGATCTTACAGGGAGTAAGGCTATTCCTATCTACGTCACTATCTCTATGGTAACTCCCGCCGATCGTTAGCGTGGCTTATGCCAAGCTTGACATAGTTAAATTTCATCTTACGTCATCCTATACTCAATGTATCTCGGGTTTATGATTTACCACGAGATGTCGTTCTTGCACTGTTTATTTTCTATAGTAGTAAATAATAATTTCTATTATTTTATTATAATTAGTTTCTAGCACGAATAAATGCTATGGTAGTAGGTCATACGGCCACACAGATCCATGGGCCATGCAAATGTATCCCGTAGGGAGACATTTGAGTACCATCAATACTCTGAAATCCTAAAAAAATCTAAGTCACTAAACTTAAAAAGATCTAAGTCACTAAACGGGGGCTCCTGTACATATACATTTTTCGACTCTCATATCAATACACAAACCATCTAAGTTTTACAAAGTGGCAACATGTCTCAAATAGTGAAAACTTTTTGTGAAAGTTATAACATTAATCAACAGAGTTACTACGTATCATGTTTTAACTAAAACCTCGAATAATAACATTTGTCTGAATTCGTCTTCAACAGCAAGTAATATCTTATGACGTAATGTCCTATAATAATGGCAATAGCATGTGTGGCAACGACAAGGGTATGCAATATTCATAAAATCTCTCAAACCTTAATGTGTCATGAAATGTATCAAAGTTTACTTCAACAGCAATTGATATCTTATACTTCAACTGAAATATCATAGTGAAGATATATTACATTTTTACAAAGGCGACACCGAATCTGCCTTCTGAGACGAAGATTTGTCAGTTCGTATGTGTTTATAGCATCTGCTGTCAGAACTACACCAGTCTGAGGCAGTCAGATGGGCTGTCTATCATCTTACAATATATATCTATGGTGCACGAAAGGAAAACAGGAATGGAAACAATCTTATGTCAGGGATGAAGGTGCTCGACTGATGTTAGCCTTGTATGCACAGTCTCAGTAAGCAAATATAGATCATACGAGAGTAATACAGTCAAACGCAATCTCAAACTGACTGTGGCAGTGTAACCGGTCAATGAATAAGGCATCAGTCTTACTGAACTATCTGTCACGTGACTACGTAAAGGCAGAGACGTTCAATTAATAATAATGTCATAAATGCATCATCAGCATATATGGCATATTCGAACATAATCATCACAATGTATGAGGTATTGTCATCAGAGGTTATCTTTTTCAACTTCAAAATTAGTCAGTCTTACTGAACTATCTGTCACGTGACTACGTGAAAGCAGAGACGTTTAATTAATGACAATTGATAAAGTGTATCATCAGCATGTGTATCATTTTCAAAGATAACTATCATAACTTATGAGGTATGGTCATCAGAGACTATCTTTATTTTCAATCTCATATCTAGTTAGTACTCATGTATCAACAGTCAGCTGTGTGCCAGTGGGGAATATAGTGATGTAATTGGAGGGGGAGGCAATGGGTGCAAATGTAGTCATCTGAATGGTCCCATGAACAGGGGCTTGGGTGTCTCTGGGGTATTAGTATTATTCTCAATGTCAGCATTCTCATCAATCTGTTTCTGTCTAATACCTCTAATATTCAGTTATGGCTTAAATTTGTAAACAGACCATAATAATATAATAATGACAATGAATACAATATCAGCAATCCTGATACTTGGGTATGGTGGATCATAGCTGTAGGGGTGTGAATAGTATCTAGCTCAGGGACTAAAGAAGACATGTCAATAGTGTCAGGTGTAGGCAAGTTGGGAGGAATAGTAAATGTAGTCTCTGGATGGAGAAAAGGAAACAAGGGGTTTCTAGATAACTGAAGAATTGTAATTCAAGTTGATGGAGACATTGATGAAAGATAAATCCTTAGTCATGACTGATGAGGCTCGGAATGTAGTGTCAATCCTAAAAATCCTCACATGGGACAGAGTAAGGAAGGGGTAAACAAATAAGATGAAGGGGGTGTGAAGGGCGGAGTAAAGGAGAGTTTCATTCTTCCTGTAACGTTGGGTCCACGTTGTATGTGTAAACAGCGTAAACAACCATGTGTTGATATTCACATTATACACAACTAATGGTGTGTGAACAAATTTAACAGTTCGAATACATAATTTGCGAATTAGATCAATCTCATTATTAAAAAAAATGGCTTTTACACAATCAGGATGGGTCTGTAAAAATGAAAGACTATCAATATTCATCATCATCATCTCAACCCGTAACCCGTCATGGGTCGTAGGGGTGCCATGGTGGAAGCATCAGCAGACAGGGTCCTCCACTGCTCTCTATCCTCAGCAATGCGTACAAGTGTGGAAAACCCGTGTCCTGCCCATTCTTTGATGTTATCAGCCCAGCATTTTCTTTGCCTTCCTCTTCTCCGTTTTACCTTCGACTGTTCCCTGGAGGATCGTTTTCGAAAGGGAGTCATGACGAGTTACATGCCCAAACCAGGCAAAAGTGGTTCTTGGTGGCCTGCATAGGTGTTTATCTTCTCTCTAACATAGACATTTGTTTTGTTCTCTTTATAGCAAATGCGCAAAATTCTTCTATAACATTTATGATCGAAAGCCTGAATCCTTCGCTCCGTATCTGCAGTGAGTGTCCAGCTCTCACACCCATATAAGAGAATAGATAATACAAGTGATTTGTATAATTTGATCTTCACAGGAAAACTGATGGTACTTTTCCAGATCACATTCAGCCTTGTCATGGCAGCTGAGGCCATCTCAAGTCTTGTCTTGATTTCTTTACTTGATCTTCCATCACTACATATAGTTGACCCGAGATATTTAAAGGTGTTAACTTCTTCTAACGTTTGCCCATTTAACGTAATGTTGGTCGGAACATGTTTCTTATGGCTATTCACCAATATCTTGCTTTTTTCTATATTAATTTCCATCCCATACGTTCTTGTTACTTTCTCCAATCTAGAGGTAAGGTCTTGAAGTTCTGATTCTGTTCCAGCTATCAGATCGATATCATCAGCAAAACGTAGATTGCAAAGAGGTCGGCCTCCAATCGATATGGTTGTTTTATAATCGCAGAGAGCCTCCTGCATAATATGTTCTAGATATATATTAAAGAGCACTGGGGACAGGATACATCCCTGGCGAACTCCTACAGTTGTTTTGAAAAATTCTCCAATGTCATTGCTTGCAAAAACAGCACTGCTTGCGTCCTTGTATAGTGCTTCAATGATATCTATGATGTTGGTATCAAAATTGAATTTTCTCATTATTTGCCATAAGCCTTCATGCCAGACTCGATCGAAGGCTTTTGTGAAATCGATGAAGTTATGGTATAAATCGTGTTGATGCTGGAGATGTTTTTCGATCAGTAATCTTATATTGAAGATTTGTTCTTAGGTACTTCTTTTTGGTCTAAAGCCAGCCTGTTCCTCGGACAAGATTTCTTCTGATTTCTGTTTTATTCTGTTCAAAAGTATCCTTAACATAACTTTACTTGGATGACTAATAAGGCAAATGGTTCTGTAGTTCTTGCACATTTTTAGATTTCCTTTCTTTGGAAGCGGTATTACTAATGACTGCGTCCACTATTTTGGCCATTTTTTTGTACTCCATATCTTCTGGCAAATTGTTGTCATGATTTTTACTATATCTGGTCCTCCATATTTCAAGAGCTCTGCTGGGATATTATCCACACCCGGTGCCTTCCCTCCTTTCATCGAACATATAGCCTCTTCCACTTCTTCCCGTAATCATGCTGCATTTCCGAGTTCCCTGTTTTGCACTTAATGTTGTTTAATATGCTGTAGTCAGTGTCGAGTCTACAGTTATATAATTCTTTACAATATTCTGTCCACCTTCTCATTACAGCTGTTTTTTCATTGAGCAGAGACCCATTGCTATCTTCTATGACAGTTACCCTGGGCTGTTGGGGTTTTGATAGTCTTCTTAATGTGTCAAAAGCTGCCTTGCTGTTACCTTTTATTAGCCCCGTATTAATGGACTCACATTGATCAGCTACCCATTTTTCTTTGGCCTGTTTCATTTTCTTTCTAATATTTTTATTCACCATACTGTATTGCCATGCTGCTTCAGGGACCTCTTTCTTAACCTTTTTCATTTCCCGCCGTGTATCACATAACTTCAGAATGTCATCTGTAACCCATGGTTTGTTTATTTTCTTTCTTTTACCAAGTATTTCTGTTGCTGATTCAATGAGCACGTCTTTCATGTTCTCTGTGATTGAGTTGATATCATCCTCCAAAAAGTCAATATCAATATTACACAATGGAAATGGTGTGTTTATACAATCATAATATATCTGCGGAGAAAGAATGGCATAATACATACTGTCTTTATTAATTACAATAGCATGGTATATGCTGCCAAGGGATGAGTGATAGAATCGCTATGATAAGTGAGAAGGGCTGGTATAGGTGAAGGAATGAAAGGTACTTGATAGAGATCATGGACTGCATCAATGATAATTAACGGGATGTTAATCATGGGGGACCTGGATTTCGCAGATGATGTAGCATTCTTAAGTTCAACACCAAGACAATCCCAAGAAGCAATAAATAATTTGTGTCATCTCTCGGTTAAAATTGGTCTCCAAATAAATGCCTCTAAAACTAAAGCTATGAACTTTTCTAACGAGACCTTTGATATCATCTTGAACGGGGAAAAACTACAGAAAGTTGAAAGTTTCAATTATTTAGGCAGTAAAATGACTCAGGATGGTGACACAACAAGAGAAATCCATACTAGAATTGCTTTGGCAGCTAGCGCCTTCAATAGATTATCTAACATTTGGAAATTACGATCATTGAATATACATACCAAGCTTCGTCTGTTTAATTCAAATGTTATCTCAGTGTTAACATACGGCTGTGAGAGTTGGAAAATAACAAAATCATTGGAGAACAAGCTGAATACATTCGAGAACAAATGTCTTAGAAAACTCATGAACATCAGTTGGAAAGAATTCAAGACTAATCGACAAATAAGAGAAGACTCTAGGCAGAAATATGTCTCCGACTATATAAGGAAAAGACGATGGTCATATATCGGTCATGTCCTACGAATGCAAAACAACAGAATACCACTACAGGCGCTCACTTGGGTTCCTGAGGGTAAAAGGAAAAAAGGAAGACCAAAAGAAACACTCAGAAGAACAATAATAAGAGAAGGAAGAACGTTGGGCCTAAATAATGTGCAAGAGCTAAGAGGAGTGGCGTCACAACGAACAACCTGGAGAGCACTGGTTTCTGCCTTATGCGCCGTGTTTGGTGCTTAAAGAATTTATTATTATTTATTAATCATGACAATCAGTTCAGAATGCGAAAGTACAGCTTTAATTTCTAAAGATTCATATAAAAAGAACAAGTTTATCTCTGGAACAACAGGGGGATGAAGATTGTGAGGAAGAAGGAGTGAAAGATGATTAAATGGATTACGTTCGTATGGTGTCAGAAAAGAAGGAGGAAGTCGATTAAGTATCAACATATCAATGTGGGAGTTAAGAGTATAAAGAGTGCGTAATCTACATAAGTAAACCGTTAGACTTGGCAACACAGTTCTGAATTGTTAAATATGACATAAGAAATATCTTTAAACTGTAAATTTGATTATTTAAGTTATCAACTGCAATTTCAGTAGAATTTGTAAGTTGGACTACAACTTATCTAAGTTCTTATAACTGGATTTTATTTGATTGCATGGCATTCACTGTGGTATTAACCATGGTAATGCTTTCTCTTTGTACTTGTGTAATCTTCTGTTGGTTTGATGCTAACTCATTAATAGTAAGCTGTACATCATCATAACTATCATCTGTAGCATTACTAAATACAATGTCAACAAACAGGGTGGCATCTCTCATTGTCATCTGATCGTCAGCGGTTACCTCACCGGGTAAAGAATGAATACCAGGTATGGCTGTTACAGTACCAAACAAGAACTGTATCATCTGGGGAACTGTCATCTTCAAGCAATCTGAAAAAAAAAACTTTCGTGGGACGATATCGGCCAAACAAAATTTTATAAAGAGAAAAAAAGTAAGCGTTGGTAAAAAGAAAATATCACAGAAGCGATGAGGGGTACTTGTTTTGACAAGTACAGTAGGACACAACTGGTGCGCCTATAAAAACTTTGCTAGTTCCTTTGCCAACTCCAACATCATTATTTCACGACTTGATAAACGAGGGTCATACTGCGAAGCACATACAGAATGTGACGTGGTGTTAATGGTTGGTCTGCATGATGAATGAATTAGCGATGATGGCGGGCGATAAATTGGATACTGGACGACGTTTTGTACGCATTTTCGTTCGTACATGCTCCTGGGGAAGCTTCACAAACTTTGTAATTGGAGGAGAGTCGTCTGAAGAAGATAAATACGGTCGTTTCACAGCTGTGCGTAATTCAGGGGGCGGAGTATCGTCAATGGATTCTTCTCTGCTGTCAGGATCAAGGGTATCGATATCAGACTCTTGCTGATACAAGTCGGTTGTCGCTTCGCCGTTAGTTTCATCTGGGAAATCATTTGATAATTCATTAGCGTTGAAATGTTGTTCATGATCAGAGACTGGCTGTTCGTGATAAATAACAGTATTCTTGGGTTGTCGTAGCGGTTCGTTATCAGTGGTTTCCCATTCTGAGCTGGAGTTATGTTGATTGGTGGATGGATGTTCACTGCGCGAATACGTCTGAGTACGTATCAAGGTAGTTGTATTATCTTCTGCTTGTGCTGTCGGCAATCTGTTTGCATCATTATGTAAACGAGAATCTCTGTATTGCAGACGTTGTCTTAATTCAGTCATGGGAATGACATTTTCGCTTTCGGAGGAATCTCTGCAACGTCTAAGTCGTTGTATGGCATCTGACGGTGGTGCAATTATGGCATTTATTTCCTTGGCATTATCGTCAATTTGTTAGGTTAGCTGTGTCCTTGATGTTATCATGACTGGGATCATCATCATACGAGATTCTTGACAATAGGTCAGTGCATGTGTTTAGGGTTACTGGGATATATTCAATGGTAGTATCGTAGCACTGTAAGTTCATTGACCATGTTTGAAGTTTCTTCGGTTGTTCTTGAGTTTTCGTAAGCCAGTTTACAAGGGGTTGATGGTCAGTTCGAATAAGGAGTCTTGTTCCACGAACGTAAATATCAAATTTCTGTATCGCATAGTGTATTGTGTAGGCCTCTTTCTCAGTGGTAGTCCATCGTTTTTGTGACTTGGATAAGGCGTGGGATAGGAAGGCTATTGGTTTTCATTTGGAATAATTGGTAGTATGGGCTTTTCATCTGGGGACACTGGTTGCACAAGACAAGCTCCAATTGCATTGTCTGAGGCATCTGTATACACGATCATGGGTTGGGAGGTGTCCGGATGTCCAAGAAGTGGAATGGTGGTTAAGGCATTTTTCAAGTACTCAAATGACTTTTGACACTTGTCGGTCCACCTAAAACGTGCATACTTTCGTGTTAGGGCAATTAAAGGCTCGGCTGCTTTGGAGAAGTTGATGATGTGTCTTCTATAGTACCCGACACAGCCAATAAAAGCTCGTACCTGTCTAACTGTCTTTGGACTAGGCATCTCCCTGATAGCTTTCACTTTATCTTCATCCGGGCGATTGCCATCACGATTTATGATAAATCCCAAGTATTTTGTTTCTGTCTTCGGGAACTCACATTTCGCTAGTTTCAGTTTGACTTGATGGTGTCTCAGTCTGTCGAAAACTAGTTCCACTTTCTGGAGATGGTCTTCGATGGAGCCTGCTGTGTGGATTAGTATGTCGTCAATGTAGGCTAGCGCGAATGGCTGTAATCCCTTAAGGACCTCATCCATTAACGACATGTATGTCGCCGGACTTCCCTTAAGCCCGAACGGCATAACGTTCCATGCAAAGCTGCCAACGTGGGTGCAAAAGGTGGATTTTTGCTTTGCTTCTGGAGTCATTGGAATGCACCAGAAACCAGATCGTGCATCAAGAGTGGTGAAATAAGTGGACTTTCCTAATGTTGCTAGTAAATCATCAATCCTAGGTAGGGGATAAGAAATGACTTTGGTAATTTTGTTTGGGGCACGGTAATCACAACAGAAACGGCTGGATCCGTCTTTCTTGGACACAATTACAATGGGGGAGGACCATTGAGACCTGGAACGTTCAATAATTCCAGCTGCTAACATCTCGTTTATAGACTTTTCAACGAGTTCCCTATTTTTCAGTGGGGTATGGTATGGCTTTAGGTGAATTGGTTCCTCTGTTGTTGTTTGAATATCCATTTGGACAGTAGTCGTTCTGCCCAATTCCATGTCATTCAAAGCAAAAATGTCCTGATGCTTTGTAACAAATTGTTTTAGACGTGGTTTATTTTCCTCACTTGTATTTAACGTTTCCAGCAACAGTGATAATCTATGTTGATGTTGAGTAGTTTGCTGTTGTTCAGTGGTCGCTTGTTTAAATCGAATATCTGTATTACTGCTGTTTCTATATAGGCTCTCTGATCCCCTATGGGGATGATGTGGTGTGCTCTCTGCTCCACTACGGCAATATCTTGGTATGCATGGATAATGTGGTAGGTTTCTCACATCTTGGGAGGACTTCTGTTTAGTGGTTCTTTGATGTTTCCGAGCGTTTTTCACCGACATATATGATTGTACTCGTCTGGGATTGGAACTGGACATGGTCTGGGCTGGAGCCTGCTGTCTGTTCCATTGCACACGTGGGTTCCCTTCCGTCACTAGATTCACTGTATGTCTGACATTTTGGTTCTGGGGATGGTTCTTGTAGGTGTGCAAGTCTCTCTTATTAGCAACAGTATAGCTTTGCTCATCTGCGTATGTTGCTTTGTGCTCCTTGACATAACAATCGTTATCATATCCTCGGGGGAGGAAGTAAGGTTGTATTTTCCTTCTGGGTGGAAGAGTGTCGTTCATTTTCCTGATAGTTCTGTATCCTCCTGTGGTTGAATCATAGATAATTTCCTCTTAAGTTGTGAGTCGTGCAATCGATTTCTGTTCTTTAGGATAACCTTCTGGCAGAAAATTTGTGATAGTTCTGTATCCTCCTGTGGTTGAATCATAGATAATTTCTTCTTGAGTTGTGGGTCGTGCAATCGATTTCTGTTCTTTAGGATAACCTCCTGGCAGAAAATTGGTGTTCCACATGTCAGAATCGGAGGGGGGGGGGGCGTGGGATTCAGTGTGGGTGCAAACTTGAGGAGGGGAACTGATGGGCATGACTCTGACATAATAAGAGCTTGGACCTTTCATGTTGGCTTACATAAGGGTGGTCCCGCTTCCTAACTGTCGAACGTCTGAGAAAAGGTTGTGGGGTGGTATACTGAGGTTGATTTCTAACTCCAGTTTCATAATCAGACAAGTGATGTCTAAGTCTGTTACTTCTGGTTCTTTTCATAAATGAGTGCTCATTATCCCTCCGTTGTGTGTTGTGGTTCCTTCTAGACAAGAGTCGGTGGGGTCTTGTGGGAAACAAGGTGATGGGGGCTGATGTAGGGTGGGGAAATGATGGACAAGCCTCTTGTCTGTGTTTACTTTTTGTAACGACGATGTATCCACCTGAGCTATGATCGTACCTCTGTTGATAGTGGTTGCTTTTCCTGAGGTGTTAAGGATCATGATAGGAAAATCTCTGGATGTTGAGACTTCAGCTATACCTTCAGTTATATTTATCAAGGGGTCATCATTAATGTCTTCGTCTGGTAGTGGTTTTACTCGAACAGTTTGAGCAGGTACAATATATGATGATCTTTTAACTCGCCCTTTACTTATCAACAGGGAATTTGGTGCTACTGTGACAGGGCGGTTAGGCGTACTAAAGATGCAGTGTGTATGTCGTCTTGCAACTCTGTGTATTTGTCGTGAATCTTGATTTAGTGGAGATCAAAATAAATCCTAGCTTGGTGTTTGTTTAGAAAATCTCTCCCTAGGATTGTTTCTGGACATGCCTTTGGTGATAATAAAGGGATGTGTAATTTTTTTTCTGTCCGATTTTGAAAGTGACCCATGCAGTGCCAATTGATTTCAATTCTTGTCCTGTGACTGATGCCATGTATGTTTTTGAATGTTGAAATCTGACAAGGTGTTGAATGTGGTGAAACAGTTGGTAGCGAATTAAACTGACTGATGCTCTTGTGTCTATCAACGTACGATAGTTCTTGTTCTGGATGTTTACTAAACAGGAACTAGGGTCAGGGTGTATTGTGATGTTGGTGTTCAAAATCTAGTGTGTGACGTGTCCGTTTCTCTGGCGAACAAAAGGTTGTGGTGCTCCTCTGGCATAACCACGATGCTAAGGTTGTGAGGGGTATCGTCGGTGTGGCGCATTATAGCTTCCTTGTTGCACGGACTGATGATACTGGTTATTGCCATCGTAACCTGTTGCTCTAGCAGCAGGGTTTGCTCTGCAGGTCCGGAAATTATGCTGTTTTTCCGCAATGGTAACAAATGACCGGGTTGACAGCGTGGACATTGTGTGGCCTCTGTGTAGGTGGGGTGGTGTAAAGGGCAATTTTTACTATCTTGCAATATAATACATTTATATACTTATTATGTTCGCAAATATTTTGTAATCAAAGTATTTCCTTTTTAAGTGCTTAAGGAGAAGTCATTTTTGAGTTACTTCCCTTGAAAGTAGTTCCGTCATCTTCGATCGGACTCCGCGGACGAGTCTAGGCCTACTGCGATTTATTCTTTGGCTGGGTAGGAATAGATTGTTCTTGCTTCAGTATATCTATGGCCTGAATTTATACGTAGTGTTTGTATGAGTAGGACGAGTCTGTCTTATATATGGATATCTTTACATTTCTAAGTCGAACTATGTTGGTTGTCGCTAGAAAAGGTCAAAGGCTATGCAGCGGAAGTATCGCTAGCAAGGGGTGTGATCCATGGCCGTCATCCTGTCTGGATGTAGAATTTTGATGTAGCCGGCCTATCGCCGAAAAAGTGATCGATAAGTCAATGGGGAAAAGTGATAGTCATTTAGACATGTTGTATGTACTTTACCCCAGTGTTTATTCTCTTTTGCCAAGGAATGGCAAAGTTATATTTCGCATAGAAAGGTAAAACCACAATTTATTATGAACTTGGGCTTCGCCATCGTTGTTGATAAACAGATGCACAGTGGTACTTTTGAAAAGAATATTTATTCAAAGGAAGACGACATTCCTATATATCAACACTAGATTGTATGATATTATTCAATCACCTCTATGAAAGAAGCTATGAAGAAATGAGGACATTTAACGAATGACCAATTGTGGTCTGGGTCCTATAGTGAGTGAAACTCACGAGAGAAGAACAGCCATGTTGAAATTCATATACTTTGTATTTATCGAGTGAGAAAAAGGGATGCCTGTACTATCGCTCGATGAACCAAGAGATCACTGCTACATGTGAGAACCCATGTCTGGGATTCCTATATCTTTATGGAAAAATATATATATTGAACTTTACGTGAAGGGATATTCACTAGACGAGGTTAGGTCTAGGAGCCTTCCTATATATTGGTTATGGTCTGACGTGCCCAGTCAGTAAAGCCAGATGATTTACATGATGGAACTCTGATGCTTATTTACGAATGCTCCATTATGATATTTGCCAAGCATGAATGCTAACTTAAGATGATATTCCTGTGATCAACATTATGCTGTCTATGTCGACATTTGTTCCTGTAACCATACACGTACTGTCCAAGTGTGCGTCCCATTAAATGTTATAAAAAGACCACCGTAGTTCCAGTACTTCTTGAATTCGAACAGTGTGAGTATGAGTGATGTACTACCAACCTGTCAACTCTATCGAATCATTCTACCATTCGCGTTCTGACATTCACATACACACTCATTGTTTACACTCACATTCTTGTCGGAGCCTCATCACGTTCCAGGACAAGATAACCTGTATGACCAAAACTGTGCTGGGTTTAATGAGTTGACAATCGTTACACTTTACTACACCAGTCCCAACATCTACATTTATCAACTGGTGGACATTCACGTCATTTAACAAATAAAGCGTGATTCAACAACTAGTAGCCAGTATGAGTTAACAACTAAACAGAGTTTAACAACTGGTGTGCCAGCTTCCTGGGTCAACCTGCACAGTGACCATATTGAGAAGTAAACTACTGAGACCAGACGTTCCTTGGGGTCTGTTACGACACACAAATACATCAGCAGTACAACTCTACAGTGATGTCAGCGTGACCTGTCCTGTCGACAGTATGCGGTAACTAGGTCAGCGTTTGTTGACATTTGGTTCGTTGGACATTTGCCATACAACTGACAGTGTTACACAGCAAGCTTGGTTGAAACATAGAACATTACACATCAGGACTGGAGAATATTTGACAGTGTTTGCGAAAGGAAATGTTATTGAACTGAGAAGTCCTACATCGATTGTTATCATTCACATCAACGATGGAGCTTCTATTTCTGTGTTGAATTTAAAATAATTAGACCAGAAGTATTTGTTTAATAAAGTACCACAGTACTGTACTATTAGGCAGTGTAACTGAGCCTTCTTTACAACACATTCTTTCTGCAACACTCTATTTACATCATATTGCCATACTATTTATGCAATTATGTATTTATGTTTAAATATTTATATGTGATATTTGTTTGTATCCAGCGGGTTGTTGTTTTGGTTGGGCGGTGTCACACAGCAGAGTATCCCACGTAATAGAGGGTCTGATGTGTGCGTTTCTATAGGTGCAATTTTCTTGATTGAAAATTTGCTGCGACAGCTGTTGCTATTAGTGTTAGCTGTGAAGACTGTACTCATTGTTGTTTTTGTAATATTCCTCTGTTCTTTAGTTTGTTTTGATTTGTTTGTAATTTGTTGGTCTACCCTATTCTATCTTTCAGTTCTATTCTCAATTTATATTTATATACTGTGGCGTTATTTGTATTTGTTATCCTCTTGCGGTTTATCTTTTATTGTTTTCCCATTTCATTTATTTCATTTCCGCAAATGTTTTCATGTTCTCCTGTATAACTGTTTTGTTTTGTGCCTGATCGACATACACTATTTAAAATATAGTTGATCATATAAATTGATGTACAAGAATCAACTGATAGTTAATTGCTATTACTAAAGGTACACAGTTGATGATATAAAACACTATTTCTGGTGCACTGCACTTATATTATAGAGTGAACCAGCAACTTATAGCTGTTATTATATAAGGATTTATACAAGACCTTTGTAAGGCTTGTTTCCCACAGTGATTGGGATAGTTAAGTACTATTTTCCACAGGTTAAAAAGTTATCATACAAGGTCTTTGATTAAGACTAAGAAAGTGAATTTATTTACTTTTGCAAATTACTGATCTTATTAGACAAGATGTCTACATTAGATTATTTTATCACACAAGGCAAGGCTCTTGATAAGACTGGTCAGCAATTAGAAGAATGGGCAGTTGCTCAATATGACAAAGCATTAGCTGCTGAAGAAAGAAAAGCATTGATTGAGGAGAAAAGATTAGAAGCTGAGGAAAAAAAATTACAAAGAGAGTATGAACAAAAGAAATTGCAGATACAGACTGATGAAAAAAGATTCCAGATGGAAATGGAAAAAGAGAAAAGAAAAGATGAAGCTGCTGCAGAAGAGAAAAAAATTACAAGCTGCTGCAGAAGAGAAAAAAATTACAAGCTGCTGCAGAAGAGAAAAAATTACAAGCTGCTGCAGAAGAAAAAAGATTACAAAGAGAAGCTGAAGCAGAAGAGAAAAAATTACAAGCTGCTGCAGAAGAAAAAAGATTACAAAGAGAAGCTGAAGCAGAAGAGAAAAAAGCAATAAGAGAGCATGAACACAAAAAAGAACTTTTAGCATTTGAGTTAGAAAAGTTAAAGTTAACAAACATAAGTGATGGTAATCAAGCATCTGGTGGTAATGGTAAACCCTTTACTTACAAGGTCAAGGTACCAGCGTTCAACCCTTCCAGTGATGACATAACATTCTGGCTAAATAGATTTGAACGCTCGTGTCGAGCACATAATGTGGACAAATCACAATATGCTAACCAGTTATCAGAAAATCTGAAAGGTGATTCTCTGACTAGTTTAAGTTTGGTTGAAGAGGCTGACAAAGATAACTATGATGTTATTAGGGCAGCCTTATTAAAGAAGTATCAGTTGTCTGAAGAGGGTTATCGGAAGTTGTTTAAGACAATGGTGCCTGAGGCAGGTGTAGAATTCTCAGAATTCATTGCAAGGACACGTCTTACATTTGATCGTTGGATTGAGCTATCCAAAACAGAAAAGACTTATGAAGCCCTTATGGACTTGATACTCAGAGACAAGATTATGTCAAGTATAAATAAACCTTTCCTCGAATTCTTACATGAGCGTAAACCTAAGTCTCTAAAAGAAATGGAACAATATTGTACCCAATACGTCACTGCACATCCGGACGTAGCTATTAGCAACAGTAAGGTTAAAGAAGGTATGCCAGTTGCTTCTGCAACACCATACAACCCTAATCACTCTCACAAATTCCAAGGACCTCAAAATAGGTTTAATAAAAAAGGTAACTATTACAGTTATCAGAACCAAGGTAACCAATCATTTCAGGGTTCTTCTTCGAATACCTGGAGAAGAGCTGACAGCCCTCGATTCAGGGGTGGTCATAATTACAGGAACTTTCGCAAAGGAAGTCATTCTAGAAACTATCCAAGTTTTCCTTCATGGAGACAACAAGATCATAATTACAGAGATACTCATTATAATGAATATGATGATAGTAACCAAAGGAGCTATGATTCAAACCCGAGTAGAGGTTATAATAGTGGAAACAATGATAAGTACAGAGGCAATAATAACAGAGGTAGAGCACAATTCAAAAAACATAAAGCTCATTACCAGGCGAACTCTGCACAGCAAGAGTCCCACGAAGCCTATAAACAAAATAAAGATAATGATGACTCTAATAATATGGCATGTGCCGCTTTTGATTTTGGGAGAGCATCTCAGTGCCCCCAATGCAAAACATTATTTGAGCCAACCACAGTGTCTACTTTAAGCTGTGGGCATCCTCTTCCCGCTCTTCCTGCGTCAATCGCGCATGATGGGAGAGGTTCTCTTGTCTTACACAAAGGTTTAGTAAATGACAATCCAGTCTCAGTACTTTTTGATTCTGGATGCACAACTATTGGGGTTAGGCAGTCACTCATAGATCCTTCTCATTCTACAGGCAAAGTAGTCAAATGCGTAACATTTGGCGGCACCATAGAGAAATACTCTACCGCTATCATTAGGATTGCTACTCCTTTCTTCACAGGAGATGTACACGCATGTCTTTTGCCGAATCCGATCGCTGATCTTATCATCGGTCGCATTCACGGAGTCAAAGAATGCACTCCGGAGCAAATTTCCGTTTGGGAAAATCAAAATATGCAATCTGCTAATGCGGTAGTCACTAGAGCTCAAGCTCTCAATATGCCTGAAACTTCATCTGTTGAAGATAATGAAGTGCATAACCAAGATGATCCCTTGGTAATTTCTCGTGACTCGTTTATAAAACAACAAGAAGAAGATCCGACTCTTAAGAAATTCTTCACTCTTGTAACGAAAGGTGATCCGAATAAAGATTCAAATTGTAAATCTTGGATTACAATGAAGAATGGCGTACTTGTACGTATGGTGCAAGACTCCACTAAGTCAAGTCATTCTCAGATTCTTGTACCCAAGAATTTGAGAGTTAAGATCTTACAACATGCACACGACTCTCAGTGTGCTGGTCACATGGGTTTTTCCCGTACAAAGTCAAGAGTTCTTGCGGCTTTCTTTTGGCCTTTTGTGAACAAGGACATACGGATCTATTGTCGATCCTGTAAAGTATGTCAAGAAGTCAAATCCAAAGGTCCTCGTCATGCTGCGCCTATTCAGGCTGCAGATATTCCTATTCGTCCATTCCAGAAAATGGCGATAGACATCATTGGTCCATTCAAGATCAAATCTGCTAGAGGACATCAGTTTATCTTAACGTGTGTAGACATGTGCACACGTTGGCCAGAGGCTATCCCTCTAAAGAGCATTACTACCGCTGACATTGCAGATGCTCTTTGGCTTATATTTTCTCGGCTGGGATTCCCCGGAGAAATATTATCAGATCATGGCACCCAACTGATATCGGATACCATGTCTCAAGTAATGTCTACTCTACAGATAGAGAGATCTTTGAGTAGCATCTATCATCCTATGTCCAATGGGATGGTCGAGCGACTAAATAGAACACTTAAGAACTTATTAGGGAAGATAACTGAGGATCATCCTCAAGATTGGGATAGGGTTTTACCCGCGGCCCTCTTCGCGTACAGAGAGGTCCCCAATGAACATACAGGGTTTTCTCCCTTTGAACTTGTCTTTGGCGCGCGACCGCGCGGCCCAATGTCTTTGCTGCATGATCTTATAACAGCTGACAATATTGACGATGACACAAAATCTTCTTACGAGTATGTCATCGCGCTGAGACAAAAGATTATAGAAGCATGCAAATTGGCAACGTCCTCTTCTGAATTTGCTAAGCAGAAGGCAAGACAATTTGCTAATAAGAAGAGAACTTTACGACAACTTTGTCCTGGTGACAAAGCATTTGTTTTGCTACCTTGTCGTGAAAATAGACTCCTTATTAGTTGGAAAGGTCCGTACGATATAATATCGAAAATTTCAGATGTTGACTACATCGTCGATATCAACGGGAAGCATAAAACCTTCCACATCAATATGCTTACGGAGTTCCATGAACGTCCTGACTATCTACAGCCTATTTTCCAGGCAACGGACGATTCTCATGTCAAACATGGTCATTACTCATCACTGTCTGTAATACAGGATGAGGAAACAAGTTTTTCGGATGTTAATCTTCCGCTTCCAATGATCCCACTTCATTCTAGTGAATCATGGAAAGACGTTACTGTTTCTCCTGATTTGTCTCTAGGAGAACGGCGACAAGTTTCGTCTATGTTACAAACATTTCAGGATGTCCTCACTGACATCCCTGGACAAACTCATGTCATTGAGCATGACATTGTTCTAACTGAACATACTCCAATTAGGGTTAGACCTTATCCTATCCCTATACATTTCCAAACACAGGTTGAAAAGGAGTTGGATGAAATGATAGATTTACAAATAATCGAACCATCCACTTCTGCATATTCTTCGCCGATGGTTATTGTTCGAAAAAAAAGACAATAACATACGTCTTTGCGTTGACTATCGCAAATTGAATCAAGTTACGAAGTTCGATGCTGAACCTATGCCTTTACTAGAAGAGCTACTTACTCGTCTTTCTAAATCGCATTTTTTCACTAAACTTGATTTGTCTAAAGGATATTGGCAAGTTCCATTATCCGAACGCGCCAAACCTCTTACCGCTTTCTCTACTCCCAGAGGCCTTTTCCAATGGAATTTTATGCCTTTCGGCCTTATGAACGCACCAGCTACATTTGTACGCATGATGCGTCGAATCCTATCGTATCGGTCAGATGTCATTGCTTATCTAGACGACATCTGTCTTTTCAGCGATACTTGGGAAGATCACTATTCAGGGTTAGTTGAATTATTATCAACTCTGCGTGAGTATAACCTGACAGCAAAACCATCCAAAGCTTGTATTGGCTTTAGCGAAATTGCTTTCTTAGGCCATCGAGTAGGTCACGGTTTCTTGAAGACAGAAGACCATAATATCACTAAGATACTTAACATCTCTATCCCTAGGACTAAAAAGCAAGTGCGAAGTCTTTTAGGTCTCATACAATTTTATGGACGTTTCATTCCGAATCTGTCCTCTATCATGGCACCTCTCTCTACACTATTAAAGAAAGGGTCGCCTAACATGGTTCACTGGTCTCATGAATGCCAATCTTCACTAGAGAAGATCAAAACTATGTTTTCATCACCACCTATTTTAGTGTTACCTACAACAGATAAGACATTTGTTCTTCGTAGTGACGCTTCATCCACTGGGATTGGAGCGGCACTAATGCAAGAGTACTCTGGAACTCTGCATCCTGTAATGTATATATCCAGAAAACTTAATGCTGCAGAAAGGAATTACTCGGTTTTAGACCGTGAATTATTGGCAATGGTTTGGTCAATTCTCAAACTCCAAAGATTCCTTCTGGGCGCGCATTTCGTAGTGGAAACTGACCAAAAAGCTCTTACGGCTATCCAAAGTAAGAACTTGAAGAGCTCGAGATCAACTCGATACGCAATCGCTCTTCAACCTTTTCATTTCTCGGTACGAGCTATCCGTGGTTCAGAAAATGTGATGGCGGACATTCTGTCCAGATGCCCACATGATGCCACTTAACTGTTAAATATTGGATCTTTTTAATATGTATAACTTTACAACAGTTATTTTTTGTTTCTTTACTAAGATACACATTTGTAATTTAATAATAGAATGATGGTATCGCTACTTAGCGGTTTATTGATGTTTATTCACCGCTGTTCTTTGATGATTGTTTCTTCATAAATCATAAATTTAAGATTATAGTGTGAATTTTTGGTATGCATTGTATAATTACCAGAATTGTATTATACGTACATCACACCTTCCTGGAAACATTTATTCGTAGAGAAACAATTTCTCTCAGATTTTGAGATATATTCTCACCGGTCATATTAGGAATTATAGTTATTCCTGATATTTTCATCTGCGCAGTATTCTTGCGTTGTGAGCCTATTCTACGTGCTCCTAGATGTATTTAAAAAAAAAATTTTTTTTTTTTTTTCCCGGGAGGTGTGGTAAGACTGTAAAGGGCAATTTTTACTATCTTGCAATATAATACATTTATATACTTATTATGTTCGCAAATATTTTGTAATCAAAGTATTTCCTTTTTAAGTGCTTAAGGAGAAGTCATTTTTGAGTTACTTCCCTTGAAAGTAGTTCCGTCATCTTCGATCGGACTCCGCGGACGAGTCTAGGCCTACTGCGATTTATTCTTTGGCTGGGTAGGAATAGATTGTTCTTGCTTCAGTATATCTATGGCCTGAATTTATACGTAGTGTTTGTATGAGTAGGACGAGTCTGTCTTATATATGGATATCTTTACATTTCTAAGTCGAACTATGTTGGTTGTCGCTAGAAAAGGTCAAAGGCTATGCAGCGGAAGTATCGCTAGCAAGGGGTGTGATCCATGGCCGTCATCCTGTCTGGATGTAGAATTTTGATGTAGCCGGCCTATCGCCGAAAAAGTGATCGATAAGTCAATGGGGAAAAGTGATAGTCATTTAGACATGTTGTATGTACTTTACCCCAGTGTTTATTCTCTTTTGCCAAGGAATGGCAAAGTTATATTTCGCATAGAAAGGTAAAACCACAATTTATTATGAACTTGGGCTTCGCCATCGTTGTTGATAAACAGATGCACAGTGGTACTTTTGAAAAGAATATTTATTCAAAGGAAGACGACATTCCTATATATCAACACTAGATTGTATGATATTATTCAATCACCTCTATGAGAGAAGCTATGAAGAAATGAGGACATTTAACGAATGACCAATTTTGGGTCTGGGTCCTATAGTGAGTGAAACTCACGAGAGAAGAACAGCCATGTTGAAATTCATATACTTTGTATTTATCGAGTGAGAAAAAGGGATGCCTGTACTATCGCTCGATGAACCAAGAGATCACTGCTACATGTGAGAACCCATGTCTGGGATTCCTATATCTTTATGGAAAATATATATATTGAACTTTACGTGAAGGGATATTCACTAGACGAGGTTAGGTCTAGGAGCCTTCCTATATATTGGTTATGGTCTGACGTGCCCAGTCAGTAAAGCCAGATGATTTACATGATGGAACTCTGAATGCTTATTTACGAATGCTCCATTATGATATTTGCCAAGCATGAATGCTAACTTAAGATGATATTCCTGTGATCAACATTATGCTGTCTATGTCGACATTTGTTCCTGTAACCATACACGTACTGTCCAAGTGTGCGTCCCATTAAATGTTATAAAAAGACCACCGTAGTTCCAGTACTTCTTGAATTCGAACAGTGTGAGTATGAGTGATGTACTACCAACCTGTCAACTCTATCGAATCATTCTACCATTCGCGTTCTGACATTCACATACACACTCATTGTTTACACTCACATTCTTGTCGGAGCCTCATCACGTTCCAGGACAAGATAACCTGTATGACCAAAACTGTGCTGGGTTTAATGAGTTGACAATCGTTACACTTTACTACACCAGTCCCAACATCTACATTTATCAACTGGTGGACATTCACGTCATTTAACAAATAAAGCGTGATTCAACAACTAGTAGCCAGTATGAGTTAACAACTAAACAGAGTTTAACAGGTGGATGATGTGAATGACTGTTATTTCTGTTATGAAAAACGGGACGATTCCATTTCTGTCTGGAGTGTCCAATCTCCATGGGTTCGTGTTCGTAGGTGTGCTCATGCTCGACCCGTGGTTCACGTCCAAGATGTTGGTGGAATCGTTTTCTTACATTGTCTTCTGTCACTGCTGCCTTGATTGTTTCAGTGATAGTTTTCTGTCTCATATTAATTTACTGTTTACAGGCCTCGGGTTTCCCTTCCTTATGTGTTATAAATGTTTATACAATACCAAACCTACCCTCTGTCCTGTTATTACTGTTCTAAGTCTACTATCATTTACTGGACACAGTATTTTAAGGTCTTTGTCTTGTGTGGACTGGCCTAAGCTGTACAATAGGGAAACAACAGAAGTGATTGCGTCATTAATAGGCTGAACTGCCCATGGTAAACTTCCGGTGTTATGTATTGCGGTTCGCACTAATGACCTGTCATTGAAGCATCATTTTTGGTGATGCTTAGATGGCAGGGAGGATATTGTGATTAGCTTGCATAGCTAGGCGGGGTTGTCGCACGGAAGGTCCAGGGTTCGAATCCTGGGTAAGCCACTCATGTCTTTTGTTTTTCTGTTGTCTAGTGTTCTACTTCTTTATTTCCTACGAGTGCCTGATAACATACCTTTATGTTTGTCTCATATTAATTTACAGGGAGTAAGGCTATTCCTATCTACGTCACTATTTCTATGGTAACTCCTGTATCGTTAGCGTGGCTTATGCCAAGCTTGACATAGTTAATTTTATCTTACGTCATCCTATACTCAATGTATCTCGGGTTTATGATTTACCGCGAGATGTCGTTCTTGCATTGTTTATTTTCTATAGTAGTAAATAATAATTTCTATTATTTTATTATAATTAGTTTCTAGCACGAATAAATGCTATGGTAGTAGGTCATACGGCCACAGAGATCTGGATGTCATTCAGTGTCCTAAATAAATTATATATATATATATATATATATATATATATATATATATATATATATATATATATATATATATATATATATATATATATATATATATATACAGTACTTTGCAAAAAAAATGGCAGTCATATTTTCGCAACGCAGCACACTCATAGAAGCAAATAATAATAAAAACTGTATGTCCAGAGGAAGATTGGTATCTCCCCTATCTATTAACAGTGGTTTCAGTACAATATAATGTTGCCTTCTCCAGCAAGGCAAGCCTGGATGCGGCGAGGCATACTTCCCACAAATGTTTGTAGGTAATTGAGAGTCAGACTGTCCCAGTATTTTTCAGCTACCTTCTTCAATTGTTCAACGTCTCTGAGTCCACTCTTTTTTAAATGATTCTTGAGTAGTGCCCAAACGTTTTCAATTGGGTTTTGATCGGGACTGTTACTGGGCCACTTCAGCACTATCACATTCTTCTCTTGCAGCCATGCTTTGGGGGTATGAGCTGTATGATTTGGGTCATTGTCATGTTGAAATGTGCACCCATCGGGGTACATGACCTGCATAAATGGCAGAAGGTGTCCCTCTAGTATGTCGATGTACCTTTCTTTCGTGAGAATTCCTGTGAAAACACACAGTGGGGTGACACCTCTTGCTGACACCCCTCCCCAAAGATGGAATTTCTAGGTATGTTTCGGTCGCTGGTACACAGGCTTTACAGAGCCTTTCGTCCAAATATTTATTTGAGCAGGATAAGACCAAACAGAACATTCATCTGAAAAAATCACATTGTCCCATGACAAATTTTGGTGTTCGTGGCACCAGTTCAAGCGCATATCTGTTTGTGAGTCTCTTGAGCAATGGTGACGAAATTACCCGCTTTTTTGTGTAATTCATCCTGTGTAGCTCCCGGTTGACAATAGCATTAGATACCTCTGGGCTTCCCAACTCGATCATGCGCTGCCGTATGTTTTCTACACTCTTCATTGGCCCAGCCCGAACGATTTGGGCGAGACACCGATGGTCCTTTGTGACCAAAATTCTTGGCCTCCCACTACCTTCTTTTCGCTCGATTAAATTACCTGCTTTTAATTTACTCACAACTCTGTAGACAGTCCGCTCAGGAATGTTCAAGGTTTTAGAAATGTTGGAACATGTTTGATTTCCTTCATTCCAAAGCTGTGAAATTAACATACACTTTGACTTTGTATCCATTTTCTGCCACTAGCATTAGAAATTGTCGTCTGCTCTTATATCAAGGGACGTTACTCTACGCTAATTTTTTTTTTACTTTTGTTAGTGTTTGCTCACTTAAGTGGAGTGCAAATTTGGGGCAGAACATGCATATTTAATTAGATTTCAGCTTATTTAGCTGAGCAATATGACTGCCATTTTTTTTGCAAAGTACTGTACAGTATATGTGTGTGTGTGAGTCTATATATAAACACACCCGTACGCACACACACACACACACACACACACATATATATATATATATATATATATATATATATATATATATATATATGTGTGTGAGTGTGTGTGTGTGTGTGTGTGTGTGTTTGTGTGTAGTCATACATTTCGAGCGGATATTTTAAACAAACAAGAAGTCCCGTAAGTTTTGACTTAGCTTTGCAGATGTCTGCAGTAAGATGTCTCTGGATGGTGGTTTTCAGTGAAATCGTGATGTTCCTTCTCTTCTGGAGTCGAGTGGTTTGGTGGCAGTACGTTCCTGGTGGTGCCGGAGTAGCTGCTCAGGTTGCATCTTCAAGTGTCCTCAAGACCCGTCTGTTATAGGTGTGGAGCGTCGACTTCTGGCAACTGTTACCAAAAATTGAGAGAAAACATTAATGCCTCTCTTGAGTGTCATGCCTCCTGATGTGTGCATCAGGTGACCACCGCTTCTCTCGATCTTTCATGTTCCTCAAAATTTTACCAAATACCACTGAGCATTAAATCTCAACCCATCGAGTCAAATGAAAGTGCATTAGGAGAGCGGAAGAATGCAAATTATATATATATATATATATATATATATATATATATATATATATATATATATATATATATATATATATATATATATATATATATATATATATATATATATATATATATATATATATATGTCATGGTGTCTTCAGTGACTTACTGGTGAAAGGGCTGTGACTTACTGGTGAAAGGGCTGTGACTAACGGGCAACACGCGGCATATATTATAAGAGTTGTTGGGCACAGAATTACAGTTGCTAGCGCGCAGTGGCTAGCCTCGTCGGCTTCGTGCAGATGTGTCAGGGTCTTTCCCTAGTCGTGATTTGCGGCGGAACGAACGGTATAATTTGTCTTCTCTTAGTTACTTTCACAATTGCCTCCACGGCTGGGGAGTTGTGGATTTTAAAGTTGCTACCAAAGTGAAATGGGTGTATGTCGAGGCTTTGATGCAGTTCAGCTCTGATACAGACTGGTGATGTGCGTGTTTTAAATATCGTGGGCTTTTTACTATGAGGAAATTGCGCGGACCTCCGAGAGACAATTACGTCACAGCCATTTTTGCTACTAAATCCGTAATGTCAAAAATGGTTGTTTGTGCATTATATGTAGCAATATTTCCTCATATCTTCCTACTGACGATAGGTAGTATTTCCACCGAAATATGCTTAGATTTAGCACTGTAGTGAAATTGACAGAGATACAACGGTAAAATACCTCCAAAGATAACATGTAAGGATAAAAACATAATGCGTAGGCTGCTGATAGTACATGATCGCCCAGACCGCGGGTCATCACCCTCCATAAAAATTGACTTGCTAGACAGGAGGGGAACGGCGGATAAAAAGGAAAAAATATGACTGGAAAGATTGCGTGAGACTAGAAAGGCTAAGGAGACGCAAGTGGGGGGGGGGGGAGTGGGGGGGCGGGGGGGGGGTGGGGGGGGGGGCGTGGGGGGGGGGGGGTGGGGAGGGGGGAGGAGGAGAAAACGGAGAAAAGTCACGTTTCCCAAGTTGACATAAAGTAAGGAACTCGACAGAAGGGACCTTGGATATGTTACGCCACAGTCATTTATTGGTCGCTTTTGCGATACCAAGCCTTTGATTTGAATTCAGCGGCAGAACGCAGATGTTTGGAATATTACAAAAATTAAAAAGTAACTTTTTCGTAATATTAATGTTAGGAATATAAAAATTAGATGGCCGGATGGCCCATTCTGAGCAGTGAACTAATATGTTCTTAATTTTACAGACGGATAGATAATATTGAAGATAATGACAAAAGACAGTGTTGTTCACATCAGCGACAGACTGTATGGAATAAAAAGTGTCGCTATTTGCACAAAAAACACGACCTTGAGACGCAGGTGTTCAAATCTACTTTGTAGGGAAGCGAAGGGACATTGGTGGGAGCTGTGTCTAAATATAAATTTTAACGACAAAATTTTGGAGGGGAGAGAAAGGTTGGTTCAAAAATCAAGTACGTTTTTGAAAAAAAAAACAAGTAGAGACGGACAGACTAACAGATAAACATCCATACTTGACTGAAGCATGACTGAAATGACTTTAGGGTAGGAAATTTGAATTTGAAATAAACATAGGCAGTGATTGGCCACAGACAATCAGTTTATCGGCGCTCAGACGCGCAAGTGGGGCCATTCCTCAATAGTTGTTCGATGATAGACACAGTATTTTAAAGTGTGGTGATTTCCAAATGAAAGAAAGTGAAATAAGTTCAGGGACGCCATACTATAGCCAGCAGCTCAGCTGAGTTTTGCTAGCATTTCTGTGTTCTTTATTCATAATCTGAGCTGTGAGTTTCAGTTGTCAACAAGGCGGTGTCCATTCAGTTGGTGATTTTACTCGAGTGTATCTGTGCAGTACGTTGTGACAGAGACCACTATTATTGCCCGCCAGCACGGAGAAGTGGGACCACCAGATTTCAGCACCAGAGCTACATATGCAAGTTGAGTGAGCCTCTGGTCTGCTGGAAGTTCACCAACGCCTTTTAGTTGCTAATACCCCATAAAATTCCTGCAATTTACTGGACACTGTGTAGTCAATATAGACAGGTGTGATGAGGCCACCCCAACAGCACAAGCATTAACTATCCTCCCAAGTAGATGACTACTAGAACATTTTAATAAAACTAACTAGTCTAGTACTTATATATATACACTCTTGCATTTATTATGTAACATTCCATGCATTTCTTTCATAAATTTTAAATCCTTTTTTTAAAAAAAGTTCTGGACAACATAAAACTTGATCCAGAACAAATAAATGTAATATAATTATATCAAAAATTTTACACTATTGAGTTAGTTCAGTGTATTATAATATTTATTAAATATTATTAGTCTGCTTAAATATCTGTGGATGTATCCATAACTATCACACCACATTACATATCATTACCCTAGACATTTTACATAGCTACATTCATTAAGAAAAAAAAATTGAGTGTGAGGTCGTAGTGGTAGCAAGAAAGGCCTTCTGACAATTCACAACTACATTTTATCTCAGGAGCCTTCACAGCTGGCCTCATACATTACATTTAGTAATATCACCATCATACAATACCATCAAACCCACTACATACATTGGGGTCTTGTCCAGGGATAATTAGCCCAACAGTAATATTAGGATCTCCTGGTTGGAGAAATAAAATTAGGGGAAAAAAATTGTGAAATTCCCTTTAAAATTAAAAGTGTCCCTGCAGATAAAAGTTGGTGAATCTTCACAGCCAGTGATAATTAATTAGTTAACTGGTTAGTTAGAATTAGTTAGACTATAGTCATAAGAAGTACTTAGTGTATTTACTGGTTAGAGATTTAGCTTGTATATTATTATATTGTCTGAAAAGTATGGCGGAGCTAGCAAAATTCCGATCAGCTGCTGTGCTGACCGCAAAGGAGATGGGAATGGATGGTCAGATTTTAATTCAATATGTAACGGCTGAATGTGATAAATATATTGAAAGGGAAGATAGAAAGGTAGCTGAAGAGAAGAGGTTACAAATTGAGGCTGATAGAGAAATTAAGAGGCTGCAGATTGAGGCAGAAGAAAAACGACAGCAAAGGGAGGCAGAAGAAAAACGACAGCAAAGGGAGGCAGAAGAAAAAAGGTTGACTGCCGAAAGGGAGGCAGAAGAAAAAAGGTTGACTGCCGAAAGGGAGGCAGAAGATAGAAGGTTGCAAAGGGAGCACGAATTACGACTAAGGGAGCTGGAATTACAAGGCCCGGCTCCTGAAAATGGTGCCAGCCCTTTTGCCTCAGATGCTACGCCCAGTCTGGGAGCCTCAAACTCAGCTATGGGGTTTCATTTAGACCATTTTGTTGAAAAAGACGATGACATAGAGGGGTACCTAGGACGTTTTGAGTTATTAGCTACTACATATGGGTTAGAGAGAGAGAGAGAGAGGTGGAGTTTAAAGCTATCACAGGGATTGAGAGGTACTTCTTATGAAGTATTTGCCAAAATGAACAGGGAAGACCAAGACAATTATGACATGTTAAAGCAGGCTTTGTTATTAAGGTACGAGAAGAATGGTGAATTTTATCGTAAGAAATTTAGAAATGCCAAACTGTTGTCTGGGGAGACATACCACCAATTCTCTGCTAGACTAGAAACCTATTTGGAGAAATGGACGGCTCTGGGGAAGACCCAAGATCTTAAAGAAATGATCATGATTGAGCAATTGAGAGAGTCCATGGCTCCAGACATGAGAAAATTTCTCATGGAACAAGGTGCAGAGAAGTTGGGGGAAATTTTAAATGTTGCTGAGAGGTATCAGGCAGCTCAGGCAGAGGTAAGTGGTGCTAAAAGGAAGCACATAGACAATTTTAAAGCTCCACAGCAATTTAATAAATTTGATAATAGAGAGCAGGGAAATAAAGGTAGGACAAACTTTGAGCGGCCAAGAAATGACTATCGCGACAGAAACTCACAGTTCAATGACCAAAAGTTCAATGAAAGAAAACCGTTGAACCAAGGAAAAAGATGGTGTAAATGGTGCAAGAAGGATAACCATAACACCGAATTTTGTAGAAGGAAACCTTCAAACATTGCTGCAATGAAGTCGGGGACGCGAAGATTAAAGGTTAATCCTAATGGACAACAGGAACCTTATCAACCCCCAGTTTGTGAGGATGTTATTTGTAATGGGGTCACCATAAGGTGCCTTTATGATACAGGTTTGGATTATGATTCAGTTGTGAAGTCTAGCCTAGTGGACCCAAGTCAGTATACCACAGAAACAGTGGAAATACAAGGGGCGACTAAGGACATACCACTCATGACACTTCCCATTGCAAGGATAACGGTGAAAACTCGCTATGTGGAAGGAGAAATCAGAGCAGCAGTGATAGATGACCCAATCTACCCTCTGATATTGGGGTGTAGATACGTCTTCTTGGGGAATCCCGAGAAACCTGTGATCATGGCGACAGTGCAGACCAGGTCACAGAAGAAGGAGGAAGAAGGTGAACCTATAAATGCTCATCCAGAGGAGATGAGGAAGGCGCAGGCTGAGGATAGGACACTCAAGCCCTGTTTTAAAAAATTGCCCAAATGCCACACACCTCCGAGCAAGGGGGAATATTTCATGAAGAACAAACTCTTATACAGGAAGGCCGGAACTGGAACAAATGGTCACAACCAGCTGGTTCTTCCCACTTCATATAGAGATAAAGTGATGGAACTCGGGCATGCGATTCCCTTCAGTGGTCACATGGGGATCAGCGCCACAGGACAGCGTATAGCTTGTCATTACTTCTGGCCAGGGATAACGGAGGATATAAAAAGATATGTCAAATCCTGCCCAGAATGTCAAAGGGTAGCTCCAAAGCACTGGACTGCTCCTGCAACTCTAGGGGAAATGCCCATAGTGGGAACACCTTTTGAGAGGGTTGCAGTGGATATTGTAGGACCTCTCACTCGGACCAAGAGGAGGAACAGTTACATCCTTACTCTGGTGGACACTTGTTCTATGTGGGGAGAGGCGGTAGCCCTGCCATCAATTGATTCAAAACATGTAGCAGAGGCACTACTTACAATATTTACCCGATTAGGATTCCCGCATCAAATCTTGACGGATAATGGTTCTCAGTTCAAGGGGAAACTAACGGAAGAAGTTTTTAAGCTATTTCAAGCCAGACACTTTCATTGTAGTCCGTACCATCCACAAGGGAACGGCCAGGTAGAGAGGTTCAACGGGACTCTCATTTCTATCCTGAGAAAGCTGGCACACGAAAAACCGGATCTGTGGGATCAATTCCTGCCCGCCGCATTGTTTGCGTACCGGGAGGTACCACATAGTTCAACCGGGATGGCTCCCGCAACTATGCTATTTGGGAGGCCAATAAAAGGTCCATTAGAAGCTTTATTAAGGACCTGGACAGATGAGAAGGCGGAAGAGACTGTTACCTCATCGTATCAATACGTGAACGAACTGACCACTCGTTTGAAAGCTGGATGGAAACTGGCAAATGATAATTTGAAGCAAGCCAGGAAGAAACATGCAGCATATTTTAATAGGAAGGCAAAGGACAGGGAACTGGCAGTCGGAGAGAAGGTGCTGCTTCTACTACCCGGAAGCCAGAATAAATTACAAATTGGTTGGCAAGGTCCATATACGGTTCTAGAGAAGGTGTCTAGAACAAACTATAAAATTGACAAAAAGGGGAAGGGAGAAAGTTTATCATGTAAACCTGTTAAAGAAGTATCTGGACAGACCACTCCCAGGAAAGCACCCCCTTATTGACCTTGGCTATTGCAACCCAGATGCAAAAAGAACCACTCACCTCACATGAATACCCATTACATCCTTGTGAAACCGCAGCACAGGTAAAAGTCAGTAAGCACCTGACTAAAAACCAGAGGGAGAGAGTTCAACAGGTTCTGGAGGAACATACAGATGTATTAACAGATAAACCAGGCCATACAAATTTGCTACAGTATGACATGAAACTGGTAGACTCAAACCCAATCTGTATGAGAGCCTATTCTATTCCGTTCGCGAAGGAGAAGGCATTGAAGGAAGAAATAGAGTATTTGTTGAAGGAGGGGATTATTTCGCACAGTGAATCATCTTTTAGTTCTAGTGTCGTTTTGTTGAGAAAACCGTCTGGGGAACACAGACTGTGCATAGATTACAGGAAACTGAATGCTGTCACAGAAGGACAAGTGGATCCATTACCAGACACAAAACAGTTATTTGCCAGACTGAACAAGGCAAAATACTTTTCAAAGGTGGATCTTAGTAAAGGCTATTACCAGATCCCAGTGAAGCCTGAAGTGAGACCTTATTTGGCTTTTAGCACTTCGGATGGACATTATGAATTCAATATGCTACCATTCGGACTGAAAAATGCTCCGAGTGTGTTTTCAAGGATGATGCGCAAATTGTTGGATCCCCTGAATAACCCATGTATCACGAATTTCATGGATGATATTCTCGTCGCCACAGAGACATTTGAAGAACACGTTGAAGCTCTGGAGATGTTGTTTGATAGACTTCGGGAGGCGAACTTAACTGCTAGGCCAACAAAATGTTGTATTGGATGCAAAGAGTTGGAATTCTTGGGACACACTGTATATCAGGGTAATATGACCCCTGATCCTAAGAACTTGAAAAAACTGCAGAGAGCACCTAGGCCGCAAACAAAAAAGGACGTGCGATCATTTGTGTCGTTATGCGGATTTTATCAGAAATACATCAAGAATTTTAACGCTATTTGTGCTCCTCTGACTGATCTGACTCGCAAGGGACTTCCAGATAAAATTATTTGGACTGCACAATGTGAACTAGCGTTCCAAGAGTTAAAGGAAAAACTCACTAGCAAGCCTATTCTCAAACTGCCTAATTAGAGTAGTGGCAGACGTGAGGAGTAATTTTACCTATGTGTATCGCTGGTTTTGGAACTTGCCATAGGCATGTTTTCAAGTGGGGAGATGTGTAGCGAAATTGACAGAGATACAACGGTAAAATACCTCCAAAGATAACATGTAAGGATAAAAACATAATGCGTAGGCTGCTGATAGTACATGATCGCCCAGACCGCGGGTCATCACCCTCCATAAAAATTGACTTGCTAGACAGGAGGGGAACGGCGGATAAAAAGGAAAAAATATGACTGGAAAGATTGCGTGAGACTAGAAAGGCTAAGGAGACGCAATTGGGGGGGAAACGGAGAAAAGTCACGTTTCCCAAGTTGACATAAAGTAAGGAACTCGACAGAAGGGACCTTGGATATGTTACGCCACAGTCATTTATTGGTCGCTTTTGCGATACCAAGCCTTTGATTTGAATTCAGCGGCAGAACGCAGATGTTTGGAATATTACAAAAATTAAAAAGTAACTTTTGTAATATTAATGTTTCGTAATATTAATGTTAGGAATATAAAAATTAGCTGGCCGGATGGCCCATTCTGAGCAGTGAACTAATATGTTCTTAATTTTACAGACGGATAGATAATATTGAAGATAATGACAAAAGACAGTGTTGTTCACATCAGCGACAGACTGTATGGAATAAAAAGTGTCGCTATTTGCACAAAAAAACACGACCTTGAGACGCAGGTGTTCAAATCTACTTTGTAGGGAAGCGAAGGGACATTGGTGGGAGCTGTGTCTAAATATAACTTTTAACGACACAATTTTGGAGGGGAGAGAAAGGTTGGTTCAAAAATCAAGTACGTTTTTGAAAAAAACAAGTAGAGACGGACAGACTAACAGATAAACATCCATACTTGACTGAAGCATGACTGAAATGACTTTAGGGTAGGAAATTTGAATTTGAAATAAACCTAGGCAGTGATTGGCCACAGACAATCAGTTTATCGGCGCTCAGACGCGCAAGTGGGGCCATTCCTCAATAGTTGTTCGATGATAGACACAGTATTTTAAAGTGTGGTGATTTCCAAATGAAAGAAAGTGAAATAAGTTCAGGGACGCCATACTATAGCCAGCAGCTCAGCTGAGTTTTGCTAGCATTTCTGTGTTCTTTATTCATAATCTGAGCTGTGAGTTTCAGTTGTCAACAAGGCGGTGTCCATTCAGTTGGTGATTTTACTCGAGTGTATCTGTGCAGTACGTTGTGACAGAGACCACTATTATTGCCCGCCAGCACGGAGAGGTGGGACCACCAGATTTCAGCACCAGAGCTACATATGCAAGTTGAGTGAGCCTCTGGTCTGCTGGAAGTTCACCAACGCCTTTTAGTTGCTAATACCCCATAAAATTCCTGCAATTTACTGGACACTGTGTAGTCAATATAGACAGGTGTGATGAGGCCACCCCAACAGCACAAGCATTAACTATCCTCCCAAGTAGATGACTACTAGAACATTTTAATAAAACTAACTAGTCTAGTACTTATATATGTACACTCTTGCATTTATTATGTAACATTCCATGCATTTCTTTCATAAATTTTAAATCCTTTTTTTTAAAAAAAGTTCTGGACAACATAAAACTTGATCCAGAACAAATAAATGTAATATAATTATATCAAAAATTTTACACTATTGAGTTAGTTCAGTGTATTATAATATTTATTAAATATTATTAGTCTGCTTAAATATCTGTGGATGTATCCATAACTATCACACCACATTACATATCATTACCCTAGACATTTTACATAGCTACATTCATTAAGAAAAAAAAATTGAGTGTGAGGTCGTAGTGGTAGCAAGAAAGGCCTTCTGACAATTCACAACTACATTTTATCTCAGGAGCCTTCACAGCTGGCCTCATACATTACATTTAGTAATATCACCATCATACAATACCATCAAACCCACTACAAGCACAATCTCTGCATTATTGTGCATAATTATGACATTATTCCGAGAGTTCTTCATTTCCTTATAAAAATTAATTTTACGCCAGTTGCGTGTCTCAAAATTCAAATATCCCCACAATAACGTTACGTTGCAATATAATACAGTATTCTATAGATTCTACTCAAGTGTTGCTTTATTGTGGTAGATTCTGAGATCATTCCAAACTTTCTATGCTTTGATTTTTGCCTAAATCTACCTGTCAAATTCGACAAATGATGTATATATATATATATATATATATATATATATATATATATATATATATATATATATATATATATATATATATATATATATATATATATATATATATATATATATATATATATATATATATATATACACACACACGAGGGGGAGTCAAAAAAAATTTTCATGTGTACCTCAGTGTAGCATATCATTTTTGAGATGTATGTAACTCGTTAATGTTTTCAATTAATCAATACCCTTTAGCTCCCCAAGGAGCATAGGCCTTCAACAAACACATGCCAAGTCTTCCTGTCCTGTGCCATCCGCTCAAGTTCATTCCATGTTGTCCTAATCATTTTCACCTCTGTTTCCAGCTCTCTTCTCCATGTGTTTTTTGGTCTACCTCTGCCTCTCTTTCCCTGTGGATTCCAGAACAAGGACTGCCTTGTAATGCTACCAATATGTTTCCTCAATGTGTGTCCTCTCCATCGCCAGCGTCTTCTTCTCAACTCTTGTTCCACTGGCACTTGTCTGGTTCTTGTCATCAATTCCACATTTGTGACTTTGTCATACCATTTCAGTCCTTCTATTCTACGTCACCCGTTTATAAAAGTCTGTAGCTTTTTGGTTGTTGTTTTTGTTGTTCTCCATGTCTCAGAGCCATACAATAGGACTGACTTGACATTTGAGTTGAAGATTCTTATTTTCGTGTTGGACTTGATTTCTCTTGTTCTCCATATGTTTCCCAATGCAATGAAAGCTCCTCTTGCTTTTTGTATTCTTATTTTGATATCACTGTCTGTCCCTCCAACTTTGTCTATATTACTGCCAAAATATGTGTACGATTCTACATCTTTTAGTGGTGTTTCTTCAAGTTCACCCTTGTTATCATTTCTTGCATTTATTCTCAAAATCTTTATCTTTTCCCTGTGTATTTTCAGGCCCACTTGTTGTGACCTCTCATCGAGAATGTTCATTTTCTCTTGCATCTGATTATGGCTATGGGACAGAAGAGCCATGTCATCTGCAAAATCCAGATCATCAAGCTGTTTAGTAAGATTCCACTGGATTCCATTTCTGTTGTGTGATGTCGATGTTTTCATAACCCAATCTATTGCTAGTAAGAAAAGAAATGGAGACAAGAGGCATCCCTGTCTCACTCCCGTTCTAACCTAAACGGTTCTGAAGTTGTCCTTCATGAAGAACTCTGCATGCCATGTCTTCATAGGTCTTCTTTATTAAGTTAATGATCTTCATGGGAACTCCATAATGCTATATACTATATCGAATGAATGTAGCCGTCTGCACGTCTAAGTTCAGTCCGCGATACAGTATTTTATAGCTACTTCGTCAAAATATTAAGCTGTAGTAATTTCGAATACTCTCCTGTCAATCGCCACAGATCTCTGGCATTCAATGAAATGTAACATCATATGAAACTGTAAGAAGATCAGCGGACATCAAATACTGGAGCAAGAGCTCCACTAACACGTCTTGACACCCCCAGAACACTGGCGAAAGTCCGTTAGCAGAAGCTAACTACCATCTGCTCTACACGCGCGTCTGCGTAATTATTTTATATGACGCCCGTAACCAAGCAACGCGATTTCATAGGCGCTTCGTTCAAGAGATAACTCCATTTGAGCACAGCGACGTTCCAAGCTAATGAACGCGCCGCGGTGTTCAAAGGGAGATGTAACACTGGCTGTCTATGATCTCCTGATGGAGGTACGGGATGCAGTTGGGGAACACTCAAAACTCGCTAGGTTTTGCCCACGCACAGATGTCGCCTTGTGAGATTCTATTGGATGAAACTCAATCATAATTTTAGTTTAGTTTCTAATTGCAAACCCAACCCCAAGTAAGAGTCTCATTTTTAGTAAATGTTACCCCCACCTCATCCTGAATGTGACGTATAATGGAAATATAGCCTACGGTAATCTGACAGTCTTTGTAATCCCGTTAGCGTGCTATGATTTGCTAGCAAAACCAAGCATTTTTCTGCCTGTCTTACTCACACAAGCTTATTTTTCCTCCACGCCTCTTTTCCTTGAACATAAACGATGCGTTTACAAACTTCCGTGACCAGCCAGTCATAACAGGTAGCGAATGAGGTTTGTTTATCATGTTTCTCACGCGAGCTGATCTGTCAATCATCTGATACCTGACAGACCGCACGTGAATAGCACCGGACCTTTTAAAGTAGACTCACGGGCAAAAATCTTTCCCCGAGTACTTTTTGAAGTTCGTACACAGAGTGAAGGCGGGGAAACCCCGAGCTCTTTGATCTTTAGAAGCGGGCACAATCTTCGAGAACCCCGTTACACGGATTTAAGTCTTTAATGGCGGTCTAACGCCTGAGAAAGGCCGACCGTAAGCCTTTATCTGGGGAACTCATGGTTCTAATTCTCTGGTACACACAATAGTGTGAAAAGTAGCATCATGTATAGATCAGTGAACCATGATGATATATAAACTGTGCTTTCTTAAACCTGCTATCAGTTGTCACTCAGAATTTTTGAGAGTCTAAGCACGTAGTCTAAAACCATTGTGGAAGATGTGTTAATAGCATTCGTGGGGATTGTCATTCTGATTTTCTGATAATAGAAGTTAGTGTTAGCGTACCATTATAATTCACAGTGATTTTCTAGCGTTAAAACTAGTGAAATTAAATAACCCGTAGCTATTTCATACCAGAGGTTCAGTTATAATGTTAATTTTCATCACCCGGTTTCTCACACAAGAAGAGACGGTTAGCTGACTGGATTATATGCTAGGCGCGACTGATAGTGACAGAAAAGAATTCACGTTTATTTCATTTTGTGTATTTATTATAAGTGCCTATTATTTACTACCATACGATGACCAACAGACGTAGACAATTTAATAGCTATTAATGACAGGCGATATTTATGTAAGTGCGCGTATGGATAATTGAATAATAATTGACATTGTACGCTAATCGTTACAGCGCGAGCAAGGGCGGGGAGGGTTGCATACCTTCATCCGACCTGAAATCTCAGCTTTGGCGACGTGCGATAGTTTAGGCATAAAAGAAAGCACCTGTGCCGGTTAACTTTAATCAGGACTGACGGAGTGGATAAGAGATCGTCTTGTCCCCGTCCGTGTGCATATATGTAACTATATAGAATAGTAGCATTTTTCCATAAATGTCTTTATTCCTAGCAGACCTGATCACAAGGGCGTCCAGCGGACTTTTCTTCATTTACTGATTGGTTAATGTTGTCTTTTTCTTGACTTGTGCGTCACCAATTTCATTTGTGAGCCAACGATACATGAGAAACATTTTAATTTGTAAATTTTAACTGGACTTACAAAACCCTGAAATATTTTGTTCAATTTTATCAGCCCACTGGGTTGTGAAACCAATAACATTACTCCCGACTTTTGACAGGTCGTATCCAAGCCGATTTATCCAGAAAGTTACGCTGTTTCAGAATCAGCACTCACCATAGAGCCAGCCGATAGGATTATCATCATCATCAGAAGTAACATTTTTTTTGCAACCAGATGTTTCCCAATACTGGAAGTATTTTCCTCTTTTTTTTAAACTGTGAACCTCAAGAGCACGTCTGGCTACACTAACGATTCGCGGTGACATTTTGTTCATTTAGGGAAAATTAAACCACCAAATTCGGCGTCCACCTCATTAATCTTACTTGTTAGAGGACGGACTGGGGCCAATTTGGGAAGTACACCTGACATTTTGTATATTCAGGAACCTTTGTAATTCCAAGGGATATCACCAAGAATGGGTAAGCGTGATTGAGTGGCCACTGTATGTCTGAGAGAGTGAATATTTTTCTTTGTTACAGGAATTGTACCAACCTGGGATTTTGCTAAATTTGTTTACTTCACTGGGTAGCATATAGTAGGAACGTGTTCTTTACTGTCTATTCTGTAACATAGTGCTAACCTTTGACCTTTGGGTTATTAACTTTTTTGGGTTCTTTTTCTCAATAAAGGGAGGGCACATTTATTCTGTTATTTTGCTATGTATGTAAATCTGATTTTATTTGAAATTTCTTTAGATGTTTGATGTTGTCAAGTTTAAATGATAATAAACAACAAAAGAAACTTACCTTTGTGTGTTGGTCAGACCCATACCCAATTAACCGTAGTTTTTCACGTTTGTGTGTCTTGTTGTCACATAGCTGTGTATGTGTAGTTAAACTCATATTTATATGTATGAGGAGAGAAAGGTTGTCTTATACTAAATTATAGTCGTATAGATAGGCTGGACTAGAAAAACTTACTCATTCCAGAGACATATCTTCTACTTAAACTATTCACTCGTGAAATCTATTTCTCACACCTTTTTTTCTCACGTACTTATCACCATCCACACAACTCAGACGGGACTTACAATAAGTCTCAAACCTATCGGTACGACACTGAACATTCTTGACATGTTCATATAAGGTTGCACTATTTATTATATGACATGCCGGAAATCATTATTTCATATTCTTTGCCCTAATTATTACAACTTATAAATCTTCTCCAAGATTGTTACAATCCAGACAATTTAAGTTTGGGCCATATTTTTCCCGTTGCTCCAACGTCAATTCTTAATTCACCATCTGTTTATTACAACAAGCCATCTTGCTTAAGAGACCTGTCTCTAATTGTGGTGTTTAGACATTTCATACGGGATTATAATACCCACCAGATTAACGTCTGTGTTTTATCTAACAGCATCTCAGTCCCGGCCGAAGTAAAACTTGCTTCTATCAATAAACTATCTATTCAAACAATCCAGCCGGCGGCAATGACAGGGCAAATGTTTACTTAATCTTATTGTTCTTCTTTCTCGATCGCCTTCAGACTTTCACATGTGCCCAAAGCTTTGCTGGAAATTTTTGGTCATTTGTGTTTCTGTCTGTGTTTCTTTACTTTCAAAGCTTGAAATATCAGATTTTAGGAAATCATCTTATTTTCCACAGTGTGATAGTTATGCTTGCTGGTATTTTCTTTGCGACTGAGCTTGCTAGCATGTAATTTTACCCCATAGTCTTCATCACCAGCGTTTACTGACAAGTTTAATCCTATCGCACATTAATCATCATTGCTTATTAAAAGGCGTAATGTAAACCTCACAATCATCTACTATTGAAAGCTTTAATTTTGCCCCGCAATCATCATCACAGTTACCCAACAATCATCATCACAGTGTTAATTTTACCCAACAATCATCATCACAGTGTTAATTTTACCCAACAATCATCATCACAGTGTTAATTTTACCCAACAATCATCATCACAGTGTTAATTTTACCCAACAATCATCATCAGTGTTAATTTTACCCAACAATCATCATCACAGTGTTAATTTTACCCAACAATCATCATCACAGTGTTAATTTTACCCAACAATCATCATCACAGTGTTAATTTTACCCAACAATCATCAACGTCATCATCATCGTGTACCGACATGTTTATTTTCTTACACATTAACACCGTGTAATAACAGATTTAATACCCCTGCCCCCATTATTGAAAGCAGTACTGACTACCAGTTTTCAGCCTTTTGGTTTTTGCCTAATCCCGTTTTGGAAATAGTAATAAGACCTATCTATAGGTCTCAAATTCAATAACAGCAAACGCTAATCTTAACCAGTAGCCTACCCTTTACCCTGTATCGAGCTGTTTGCACACACAAACATAATAATAAATTTAAAAAATATTGATAAGTTAACGGTACCGGTACACAGGAAACACGGGACGTTTCGGGTTTCACCCTTCGTCAGCCACAGTTACAAACAGGCAACTGTCGGTGCCACATATCGATAGCCATTTGGGCGAAAAGAAAAGTGCCCCCCATTGTTTATTAAAGAAAAAAGAAAAGATAGAACGACAGAAAGTGATAGAGTTTCTGACATCAAAAGCTGAGAAGAAAGGAGATAATACTATATAATCTAATGAATTATAAATACACGAAATAGGCCTAGGCCTACTTTCTAACACACCTGGTGAAAGAGTAGGCCTACTCAGCCAGTAGGACCAAATCGAACGAACGAACGAACGAACTTTATTTTCAAAGGGTTAAGAATTGGGCACGCAGGCCCGTCTGACATTCTGCCCTTCCTCTCTCTCTCTCGTCATGTATACTATATCCTTTCATCCTCACATTTACTTTAAGCATAATTAAGGCATTTATCATTATAAAAGTAATATTACATTTGCAATAATCATCATAATTAAAGTACGTTTTTTAAATAAAATAAAAATAAAAAATAAAAATAATAATGAATTTAAAAATAAAGTAAATAAAAATAAACATTAAAAAAAAAAAAAACAACAACAAAAAGACATAAAAGTCGAATTCTTCGTACAGTAAATTAGTGATTTGAGACATAATCAGAAGTTTGTTATAAGAACTCGTGAAATTTTCAAACGGTGTGCAACTGAATGACTCAGGGACTTTTTTTAGGTTCATCAAGATGAGGTGGGGTAAACAGTTACTTTCCTCGTTGTCTTTGCGTCTCAAACTCAAGACCAGAATCAGACTAGGTAGATAGCTAGATAGACATATACGAAAGCAATTAATTTGCGAAGGGTTGAAAATCGGGCACAGTCCCCTCTTAGATAGATAGATATTGGGACCCCAAGATGCAGCAATAGTGAATGCAGTCAGCGACCCATAGCTGTACTGCTTGCATCAGGACCAGCGAACCAGAGCTGGTCAAGACCGCACTCCACCTCCACGTGGTGGTCCTGGAAACAGTCTGCAGCAGTGCAGTCTGGCTGAGCGAGTGCGGATCGCAATGGGAAGGCAAACCCGGTCCCTAAAAAATGCCGTGCTGAAGTCGGATGTGTCGACCGAAAGGTGCAGATATCACAGCTTAGGCGTAAACAGACACAACGCAACCACCGTCCTTTTCAGGGCGAACGAGGAAGAAGAAGAAGAAGATAGATAGATAGATAGATAGATAGATAGATAGATAGATAGATAGATAGATAGATAGATAGATAGATAGATAGATAGATAGATAGATAGATAGATAGATAGATAGATAGATAGATAGATAGATAGATAGATAGATAGATAGAACGAACGAACGAACTTTATTTTCAAAGGGTTAAGAATTGGGCACGCAGGCCCGTCTTACATTCTGCCCTTCTTCTCTCTTTCATCTTACATACCGTATCATTTCATAGCACATGTATTTTTAGCATTATTTAAGCATACAACATTATCGAGGTAAAATAATAACATACATTTGTAACATCCAGACATAATCAAATTTAAGGGGGTTGAGGGGGGGGGGGGGGGAATTATTAATTAAAATAAATTAACAAAAATTAATACCTTTAAAAAAAAAAAACAAACACAATCTAAACCGTTCATACAGTAAAAAGACATAATTTGAAAAGTAATCAGATAATGGTGGCATATAATAAGAACTCGTGACATTTTGGAAATTTGCTGAATTAGCTGGGACTGTGTTGTAGAAGTAAATGAGCATTTGTATCTTGCAAAGCTTTTTTTTATCATAATATGAATAACTTTGAAAACAAATATTGTCTTAAAACCCAAGAATTGTCAAGGATTAAAAAAGCATTGTATACGTATGCTATAAGTTTGTAGTGATCATTGATATATATATCATCATTTGCATCCTAAATGCAACGGGTAGCGTGGCCGAGCGGTCTAAGGCGCTGGTTTAAGGCACCAGTCTCTTCGGAGGCGTGGGTTCGAATCCCACCGCTGCCAATTTTTTTTTTCTTTTAAGATATGGGTTTCACAACAATGGAAAGACATTATTATTGTAAAGTTACCGAAGAAAGGTGATCTATCAGACTGTAATAACTGGCGTGGTATATCTCTATTATCAGTACCTGGAAATTATTATGTTGCATGATGTTAGAAAGACTTAAATTGCATGCTGACGAAAAGATCAGAGAAGAACAAGCGGGTTTCAGGCCGAAACGATCATGTATTGATCAAATATTCACACTAAGAACAATTATAGAAGAATCAGTGGAAAGGCAAACGCCACTTATTATCACCTTCGTCGATTTTCAAAAAGCCTTTGATAGTCTACACCGCCCATCATTGTGGAAGATACTTACAATCTATGGTTTTCCAACAAAATATGTGAATATAATTAAAGCGCTATATGACAATGCAAGATGTTGTGTTAGAACAAAATAAGGGAATACAGAATGGTTTACAGTAGAAACAGGGGTGAAACAAGGCTGTATTATGTCACCACTACTTTTTGGAATAGCTATTGATTGGGTTATGAGAAACTATACCCACAATGAACAATTGGGTATAAAATGGACAAATGGAAAATTCCTGGGGGACCTGCATTTCGCAGATGATGTAGCATTCTTAAGTTCGACACCAAGACAATCCCAAGAAGCAATAAATAATTTGTGTCATCTCTCGGTTAAAATAGGTCTCCAAATAAATGCCTCTAAAACTAAAGCTATGAACTTTTCTAACGAGACCTTTGATATCATCTTGAACGGGGAAAAAACTACAGAAAGTTGAAAGTTTCAATTATTTAGGCAGTAAAATGACTCAGGATGGTGACACAACAAGAGAAATCCATACTAGAATTGCTTTGGCAGCTAGCGCTTTCAATAGATTATCTAACATTTGGAAATTACGATCATTGAATATACATACCAAGCTTCGTCTGTTTAATTCAAATGTTATCTCAGTGTTAACATACGGCTGTGAGAGTTGGAAAATAACAAAATCATTGGAGAACAAGCTGAATACATTCGAGAACAAATGTCTTAGAAAAATCATGAACATCAGTTGGAAAGAATTCAAGACTAATCGACAAATAAGAGAAGACTCTAGGCAGAAATATGTCTCCGACTATATACGGAAAAGACGATGGTCATATATCGGTCATGTCCTACGAATGCAAAACAACAGAATACCACTACAGGCGCTCACTTGGGTTCCTGAGGGTAAGAGGAAAAAAGGAAGACCAAAAGAAACACTCAGAAGAACAATAATAAGAGAAGGAAGAACGTTGGGCCTAAATAATGTGCAAGAGCTAAGAGGAGTGGCGTCACAACGGACAACCTGGAGAGCACTGGTTTCTGCCTTATGCGCCGTGTTTGGTGCTTAAAGAATTTATTATTATTATTATTATTTCACCCCTGCTTTGTATTTATTCTTATTTGCCTTTTTTTTCAACGACTACATGAAGGGCCGAAGAGAGATTTATTTACAGTTTCAGCTTCGGTCCAATCAGTATGGCCGGTGTTTTGTACCGGTTGCACGTCTTTCTTTCCCGTGTCATCTCTAAACCCACTGTCTACTAGATCAGGGCTTCTGAACTTTTGATGAAGGCTGCGGGCCCCTTCTGTCAAAAAATGCATATAAATGCACAATAAACTATAGGTCTCAAATTCAATAACAGCAAACGCTAATCTTAACCAGTAGCCTACCCTTTACCCTGTATCGAGCTGTTTGCACACACAAAAATAATAATAAATAAACAAAATATTGACAAGACCCAATACAACAAACACTTACTTACTTAGTCGTTCCTCTTCTACCGTGAGGTGTAGTGGTTTGTAAGAGAGAGCGCCATACTATTCTATCGGCTGTCTTCCTCCTGGCTTGGTTCCATTCTAGACCTCGGTCCTTCAAAGATTGTCTAATGTTGTCCTCCCAGCGGACTTTGGGTCGTCCTGGAGGTCTGGATCCCTGGCTCTTAGTTTCCCATGCTTGCCGTGGTAGCCGATCTTCCCCCATTCTGCAGACATGGCCAAACCATCTCAGTTGGGACTGTTCTACTTGGATCTGAAGGGGTTGAGTATTTAGGCCTTGGCGTATCGTCTGGTTGCGGACCATGTCTCTTTTAGTTACTTCAACCACCTTTCTCAAATACCTCGTTTCTGAGGTTTGGATGTGGCTTTTGGGGGTTGTAGTCATTGCCCATGACTCGCAGCCATACGTCAAGACTGGGACATAGGTGGTGCGGTATGCAGCCATCTCGTCTTACCAACTTCTCTGTCGTTGAGGAATCCTCGATTTATGGCTTGAAAAAGTCTCCCAGCTGTTGCTCTTCAGGTAGCTAACTCTTCTTTGATGCCTCCCTTCCAGCTTATGACAGCTCCAAGGTATTTAAAGTGGTTGACCTGCTCCAGGACCTGTTCTCACAGCTTAATCTGATGTCTTCTTTCCTCTCGTGATATCACCATGGTTTTTGTTTTCGAGCTCTTTATGATCACCCCTCTCTTCTCCAGCTCTTCCTTCCAGACTTGCAGGTTGGATTGAAGATGTGCCTCTGATTTAGCAATCAGGGCAACATCATCAGCGAATGCCAGCTCTGAAATACAGACCTGTCTCATCTTCCAGTACCCCACTGAATACGTTCCTGTCCTCTCCTTACATGCCTTGATGACATCGTCCATGAGGAGTATGAAAAGATAATGACAGGATATCACCTTGTCTTACACCACTGGATATAGATATATATTTGGTAAATGTTCTCTTTAGACTAGTAAATTATAGAGTTACATCCGCATGTATTGTTAACAATCCAAGGGGGGATTACCAAGAATCATTTTCAGTGACTGCATAATTTACTAGCCTAAAGAGAGCCTATTCATTTTTTTCCGTTTTATGTTGGGATGTAATTTTCCACTCTTGTCCCTGGTAAGGCCATTTCGTTAATTAAATATGCTTGTTAGCTTCTTGGAATTATTGTTTACTTCCTTCTGCTATAGCTTTCTTTATCTCTCTTACCAACTTATCAGTATACTTCCTCTTGCTTCGATGTTTATTTCACGAACCTTGACTCTTGAATTTCTTGTTTTGTTTCTGTTTAAATATGCTTTTCTTATCTCCTTTCTCCCTCCGATCCTTTACATTATTGATGGTTCCTGTTGTTATTCATGCTGGCGTTCACTTTTTTTAAAAGAACCTCACCATATGTATCATTACCACCTTCGTAATCATCATAATCATCACCATCTTCATAATCATAATCATCATCACCACCATAACCAACTTCATCATCATCACAAACATCATAATCATTATCATCATCACATTCATAATCGTCATCCCTTGTATAATCATCACCATCATCATCTTAATAATCACCAGTGCAATCACAACTGTAATCATCATAACCATCATCGCTATCACCACCTTCATCATCACAATCATCACCACCATCACCAACTTCATCATCATCATAATCATCGCCATCACATCTTCATAATCATCATCATAATCATCACCACCATCACCATCTTCATAATCATCATCACAATCATCACTACCATAACCACTTTCATAACCACCATCATAATCATTACCACCATCACCACCTTCATAACCATCAACTTAATCATTACCAGCATCACCACCGTCATAATGATCATCATAATCATCACCACCATCACCAACTTCATAATCATCATCATAATCATCGCCACCATCACCACATTCAAAATCACTACAATAATCATCACCACCATCACCACCTTCATAATGAACATCACCATCATCAACACCATCACCACATTCATAATCATCTTCATAATAATCACCACCATCACCACATACATAATCACCACAATGTTCATCACCAACATCCCCACCTTCATCGTGATCTTCACAATCATCTCCACCATCAAAACCTTCATAATTATCATCATAATCATCCCCATCATCACCATCTTCATTATCATCATCTTTGTCATCACCACCATCACCACTTTCATAATGATCATCATAATCATCACAACCATCACCACGCTCATAATGAACATCACAATCATCACCACCATCACCACATTCATAAACACCAAAATATTCATCACCACCATCACCACCTTCATAATTGTCACAGAGTGCTCGAAGGTTTTGTCTAGATTATGTTTAAATTCCTTACTTTTCTATTCCTTCACATATGTTGTCTGTTTTCTGTAAGAAATATTTGCACCTGCGATCTGTTCTTTACCTGTTTTTCAAGTCTTCACGAATAGTCCTGTCATACGATCCCAAATTCTATCTTCTTCTACAAAGGCACTTAAAAGCATTTCTTTAAGGACGTAAATACGATTTATTCGCTTAGTCGAAACAACAGTGGTTCTCAGAGTATCATATTTCCGTGTTCAGTGGTCAACTGGAGACCGCCCGATAAATCTTCCGGCATGGCTGAACGAGAGACAGGAAATAATTAACTCTTGGCGTGGGAATCAGGAAATGTTTTAACTTCATGCAAACGAACGCTGAGTTTTAAGATCACTTGCTGATTAACCGTTGGAAGACAACGCACGCTTATAGAAGAGAAGCCTCATACCACCTCATACCTACAAGTATATGTGATTGAGAGTAACGCTACTCAAATTCTATTTCTTAAGCTGCGGATAAAGTCCTGAGCGGTAAGCAAACTCTCAGTATTCGCTTAATTAGCTAACTCTAATATCAAGGGATTAGTTAATGGATGTAAAGTGTGAAATACTAAATATTGTGGTTTTAACTCTTTACATTAGATTGATAGCTATTTTGCATTTATATATTATGAATGTTATTGATGCATTATAATGATGTAAGTACTGGCTGATATCTGAAAGTACTACATTCTAATGATTTTGAGAAAGCTGTTGTGAACGAGAGAAGAACCATGTTGTTCAAGGAACGAGTGAATGAAATAGCATTCCTCCAATGCAGTCACGCATGGACGCACACGGCAAGGCGTCTGCTTGTAACAAAGGTTGACCTGACTGACCTGACCAGTGTGAGACTACCGCTAGACAGGAATTTGTAAACAAATGGACAGTCGCCTTTAAAGGAAAAGACTGACGTTACGGTTCAGGTAAATATATTATTAGGCACCATTCTGAGACGAAATGTCCAGAGTGGCTGTAGGTAATATATCTGTATAAAACAGAAGATTGTGATTGCCTGTATTGTCTTCCACAGCGCAGTTGCAGAATCCTAGCCAGTTTCTGGATTTTGATTGCTGTAAATTGTTGCGAGTAAACCGCCTAGTTGCTCTATGCTACGGAGAGAACTAGTGCTTACATCTCAAACCCTCTAGCGGTGATCACAAGTCAGCAACCCTGAGCAGTCTACAGCATATGAGCAGTCTACAGCATTTAAACAGTCAACACCTCATCAGCACCTGAACATTAGAACGCAACTTCACAGCCAGTTAACAAAGGGCCTAGTCATCTCTTGGACTGTAGCTCAACTGAAGCATATTATCCAGTTGGTAACTCCTACCTACTGGGACGCCCAGGAGAAGTCCAAGCAGATAAGTCTACTTAAAACCCAGACCAAAGTCAGAATTCACTTTTCCAAGAAATAGCAATAGGAATAAACTTTCGTCAGTGAGGAAAATAGCCTCTTATTCTTATCTGAACCAAAGACACTGACAGTTCTAAATTTCCTAGTATTTCTTCTTTTTTAAAGTACATGTCAACATTGATTTTATTTTCTACTGTAATTAAAGTAATTATGTACATTCTGTAACTCACCATCTGTTACACCCCCGTAATGTTAATAGGAAAATCCTGGAGGTCATTACTATTGTACCTCCGTAAAGCACGTGAAAGTCAATGTTATGGGGATCACTGATACCGGATTGTTGTATGGTGCGGTAAGGGTGTCTTATTGATTATCTGCTAACGTTACTGTTGTGTTGTGGATCTGGTAATGTCTACAGTTGATACCTACATATACGCCACACAGGCAAACACTGTAGAAGTCTACTGGTAAGCGATGCACAGGTTCTCGATACAAATAGACCACGCCCACTCCGGGGCTATTTCTAAATACGTGTTAAGTTCCCTGTCACACTTGTAATATCAAGTGCGTGTGTTGGTTTAGTCGTTTACACCACAGGTACGTACACAAGAGTCATGGATGGTTGTAAACGGCTGGTGACATTTCATATGGGTTTATTCACGTCACAACACATTGATGAAATACACATAGAATACCGTTCACAGCACAACACAAGATATAAAGTACCACATAATAACTGCGCACTCGGCAGCTACAATGATATCATGATTCATGGCCTAAAGTACTCTTATTAAACTCAGCGCTATAAAGAATCCTCAATAACAATCCTCTCACAGGAGCTATCATGATTCATGGCCTAAAGTACTCTTATTAAACTCAGCGCTATAAAGAATCCTCAATAACAATCCTCTCACAGGAGCTATCATGATTCATGGCCTAAAGTACTCTTATTAAACTCAGCGCTATAAAGAATCCTCAATAACAATCCTCTCACAGGAGCTATCATGATTCATGGCCTAAAGTACTCTTATTAAACTCAGCGCTATAAAGAATCCTCAATAACAATCCTCTCACAGGAGCTATCATGATTCATGGCCTAAAGTACTCTTATTAAACTCAGCGCTATAAAGAATCCTCAATAACAATCCTCTCACAGGAGCTATCATGATTCATGGCCTAAAGTACTCTTATTAAACTCAGCGCTATAAAGAATCCTCAATAACAATCCTCTCACAGGAGCTATCATGATTCATGGCCTAAAGTACTCTTATTAATCAAGACTCCTCACACAGGAGATAATGGCCTTTAAAGACTGCACACTGCAGTTATAAACATTTCCACAATAATTCAAACTGCAGGTTTATACTACGCTGTACCCACAGCGAAAAATCCGTCGACATTTTAAATTCAGCACTGTACAGGCCTTTCACACTTCCCAAAAACACTGTCTTCCTACCCGGTCAAAACGCCCGGAACACTCTCCCTAGATAACACACTCGTCCCGCTCAAAAGCAGTCACGAGACTTTTTCACTGTTCACACAACACAAACAATTGAGGGCTAGCAGCGAGCTTCTCTCACCCAACTCAAAACAATACAGAATAACTATATCAGCGCTTTTCACGCTGTCTGTAATCTGTCTCTCGAAACTATCACGAGATACTCTCTAAATAATTCGATAGCTAACAAGCAACTAAGTGCTATAACTCAAAATCTATTTCAACTACTAACATACTCCAGTTTACTTCCCCTTACACTAATTCTATTCTTAACATCTTACCTCACCCCCAGAGAAAAAAATTGATTCTATCAATTTTTTGACAAATACATTCCCTAAAAAATTAAAAGGACAATGAATCTCTAACATATGTGTCTAAGAATTACCTTAAGTTCAGTCAAAATAAGACATCTACAAAATATAAGCATTAAGTGAAATGTAAAAATGAAGTATCCAATGTAATCAATTAAGCATACCAAAAAATAATGCATTACAAAACCAAGTTAAGTAAATACAGCACAACTAAATATAAAACAACCGATAGTACAGGAAAAGACAAGATCAAGCAAACGAAAAAATGATCCGTAATAAAGGTAAGTATAAAATCAGAATATGAGGAAAAAACAATAATATTACATTCAAACAATTTGTTATATGTAAAATAATTACAAATATCACAAGTAGCTACACTATATTAAGTTATATCATTAAAGTAACAATACATAGAATGAAAGTATAAGAAGCGAAAGAAGAAGTATACAAGGAAAATGAAGTGAAACGTAAATAAAGCACGAAATGTACACCAAATATGAAACCATACTGAAAAGACAACAGAAAAGAAGGAATGGAATGAAGAATAATCAACAAAGACAGATAGAAAGCAAAAGGTATGAATATAGAGAACGTGGGTAAAAATATATACTAATAACTATTTAGATCAACAACGTATTTCAAAATACATACAAACACGATCGAAAAGCACAAAACAAAATAACAAAGTATTCCTATACTAATACTACAAAAAATAGTTTATAACTAAACAAAACATAATCAGTAATTTAAACAAGTTATACAAGTTATACATAATCAACAATAAATTATCGCCACCACACAAAAAAGTAATAGCATTGCTATAACCAAGTTCGAACAACGTACAATCAAGCGCTAATACAACATAACATCCAAAAAACAACAAACAAAAAAAACTTTCTTTAAAGAACTAACATTATTCTACAAATCAAACATAGCACATAGTCAAACGCTAGGCATACACAAAAACAAAAATAAAAAATTACAGTGTCTGGGAAAAAAAAATATTTTCCAAAAAATACAGTACAAAAATATTTCGTAATGCTAAGTTACATAAAAATAGTATTTTAATTTAATTAATTCAAATCTATAATTAACAAATTAACAAAAAACTAGCTTTAGCAAAATGAGAGACATATAACAATTCCTGTATCTAAGCAAACACTAAACAACTCGTGTAAGTTTTTCAAAAATACGTCACAGAGAAACACATAGAAAAAACACACTATTACCAAAATACAAGTTTGCAAATATATGAAAACAACGTAATGTATGTTAAGCAAGTGCTTAAATCAGATCTCTAGATTTCTCAATCAAATAACAATATCAGCAAACGCTGTTAATTTTCTCTATACAGTTCAATTTAAACTTTTAAATATTTTCGGCTGACAATCACGTTCAGCTTAGCTACAGTGTTATTCAGTTAATAAATTTATATCTATCTCCACCTGATATATTAAAAATAACTATTGTAACATTATAACTATTGAGTATGGGCATAGGGCTGGCAAACTCATCATGTACAAAACTATTCTACCCAACACATCTGTAAAACAAAACCAAAAAAAACCTGCAAGTTCTACACCAGAGTATAAAAAATAGGCATAAGTTTGTAACCAGTAAGGTTAAATATAAATCTGCTCATTGCATTCATGAATAGTAAACAACACGTCACTACCATCTAACACACTACATATTATCCAAAACACAATAGTATAAAAATAGCATCGAAATGAACTAATTTATAATTAAAACAGTCATACATATAAAAAAAACAATAGACATCAAATGATGCGTAAAGATGATGATCATAATATAACAACCTATAATGATCTATGCAATAGAATACATTAACATCTTCTGTCCTAATAAACAAACAAAACAAAAATCAACCGCAAAAAAAAATCTCCATAGGTCTTGCCGACATCTCATAAACACTAGGGGTAAAACGTCGAATCATGGTTAGCACGCTGATATGTTCTGCTTGAGAAAACACTCGCTCGGGCACAATGTTGACCTATATTCTTGCCGCTACCGTAAACAGCCGTTAACGTAAACAGGAGCGCTGACCCATATCAAGAAGTCGCCTCTGTTCAAAAAATACAAATGAAAAATTCCATTTTAATGAATGGTGAAATTTACTACGAACAACGGAGAGGTTAAACAAACAATTACCCCGCACTGTGGTTCGTGTGGTAATCTGGTCACCCCACGATGTCATCGACTCTTCGTTTAAGTTCACAACAACGTGCTGCTCTTTCAAAATCAGAAACATAACAAGCAGTAGTATTTGTGACATCATTATCATTGCTACTTTGCTTAATAACAATGCTTCTAGGCTCATGTCGAGCAAAATTAGCATAATTGCACTTATTCGTCGTTTGATCAAAATATTTATCATCATTTCCTCTTTGTTTGAGACCATTATTATGTCTATAATCCCAGTCAGACTTGTTATGATTAACGTTTCTACTCCGCACAAAAAATCTGTCAGAAAAATTATTGCACGACTGAAAACCTTTCTTGTATTTGTCTGTACCATTATTTTCAAAATTCTGAGAATTAAACTGTTGAGATACATTAACCTGTCTCTTATCTCTCTGAGAAGGAAAATTATTATCATATGAATTTCCTTGGTACTTTCTAACCTTAGAAACATCTCTCCTACAAAAACTCTTTCCATTCTTTTCTTTGACAATATGCTTGTTTACAGTATCATCTGCAGATCTATAAGTATCTTTATCGTTACGCCTATAATGGGTTTCATCCTTGGAACCACTACTTATAACTTTATCCCTTGATATCATCTTCTGAGAACCTCCAAAATCAGTTACTCGTTTAATCTTAGGGCTTTTAGCTTGAAATCTATCAGGACTGACTGTTACCTTATCATTCTCTCTATTACACTTCCGCCAAGATTCGTTGCTATTGGAAGCAGAATCAAAAGACCTTCGAAAGTTATATTTTCCTCGTAAAGATATTTGTCTATCACATCTAACCTTTCTCTCCGCAAAGATTGTATCGGGCTGGATCTTTGCTTTTTTTTCTTGTTGGTAAACAACTTTCTGTCTAGCATTGTCAACATTGACAGTAGACCATATTCCGCTGTTTAAAATAACATCGAGTAGACCCTCTACCCTTTTTGTACTTTCTGCAATTTCAACATTTTTTTGTGAAATTTCTTCACTTAATTTCCTATTTAATTTGTCAAATGTCAAAACTTTACTTCTCTCCTCTGTTAACAATCTCTCAATTTTAATCATCTCCTCTCTCTCAGTCGTTAACTCTTCTAATTTGTCTTTCTCATCCTTTTCTTTATTTGCTCTAGTTTGACATGTTTCATTACCTAATTTCTCACATTTCTTATCCTGAACTTTTAATTTGTCATGTATGTCTTTCTTTTCTTTCAGTTGGCAACTGATAATATCATTATCCTCCAACACCTCATGAAGCATATTTATGTAAGTCTCTTCACGACCATTGCTCTCAATCTTTAATATGTCATACATTTCTTTTTTCTCTTGAACTTCCTGTCTGAGATTACCAACTTCGTCATCTTTGTCTTTCACCCGAATTTCCAACTCTTTGTTCTTGTTCAATGCTTCATCTAACGCCGCATGTACTTTAGTAAGTTCCGTGTTTGACTTATCTAACTCATTTGCGAGTTTAGAGACTGTTTCGTGTAGTTTACTCACTTCAGTAGTAACTTTTAAACAATTGTCCCTTTCCCGTAGGGCACTCTGTTTGTTGACTTTTATTTGTTTCTCACTTCCTAATTCCTTTTTCTGCTCATCAGGAATACCGTTGTGGATTATTTTGAATATACTTTGAACTACATGTCCGTGCTCAAGCTCAATATACTGTTGTAAAAACACACGAAGGTGCTGTAGCAAATCAATCAAATCCTTAGCCATTATTGAATTACAAAGAAGCTTAAAGTTATGTTCAGCAAATAACTTTAGGGATACTGACACATTAACCAACAAATCGTCCATGATCCATACTCCAAGTCTTGGACCACTCAATCCCTTTTCATCTCTACCTATTAACAATGCACTCTCCAACATAGGCCTTATATCTGCAGGATTATTATCAAAATCCATGGTGATTCAATCACTCAGTTAACTATATATCTATATCAGTATAATTATTAATGTCGCAAGTTTATGTTTCAAGAAGTTCTGACAATTACCCTTCCATTTCACACAGTTCAGTATGTATACCAAAAATATTATTCATAAACTTTGTATCATCAATTCTTTTCAAAGAACCTTTATAACATCATATGAGGGAAGTCATCCTATATCATACAACCATCAATACTTAGCATCAATACTAAATCCTAATAATATGTCTATATAGAATTAGACAACAAAAACAACAGATTTCAACAGTATAGGAGATGCAAAGCACAGGAAGGCTCGTTGACATAGTTAAGGCGACACAGTTCACACCACAAACATAACTACTTATCTTGAATGAAAACTTTTCTGTTCCTTTCCGTTAACACCCTGGATATCACAAAGTTCAATGGTAAAACAATCGACAACAGAAAGGCATTGGAACTTGACACCTTGATTCCGCTCAGGTCCTCGATTCAGCACGCTACGTGCTAACACACCGCACAGGAAAGCAGGAAATGGGTCACCGTCTGTCAATTTCGTTGAAAGAGGTACACCGCTCGTTCATACTGCCAGATGATTACTTGTACTGGTATACAGACGCCACTGTATATCATGACATCTCATAATCTTGAGTAATAAATTTCTTGACTTGCGAGTTGCGACTTGCGACTTGAGTTAACAGTTCCCAGTTTAACTGATACTGAATAAGTTTTCCTTGGGCCTGGATACAGCTCTCAAATGTGATGTCTGTCTTTCATATACTAACGCCACTCAGGCTACATGCTAACACTTGTGAATTAATATCACGCGAATTTCGCGGGTGTCTGATCCTATAAAACTAGCACACCACTGTTGCACCCCCATAAAATTAATGTTTATTTTTCAAGAGGAAAATCCGGGAGGTCATTCTATGGCCTCCGTAAAGCACGTGAAACAATGCATGGGGATCACTGATACCGGATTGTTGTATGGTGCGGTAAGGGTGTCTTATTGATTATCTGCTAACGTTACTGTTGTGTTGTGGATCTGGTAATGTCTACAGTTGATACCTACATATACGCCACACAGGCAAACACTGTAGAAGTCTACTGGTAAGCGATGCACAGGTTCTCGATACAAATAGACCACGCCCACTCCGGGGCTATTTCTAAATACGTGTTAAGTTCCCTGTCACACTTGTAATATTAAGTGCGTGTGTTGGTTTAGTCGTTTACACCACAGGTACGTACACAAGAGTCATGGATGGTTGTAAACGACTGGTGACATTTCATATGGGTTTATTCACGTCACAACACATTGATGAAATACACATAGAATACCGTTCACAGCACAACACAAGATATAAAGTACCACATAATAACTGCGCACTCGGCAGCTACAATGATATCATGATTCATGGCCTAAAGTACTCTTATTAAACTCAGCGCTATAAAGAATCCTCAATAACAATCCTCTCACAGGAGCTATCATGATTCATGGCCTAAAGTACTCTTATTAAACTCAGCGCTATAAAGAATCCTCAATAACAATCCTCTCACAGGAGCTATCATGATTCATGGCCTAAGAGTACTCTTATTAAACTCAGCGCTATAAAGAATCCTCAATAACAATCCTCTCACAGGAGCTATCATGATTCATGGCCTAAAGTACTCTTATTAAACTCAGCGCTATAAAGAATCCTCAATAACAATCCTCTCACAGGAGCTATCATGATTCATGGCCTAAAGTACTCTTATTAAACTCAGCGCTATAAAGAATCCTCAATAACAATCCTCTCACAGGAGCTATCATGATTCATGGCCTAAAGTACTCTTATTAAACTCAGCGCTATAAAGAATCCTCAATAACAATCCTCTCACAGGAGCTATCATGATTCATGGCCTAAAGTACTCTTATTAATCAAGACTCCTCACACAGGAGATAATGGCCTTTAAAGACTGCACACTGCAGTTATAAACATTTCCACAATAATCAAAACTGCAGGTTCATACTACGCTGTACCCACAGCGAAAAATCCGTCGACATTTTTAAATTCAGCACTGTACAGGCATTTCACACTTCCCAAAAACACTGTCTTCCTACCCGGTCAAAACGCCCGGAACACTCTCCCTAGATAACACACTCGTCCCGCTCAAAAGCAGTCACGAGACTTTTTCACTGTTCACACAACACAAACAATTGAGGGCTAGCAGCGAGCCTCTCTCACCCAACTCAAAACAATACAGAATAACTATATCAGCGCTTTTCACGCTGTCTGTAATCTGTCTCTCGAAACTATCACGAGATACTCTCTAAATAATTCGATAGCTAACAAGCAACTAAGTGCTATAACTCAAAATCTATTTCAACTACTAACATACAAAGGTGAGAGAATCACTGACACCAACCTGTGCCCTTCTGTTAACTCTTTCCCTCAACACTAGCTCACATCTGTGAAAACTAGTGTCTAAAGGTCTGTGTGCTTCCTACACATCTTCCTTTACATACTTACATCATCCATCATAAAATAAAACTCTTTATGCGACAACTGGGTTCTCATTCTCCAACAATTGGAGTGCACCATCAAGTATAACTGCGACAATAATCATCTTCACAATCATCACCATTTTCATAATGATCATCATAATCATCACAGTCATCACCACATTAATAATCATCATCGTAATAATCATCATCTACACCATCTACATGATCATTATCACAATCATCACCACCATCAACGCCTTCATAATGATCATCACAAACATCACTGTGACGAAAAGGTTGTGGGATCTCACGTCCACTCCGTCAGTATCACTTTTTTCTTCATTTTTCTCTTCCTCTCACTCATCGCAGTTATTTGACTTAAATTTTGCCCTTTCATTCATTAATTTACTCTCTATGCTGAATCTAGTAGGGTGAAGTCTCTAACACTCTACTCCCCTACGGACGTATCTGCTTTACACACAGAATTGTTTACGTTCCGCAAGGTACATGCGATAATACCAGGTAATCATACCGGTCATACGGTTATCTATTCTCTCATTCTGACCACCCTTTGAAACGCGGCGGTCCAACATTTGAACCCAGTGAAAAGCTGATGACCGTGTTGACACAGGCTTGTATTGTGCGTACGAAGAAAGAAGACACCATTGTCTGACCAGACATCTGTCTGGCGGAGGCACGCAGATAAAGGCGATAATTGGATAATCTGTCGGGGTAGACATCTTGGCGGAAGACATTACGCCAGGAAAACATGGTCACAATATTGTGGGAGGCAAATAGGTGCAGCCGGAACAATATTACGTCTTATTAGAAAGAGGTCACGCGTGGAATTTTAAATTTAATATTAAAACACGCGAGGGGATATTTTGAATTAAAACTTCCCCAACCAAACAGTGCTAGAGAGATTTGATTGGTTTGAAGCGAGAGCCGGAACATACACTGAATTCTACTGGAACATTCGGCGGAAACACCATCTGTGATTTGAACTGAGAATGAGAGATATAATCTAGTGAATTCAGAAACACAGAACAGACAGCTTCGCAACTTCATGCGAGCAACTACCAACAGCCAGGAAGAGAAGGATCGGACCTAGAATTCCTATATCAAAAGTGACAGATCGACAGTATTTGGGCAACTCTGAAACCCTAAGAGTAAACCCGCCTATTTAAATACACAGACTGTAAAATTTCAGGACCAGGACCTTATAAATACACGACTGGAAACCTAGGAATTGGATCATCAGTCATAAGAGAAATAACATCCCAGACCAAGTGTATCGCAGAACACCCGTCGAAGAGAAATTACTAGTTTCCCAGACCAAGTGTATCACAGAACACCGTCATTAGAGGAATTTCTCAGACGAAATTGATTCGAGAGATATGCACCAAAATTGCTCGCGTCTATCTGAAAACCTGTGTAAGGAAGATTGTGTTTTCCCAAAAATTTGGGGTAAGTTGTGAACTTTTCTACTACAAACGTGAATTTAACATTTTCTCTTGCTAGTGGATATATATGAGGCTAGCAACCTCAACATATGAAAATAGTATATTCATGAACCAGTACAGCAAGAGCTGGTGATTGTTTCTGAATAGTCGTGCGGGAAACCCGACAGCATAGCGACCCCAGACTCCGACTGGAGCAGTGATGAGTGATGACTATATCATAATGTGTCTCCAGTGTAACATATTATCCTTTTTTAATTGTAATTCAGGAAAATCATTATTCACGCACTCCAAACGCAATTTCCTAGTTAACACCCAGAAGGATATGCGTGAATTTTCATCATATTCCCTGAGTTACACTGTGTGCTCGGGAATTTAATTCTTCTGAAAAGTTGACATTGGTGGATGGAGCGCATGACAATGGACCTGTTTGTTTGCAGCGAACAAATGTACTTAGCAGGCGTTTGTCTCTTTCTATTTGTCTAAAGTTCGTGGTTACAAGCCATCAAACAATTTGTGGTACTAACGCCGCTAGTGTGAGAGAAAAGCATCCACCATAGCCACCTACAGTGGAAGAGAGTGTGGAGAAGGCTTTCGCCATCACAGAACTGATGAACCACATCTGCAGGACTCACTCATACAAGCTAAGTGCTAACTAAAAGGCACCAGCAAAAAGGACATTTCAGTTAAACTTTAAGTCATCATCATGTGACGTATTCTTTCCAGAACGTTGTCTCCATTACAGCTGCTCTGAACGCATCACGATTCTGGGCAAGTCGACCTGCATCAGCCAAAGACAAGTTCAGACTCTCTGTGATGTCTTGGGTCCACCGTCGTCTAGGTCGACCCCTTCCCCTTTTTCCAGGGACCATGCCTTCCATCACTGTTTTTTCCAGACTATTATGTCTTTTTATATGACCGAAAAATTTCAGCTTCCTTATTGCGATGGTATTTAGGAGCCAATGTTCCTGTACGTTTAGTGAGTGCAGTACTTCTCTGTTGGTCTTTTTTTTTTCTGTCCAGGGTATTCTCAACATCCTTCTGTAGCATTTCATTTCAAATGATGTAATCTTTTTTGCAACTGTTTTATTGAGTGTCCAAGTCTCGCAGCCGTATGTTGCTACTGGGAATATACATGCTCTGATCAGTTGTAACTTTGTTTCTTTGCTTGTGCCTTGCCATAGGTTTTTCATCTGTATTAGTTTATGTGAAGCAATTGCAAGTCTTCTTTTAATTTCTACTGCACAGTCGCCAGAGCTGTTGATGATTGATCCTAAGTATTCGAATTCATTGACACTTTCCAGTTCTTCTTTATCAATTTCAATTTCTGGTTTGGTCTTTACTTTGTCTGTTGTCAATACTTTGGTCTTCTTGGTGTTTAGGTATAGATTCTGGGCCTCGCTGTGTTTTTTGGTGTACAGAAGTAATTGTTCAAGTCCTTCTGGGTTGGTCGATAGGAGGACTGTGTCGTCAGCATATCTGATTTCCGGGATCTGGTACCCGCCGATGTTAAATGAGTCAAACTCTGTGTGTTCTTGGTCATCTCTTACGTTTCTCATGATATTCTCGGCATAAATGTTAAACAGGTAAGGGGAAAGGGTACAGCCTTGTCTTACTCCTTTCTGTACTTGAAACCATTCTGATGTTTCCCCCTCTATTCTTACGGCTGCCTGTTGTTCTTGGTACAGCAGTGCGATGAGTTGTATAAGGTGGTTTGGAAATCCCATATTTTTCATAAAAGCCCATAACTGCTGATGTTGTACACAATCGAAAGCTTTGGTGTAATCAATGAAACAAGTATGTAGGTCAACGTTGAATTCTCTACACTTTTCAGATTAGCCATTATGGATTTCTTGGCATTGTACATCCAGTAGTTTGCCAGTGCTTTCTGGATGGTTCTGGCCGCTTACCATTACAGTCCATGGTGCGCCCTCAGCCCGATACCAGGCCTTTCCAACTCCTGCCCTAGAAGCCGTTGTCAAAATATTATTGATCATCCGCCCGTTCGGCCAGCAGTTGTGTGTACTGTTTAAGGGGGACCTCCCTTTTTCAATTTACTCATGTAGTTCTGCCGGCCAGTCAAAGCCGTTGCCCGGGGGGTGGCGCTGCCGTACACAAGCAGACTCGAGGAGCCATACAATAGCTGAACTGGAGTGGGGGAACCAAATAGGATCCAGGCCATCCTCAAAAAGAGGAAGTGACTGCCTCTCACCGTGAGGTACTATCCCTTACACACTCCAGCCCTACCCTTTAAGTATAAGGTTAAAATTCCACCTACGTCTCAATGACGAGAACTTTATATCTATCAAAATTCCACTAATCTTTCTATATTTATTTTAACCTGTTAAAGACTATTTCACTTTTAAATTTGTTACCTGTTGTTTTAAAACTAAACAATAATAGTTGATTCAGTGAAATGTATGAAAGCAAACGTTTGAGCCAGAATATTTTATATATATATATATATATATATATATATATATATATATATATATATATATATATATATATATATATATATATATATATATATATATATATATATATATATATATATATATATATATATATACACTTAAACATACACTAAACAGCGCTATACCTTATAAGAGGGATTCCATAGGATTACACCAACTGGGGGCTTGAACGGGCTAAACCATTGCTTAAATGCTTCACAAAAGGCAACGGACCAGATATAATGCGTTAACAATTGTTCAGCCCAATGCAACATCGTTCGTGACTTCTGGAAATATTTTATGAATGCTCCCTTCAGGTAGAAGTGTCAGTAGTCTTCTATCTACAGCTCTGCCAAGAGCATTCTTGCGAGCAGGTAGATACCTTGGAAGCCAATATTAGATACTCTTGAGTTTTGGTCACTGTTGGACCCCTACTGCAAAGCAGGGGAGGCAATCCGTGACAATCACAATCATCACCACCTTCATAATCATCATCATAATCATCACCGCCATCCCTACCTTCATAATGATCATCAAAATCATCACCACCATCACCACCTTTATAATAATCATCATAATCATCACCACCATCATCATCTTCATAATGATCATCACAATTGTCACCACCATCACCTCCTTCATAATGATCATCACAATTGTCACCATCATCAGTACCTTCATAATCATCATCATAATCATCGCCATTATCACTACCCTTATAATGATCATCACAATCATCACCACCTTCATAATTATCATCACAATTATCACCATCTTCATAATTATCATCATAATCACAACCACTATCACAACCTTCATCTTCTTCTTTGATCCATAACTGCCGACCGTCAAAGCAGTCAGTGGCCATTACGCCTGGTTTCGTCTTTTAGGGCAGCAATAAATTGATTCCACTGTGTTAGGTCGGCGGCCATCTTTCGTACAGTGCCCCAACTCTGGTTCATTCTTTGCATCTCGGCTTCCACAGTTCTCCGCCAGGTTGTTTTTGGTCGGCCTCTCTTTCGCTTTCCTTCGGGAGTCCATAGCATAGCTGTTCTTGTAATGGTATCAGGGTCCCTTCTGAGGACGTGGCCAACCCAACTCCATCGTCTGCCAGCTATGATGTGTGCATGGCCTCCTGGTTACTCCGAATAAGTAGTTCTTGGCTGCTGATGGTATTCGGCCAAAAGATTCGGAGAATTTTCCTTAGGCAGATTGTGTGGAAGGAGGACAGTTTCGACATTTCCTTCTCTGTTACTCTCCAACATTCCGCACCATAGAGAAGCACAGAAAGTACACAACTCTCATGCAGTCTTAATTTGGTGTTTGTGCTGTACTGGGAAGACTTCCAAATGTTGTTGAGACCAGCAAAGGCTGTTCTCGCTTTATTCATTCTGTTGTTAATGTCCTTGATTGTTCCACCGTTTGGTGTTACTATGCATCATAGGTATGTGAATGTGTCTGTCTGTTCTAACTTCTGGTTCCTTATTGTTATTGGCTCAGGATTGCCCACATTGAGTGTCATGACCTCTGTCTTTTTCAGATTGATGTTCAGACCAACCTGCTGGCCATACTTATTCCGTCTATCACCTTTTTCTTGGATGATGTGAATGTGCGAGAAATGCAATGTCATCTGCATATTCCAGATCTTCCAGTGTAGAAAACATTGTCCATTTAATTCCTTTTGCACTGCCTTCTGTTGTCTGACCAATCTATGGCTGTAAAAAATAATGTTGTTGATAAGGGGCATCCCTGTTGTGCTCCTGTTTTCACTTCGAAAGTTAGATTACTCAACCAACACTGCATGTGAAGTTAGAATAGAGGCATTTTATAATGGAAACACTGCAGCTGGGAATTCCATAAGCTCTCAGTATTTTCCATAGGCTGTCCCTGAGTATGCTGTCAAAAGTCTTTTCAAAATCAACAAAGTTAATGTACAGCTGTCTCTGCCATTCTGAGCACTGCTCTAGTCTGCAAGGTCGCCCTTCTTGGGCAATTTGACAATTATTCCTTTACTCCACTCTGTTGGTGTTGTCTCAGTTTCCCAGACTTGTGCAAATAGTGGTTCTAATAGTTCTGTTGCTAGTTCAGGCTCTGCCTTGAATAACTCAGTTTAAGTATTAACAGGAGCTTTTCTAAGATGCCGTGATGATTTCAGCCTCAGGAACATTCAACTGTGTCTCTGATGGTTCCTTGTTCAGAGTTTCTATGAAATGCTATGCCCATCTTGTTTCCTGCCCCTGGGCTGTAGTGATGAGATTTCCTTGCTTGTCTGTTATAAATTTATATTGTTTGCACCTCGTTTTCCACTAATAGTTTTAGTTATGTTATAAACTGGGCTTTGTTCATTTCTCAGTGCTCCCTCTTCTGCCTGTCTTGCAAGGTCATTCAGAAATGTCCTTTTGTTGGCATGGGTTTGACTTTTTACTTTTATAACACATAAGGAAGGGAAACCCAATACCTGAAAACAGTAAATTAATATGAGACAAACATAAAGGTATGTTATCAGGCATTCGTAGGAAACAAAGAAGTAGAACACTAGACAACAGAAAAACAACAGACATGAGTGCTTACCCAGGATTCGAACCCTGGACCTTTGTGGTGGTTTTTGATGTTATGCAATGTTGTTGTTCTTTATTACTATTGTACTGAATGAGGTCAGCTGTGAAGTTCCCTGATTATAACAAATTTTGGGTTGAGTTATCAGGGTACCTTTCTGCTACCACCTATGACCTCAATCAGACCTATTCTTGACTAGTATGTATGATAGCTACGTCTAATGTCTAGGGTTATGCAAGTGTGAGTGATGGTAATTTGACACTAACACACACACACATATAAACAACTAGGAAAGTCTATGATCAAATGAACTAACACATGGGTTAAATTTTGATGTGTAAATATTTTCTATACAATTTTATTAGTCCTGAACCTAGTATTCTTCTGGTCAGGACTTTCCAAATTAAAAGAACTCAAGGTATATACATAAAATGCAAATTTTCAACCCAAAGGGACAGTTTGTCCAAGCATATACTGTTAAAATATACTAATAGTGTTACTAAATTTTTAATATTACTGGTTTCTAACACTGGATGGCTGTTTGGGATTCTTTAATCATCCCCAGTTCTTTAATACACCTTTCAATGTTTAATTCTTTGGGGAATATATTTATTATGTTATACAAGGGTGCACTAGTCTTTGATGCTGATGAAAAGTCGGGTGCCAGAAATTTTACTTATCTGGCACAACTTGAACTGTCCGTATTCTTGCTGTAAAACGATCACTTTGATACTGGCCCAAAAGTAACAGGGTGGACTCTGTAGACCCCTGTCACTACTGGAAATGAAAAGACTTCTCAACTGCTTTTCACAGACATCTGGCACCGGGCTAGTGCCAGATAAAAACCCTGTAACAATGAAATAATGTCTCCTTGTTGGCATCATACTTAAACTGTTATTTCTACAAATTATAATACATAAGAAATAAAGATCTGGGTCATATCTAATTGACCAACCCAGCTCATCCATTACAAAGTGTACCAGTGTTGTTCACACGTCTCTCCTCTCAAGGCGGCCCTACATCTGCAATAATAATATTAATCTTTCTTTTCTTCCATACAATCGGATAGGTGAGCTGTGTCCATCTGGCCACCTAAGAAAACATTTTTATTTCACAAAACATGTGCATTTACAAAACTGGCAATGTGTTCTAGCATAACTCTACCTCTAGGCCTTGCATATATCAGCTAGGGACCTAATTACTTACAGTCGTAATGGCAGTATCTCTCACTCACATTTTTAAACAAAATATAAATGAATAATTTCTGCCTTACCATAAATTCAATGAATAAACACAGGTACGTTGATTAGCAGACTTCAGATGTCCTGCTGGCTGGACTGTGATGCCTATTATTGTTTTAGTTATATATATTTAATTTAATAAGGCAAGTCACACTTCCCAGAATTTCAAACGTCCTGTTCGAGGGACTGTATTATACAAATGGCGTCAAGACTTTGAATTCTTCAATATTATAAAAGGCGTTGGCCAATGAGCGAACGACTACTTTTGAATTTGAAAATAAAAGCAAAAACAGACTTGATTTTTGGACCTAACAAGTTTTCTCCTCACTCATTCTTAGATTTCTACTGCTAAAATATATTTTTAGTGTTAAGCCATCCCATGATTTCTCTCCCCTTGTCTACACCTCCTCCAACAGAATACAAGCTTGCTTGTCTCATTTCCAACAACGCGTTCAAAATTGTAATCGTTAGTGAATGCAAAATGAATTCAAAACCGCCAGTCTGTCCGTTTGTCTGCACAAACAAATACAGTCTTTTGTCAATAACTTTCTTATCTACTGGGGGATTTTGTATTTTTAAACATATTATTTATCAGGAGAAGATAAGCTATCAAACTAACTAAGTTTTATGATCCTAAACCCATTAATAAAGAAATCCATATTTTTTCAGAGTTAGTTTCAATTTCCACTATCATATAAATTACGCCATCTTTTCTCCTCTCCCGCGTTGTCCAAAACTGAAACTACTAGTCTGTTACGTCATAAAATGGACTCTTTTGCAGCGAAAGCGCTGTCTGTGTGTTTATATATATTTTCTCAGTGTGCCTATAGTCCGAAAAAGTATTGGGTTTTGCGGGGTATTTTTAAATTCTACAAAGTTTGCGACACGTTACCGAACACCTGCCACCGTATCGTCTCGCACTGTCGTCTTGGGTAGCTAGTCCAAGAATCTAACGCTTGACAATTTGTGGCATGTGTTCGCTCTCTCTCTCTCTCTCTCTCTCTCTCTCTTTCTCTCTCACTTTTATGCGTTCGTTTATGCCTCCCCTGTTTTATTCTTACTATCTCTCTTGGAACAACTAAGCCTGTCGTTTTTCAAAATCTTTACCGTTAACACTTGACGAGCGAGTTATAACATCTAATACCACTGGCGCGGCAATAAGGTTTCACACTACGTTCTTATCTCAATGCGATGACTGGCGCGGGGAAAGAAGACGCGTTACAACTTTACTATTTCTATTTCTACTCATATTATTTTAACTTTCATACTTATAATTAATAATTTTATCGCTGTATCAATGTACTTTATCACAACCTTCCGTGCGACAACCCCGCCTAGCTATGCAAGCGAATCACACTATCCTCCCTGCCAGCTACGCATCACCAAAAAATGATGCTTCGATGACAGGTCATTAGTGCGAACCGCAAGACATAACACCGGAAGTTTACCATGGGCAGTTCAGCCTATTAATGACGCAATCACTTCTGTTGTTCCCCTATTATACAGTATAGGCCAGTCCACACAAGACAAAGACTGTAATACTGTGTCCAGTAAATGATAGTAGACTTAGAACAGTAAGAACAGGACAGAGGGTAGGTTTGGTTGACTTTTTACTTCTTTGTCCAGCTGACTGTAATGTTCGTTATATATTTCCTTTAACCTGGGAGACTTAGCTTCTGTTTTCTTTCTTTTCATTTCCTTTCTCTTCGCTATGGTGTTTAATGTTTCTGGTGTTACCCAATCTTGTCTCTTTCTTTCCTGGAATCTCAAGCATGACTTCATAATAACCTCACCACCATCACCAACTTCATGATCATCATCACAATAATCATCACCGCCATCACCATCTTCATAATCATAATCATCACCATTATCACCGCTTCTATAATAATAATCATCATCATTACAACCATCATTACCTTCATAATAAAAATAATAATCATCACCATTACCACAATCATCAACTTCATAATCATCATCATAATCATCAACACCACCAACAACTTCACAATGATCAACACCACCATCACCACCTTCATAATTGTAATTACAACCATCACCACCACTTTCATAATCACAACAATAATCATCACCGCGATCACCACCTTCATAATCATAATCATCACAAACATCACCCCCTTCATAATCATCATTAAAATCATTAACACAATGACCACCTTCATAATCATCATTATAATCATCACCATCAATACCACCATCATAAACATAATCATTACCACCATCAGCACCTTCATAATTAAAATAATAATCATCATCAACACCACCATCGCCATCTTCATAATCATAATCATAATTATCACCACATAAACAACCACCACCTTCATAATAACCATCGTAATCACCATCACCATCACCACCTTCATAATCGTCACCGCTACCACCTTCATAATTATCATCATTACCACTATCATCACCTTCCTAATAAAAATAATCATCATCATTCCCACCATCACCACCGTAATTATCATCATCATCATATATATTCATCACCAACATCACTAATGTCATAATCAACATCACAGTCATCAAAACCAAACCACTTTCATAATAATCATCACCATCATCATCACTTTCATAATCATCATCATTACCACCTTCCTCACCTTCATAATACCAATAATAATCATCATTGAAATCATCACCACGTTCATAATCATCATCATAATCATCACCACCATCACCACATTCATAATCATCATCACAAACATCACCACCTTCATAATGATCATCACAAACATCACCATATCACTACCTTCATACTGATCACCACCATCACCACATTCATAGTAATCATCATAATCATCGCTACCATTCCCACCTTCTTAATCATCAAATTCATCACCACCAATACTACTTTCATAATCATCACAATCATCACCACCATTACCACTTTCATAATGATCATCATAATGATCATCACCATCACCACCTTCATAATCATCATTATAATCATCACCACTGTGACCACCTTTATAATCATCATTATCATCACCACCATCTCCACTTTCATAGTAATCATCTTAATCATTACCACTATCAACACCTTCATAATCATCATCATAACCATCACCAATGTCCCCACCTTCGTAATGATCATCACAATCATCGTCACCTTTATAATGATCATCACATTCCTCACCACCCCCACCACATTCAAAATCACCACTATAATCAGAACCCCCATCACCACCTTCATAATCATCATCACAATCATCATCACTATCAATACCTTCTTTATCATCAACACAATTATCACCACCATCATCCTCTTCAGAATCATAATCATTACCATCACCACCTTCATTATCATTATCAATACCATCACCACATTCATGATCATTATATAATCATCGCTACCTTCACCACCTTCATAATCATCACACTCATCACCCCCATAACCATCTTCATAATAATCACCACCACCATAACCACCTTCATAATCATCACAATCATCACCAACATCACCACCATCTGCACTTTCATAATGATCATCATAATCATCACCACCATCACCACCTTCATAATCATCACCACATTCATAATCATCACAATCATCACCACCTTCATGATGATCAACACAATCATCACCACCTTTATAATGGTCAGAACAATCCTCACCACAACCAACACATTCAAAATTACCACAATAATCATTACCCCCATCACCACCTTCGTAATCATCATCACAAACATCATCAACGTCACAACCTTCATTTTCATCATCACAATTATCACCACCATCATCCTCTTCAGAATCATCATCATTACCATCACCACCTTCATAATCATCATCACCACAAACACCACATTCATAATCATCACCACCTTCATAACCTTCATAATCGTCATTATAATCATCACCTCACATGCATAATCATCATCATTGTTATCACAACCATTACCACCTTCATAATCTTCATCGTAATAATTACCACCCTCATAATGATCACCACAATCATCACCGCCATAACCATCTTCATAATGATAATCACCAACTACAAAATGATCATCACAAACATCACTACCATCACCACTTGCATAATCATCATCATAATCATCACCACCATCACCACCTTCATGATCATCATCATAATCATCACCACGATCACCACCTTCATATTCATCATCATCGTCATCTTCACCTCTTTTTTCACTCCTACAGAGCCACCACTGGAAGTGTTGAGAAACCCTATATCAAAGCCCAAACTCTTGCAGCGGCGGATCCTGTGATGACGTTGCCATCCCAATGCACCCAATCATATTAATCGCCTTTTACGACATACGTGAGGACGCAGTAGTCTGAAACATACTTTGTCTCTTTAGAGACCCTCAACTCATATCCGGGCACTACACATGTCTCATTCCATAAATGTGTGATCTGTTGCCAATGGCCTTCTCAGTGTGCTTCGTCTTCTGGTTGGTGGAGCACTTAGTAGTTAACGGAATGCAGTGATAGTAAATTGTTCTTTTATTTCTATTTGGTATAGCGCCCTAATATAACCGACGGACCCTATGTCTTGGCTGAAAGAGGCAAGTCTCGCCAAAACGAGGCTAAATTTTAATTTAAAAAACAAATTCCCACTTTAACCTGCTGCCTGTTGTTATCATTCAATATATGCCCAACAGCTCCACAAGGAGCATATGACTTCAACCAATCCCCGGTCACGTGCCATCAGCTCAAGGTCGCTCAACGTCTCCATCATCATTTTCATTTCTGTCTCCAGTTCTCTTCTCCGTGTGTTCTTCAGTCTACGTCTGCTTCTCTTACTCTGGAGATTCCGGAAAAAGGACTGCCTAGCAACGCTGTAAACATGTCTCCTCAATGTGTGTCCTATCAATCGCCATCGTTTTCTTCTCATTTCTGGTTTCACTGATACTTCTCTGATTCTCGTCATCAGTTCCACATTAATGATCTTGTCATCAGTTCCACATTAATGATCTCGTCATCAGTTCCACATTAATGATCTTCTAGTCGTACCATTTCAATACTTCTATTCTAAGCAAGCAGCCAAAGTATGTACCTTCTTTGTTGTTGTGTTTGTTCTCTATGGTGTATAGCCATACAGTATGACTGACTTGACATTTGACACTGAAGCTATGTCGCACTGTATATTGTCTGAGCTTCATCTTTATTTAGGCTAACAGAAGATGCCACTTTTATGTCATGTAAAAGATGAACTCAACTTCTTGTTTATGCATAAAAGATCATTCCAAATATCTCAATTACAATCTGGTGACAGCCATTTTGATTTATGTATTATTTTTTGTGGAAACATGCCACCTAAAGCGAATTGATTTGAATCACAAATATGTATGAAAATTTATCAATTTTCTTCTGATGTTTTAAATCCATGTTTTCCCATGATGATTTCAAAACCGTGCTGTCTCTTCCTATCTTTCCTATCTTCAGGTCACTTATCTAGATCGTAATGTCACAACTTTTACTTCTGTATTTTGTCTACGACATCGTCTGATGGAAAATTCTTCTTCCATCGATTTTTTCTTTGTCATTAACTGGTGAATATCATTGGATGATGTTCATCTTTACTTTACTTTTAACAGTTTTGAATGTTGCTTATATTAGTCTTGCAATTAAATTCAACCCCACCATGTTAAACTAATTGCCATAGAAACCACCATTGTAAGAGAATGCGTATGCTTGGTGAAGGCTCCCTGGAGACAAAGCTGTAATATTAGGTCCATGTTCTGTAAAGAGCTCGTGAGAGTGCAGTCTCTCTAAGAACAACTACAGTACTGACTCCATGCTCCGTTAGGAGTGCCAAAGATAAAGACGAAGAATTGAATCATCACTTTACCTAGGATTTGTGGACTATGAAAAGCTTTCAGCAGTTATATACAAGTCTTGTACTGAACACTTCCCAGTAAGTTTATTAAGAAATTAGGCATAAAAAGAATTAGTCATGAAGGCAACTTTCTGAACGCTTTGAGATAAGAACTGAAGTGCAGTATGGATGTCTCTTTTCAAAGTTTCCCTTCCTACTTGCTGACGATATAAACAAGAACCACAAGATATTGAATTCAGTGAACTCTGACAACAACAATGTTGCCAGTGGTGTTGCCCTCCAATCCGAAAACTGAAATCAGATGCAAGAAACAATAAGAACACTGGATGATAAGTCACAGCAACTGGGTCCGAAAATCAATAGTGAAACGAAAGATTATGACAATAAACGAGGCGAATGGTAGCCAAATTGCACTTTGGGAAATATCAATACGAGGTGTGGACTCTTACACAGAGGCGTCCCAAAAGTATTTGGTACCCGGGGCTGAGCCTACCTTCTGCATCCTTCCTCCATAAAGAAACACACTAGCAGGTATCTTTTTAACAGTAAGTACCGGTACTATCATAAAAAGAATCCGATGGCATCCCACCCTCCTCTCCTGGCTGTCAACAAGGGCGGACTTTCTCCTCGCACCTCCCTTAGTAGTCCACTACTCCTACACATGTACGACGTTGGAGGAACAGGCAACTTTATGAAAATAAAGACGCACAAGGTCAGAGAGGCTTTCAGTGCACTGGAAAAAAATATGGAAATAAAATTTTCCTCATATGTAATTCGGGTGAGTATGAATAAAGTATTGAGTTCGTTACATATGCAGTAACTCAGCCGATGTAGTCGTTCGAAACTGCCTTAAATAATGATTTGAAGACGGAGTAAAAGAAATGTTATTTTGAAATTTTTGTTTCTGTTTTTTTTTTTTTAAATACGCACTAAGCCAAGATTTTTAAAAATATATCCATACTGTTTCAAAACGTGTTGTGATAAAAGCAGTTGTTTATTAAATAGTTAAACGTCAGCTCATTGGCAATTTTTTCACTTCTTAACTTGCCATTGTTGACGCATTGCTCTAAGGCTTCATAACCACAGAAGAATTAGTACTGTCATGATGACATACAGCAGACAGAGTACAACATAATTACGTCCCAACATATTTTGAATGGCATGCTGCTTGTTGTTACATAATCTGCGGACTCAAAAACATTTGACACAGGGATATTTTCCATTGGGTCTAATTGCGCTCGTGATCCCGTTGTCCTAAATAAGCGAAAATGGAACACTTATTAAGTAAATCATTCATTTCAAATGTTACAAGTTTAGTAGCACAGCCTGTTTGTATTTCATGATTTTGTTTTGTTTTGTTATGTTTTGTTTTGTTTTGCTTTAAGTTTCTACAGAATTGTGTAGACAGCCCCATGCCTAACCTTCTTTAGCTGCATTCTACGATTTGTTTGGTAACTTCTTCTTTGATCCTTAACCGCCGACCGTCAAAGCAGTCAGTGGCCATCACGCCTTGTGGCGTCTTGTAGGGCAACAACAAATTGATTCTACTTTGCTCGGTCGGCGGCCATCCTTCGTACAGTGCCCCAACTCTGGTTCATTCTTTGCATCTCAGCCTCCAGTCTTCCGAAAAGTTGTTTTTGGTCGGCCTCTCTTTCGTTTTCCTTCAGGGGTCCATAGCATAGCTGTTCTTGTGATGGCATCGGGGTCTCTTCTGAGGACATGGCCAACCCAGCTCCAGCGTCTGCCAGCTATGATGGTGTGCATGTCCTCTTGCTTGCTTCTAGTAAGCAGATCTTGGTTGGTGATGGTATTCGGCCAAAAGATTCGGTGAATTTTTCTTAGGCATGTTGTGTGAAAAGAGTTTACAATTTCGACGTTTCCTTCTCTGTAAACTCTCCAGCATTCCGCACCATAGAGAAGCACAGAAAGCACGCAGCTCTGATATAATCTTAATTTTGTGCTTGTGCTGTACTGAGAGGACTTCCAGATGTTGTTTAGACTAAAAAAAGGCGGTTCTTGCATTGTTCATTCTGTTGTTGATGTCTTTGCTTGCTCCGCCGTCTGGTGTTACTATGCATCCTAGATATGTGAAGGTGTCTGTCTGTTCCAGTTGCTGATTGCTTACTGATATGGGCTCAGGGTTGTTCACATTGAGCGTCATGACCTCTGACTTCTTTAGGTTGATGTTCAAGCCCACCTGCTGGCTATACTTATTAAGTCTATCCGTTTTTTCCTGGATGTGTTGATGTGAATGTGCTAGTAGTGCAATGTCATCTGCATATTCCAGATTTTTCAATATGGAAAAAGTAGTCCATCTTGTTCCTCTTGGACTGCCCTCTGTTGTTTGGCGCATCAACCAGTCTATGACTGTTACAAATAGAGTGGGTGATAAGGGGCATCCCTGTCGTACTACTGTCTTCACCTCAGAGGTTATGCTGCTCTGCCCAACGCTACACGTAAAGTTGGCATAGAGGCTTTTTATGATTGATACTTTGCAGCTTGGAATTCCATAAGCCCTCAGTATTTTCCATAAACTGTCCCAATGTATACTGTCAAAAGCCTTTTCAAAATCAACGAAATTAATGTACAGCTGTCTTTGCCATTCTGAGCACTGCTCTATAATGTTCCTGAGGGTAAATATATGATCTGCACATTTTCTGTTCTTTCTAAATCCCGCTTGTTCTTTCCTCAGTTTGTGGTCTACTGCTTTTGAAATTCTCTGTGTAATTATCCTGCCCAGTATTTTGCTGGAAACTGAGAGAAGGGTGATTCCTCTCCAGTTATTGCAGTCTGCAAGATCTCCCTTCTTGGGCAATTTGATGAATATTCCTTTGTTCCACTCCGTTGGTGTTGCCACTGTTTTCCAGACTTGTGCAAATAGTGGTTCTAATAGTTCTGCTTCTAGCTCAGGGTCTGTCTTGAATAACTCAGCATTTAAGTTATCGTGGCCAGGAACTTTTCCATTCTTTAACCCTTTGATTGCCGTGATGATTTCTTCCTTTCGTGAATGTCTGTATTAACTTACTTACGTAGTCGTTCCCCTTCTACCATGAGGTGTAGAGGTTTGGAAGAGAGAGCGCCAGACTATCCTATCGGCTGTCTTCCTCCTGGCCTGGCTCCATTCTAGTCCTCGGTCCTTCAAAGATTGTCTAATGTTGTCCTCCCAGCGGACTTTGGGTCGTCCTGGGGGTCTGGATCCCTGGCTCTTTGTTTCCCATGCTTGTCGTGGTAGCCGATCTTCTCCCATTCTGCAGATATGGCCAAACCATCTTAGTTGGGACTGTTCTACTTGGGTCTGCAGGGGATGGAATTTTAGGCCTTGACGTATCGTCTGGTTGCGGACCATGTCTCTTCTTGTTACTTCAACCACCTTCCTCAGATACCTCATTTCTGAGGTTTGGATCTGGCTTTTATGGGTTGTAGTCATTGCCCATGACTCGCATCCATATGTCAAGACTGGGACATAGGTGGAGCGGTATACAGCCATCTTCGTTTTCTTACCAACCTCTCTCTTGCTGAGGAATCCTCGATTTATAGCCTGAAAAAGTATCTCAGCTGCTGCTTTTCGAGTGGCTAACTCTTCGTTGATGCCTCCCTTTCGGTCTATAATAGCTCCGAGATATTTAAAGTGGTCGACCTGCTCCAGGACCTGTTCTCCCAGCTTAATCTGACGTCTTCTTTCTTCGAGTGATATCACCATGGATTTTGTTTTAGAGCTACTTATGACCATCCCGCTCTTCTCCATCTCTTCCTTCCAGACTTGCAGGTTGGATTGGAGATGTGCCTCTGATTTAGCAATCATGGCAACATCATCAGCAAATGCCAGCTCTGAAATACATACCTGTCTCATCTTCCAGTACCCCACTGAATACGTTCTTGTTCTCTCCTTACATGACTTGATAACATCATCCATGAGGAGTATGAAAAGACAAGGTGACAGGATATCTTACTTACTTACTTAGTCGTTCCCTTTCTACCGTGAGGTGTAGAGGTTTGGAAGAGAGCGCTAGACTATCCTATCGGCTGTCTTCCTCCTGGCCTGGTTCCATTCTAGTCCTCGATCCTTCAAAGATTGTCTAATGTTGTCCTCCCAGTGGACTCTGGGTCGTCCTGGGGGTCTGGATCCCTGGCTCTTTGTTTCCCATGCTTGTCGTGGTAGCCGATCTTCTCCCATTCTGCAGACATGGCCAAACCATCTTAGTTGGGACTGTTCTACTTGGGTCTGCAGGGAGTGGAATTTTAGGCCTTGGCGTATCGTCTGGTTGCGGACCATGTCTCTTCTTGTTACTTCAACCACCTTCCTCAGATACTTCATTTCTGAGGTTTGGATCTGGCTTTTATGGGTTGTAGTCATTGCCCATGACTCGCATCGATATGTCAAGACTGGGACATAGGTGGAGCGGTATACAGCCATCTTCGTTTTCTTACCAACCTCGGTGACAGGATATCACCTTGTCTTACACCAGTGGTGGTTCTAAACTCTTCTGACTTATGGTTTGCTGTCCTCACATAATTTCGGCAAGACTTGTAGAAGCTCTGTATAGCATGAATCAGAGGTGCTGGAATGTTCTATCTTGCCAAACAGTCCCAAAGTTTGCTCCAAGGGACCCTGTCAAATGCCTTTTCAGATCTATGAAACAAAGATGGATCTCACTCTTATACTCAAGGGCCTTTTCACTCAGCTGTCTGAGTGTGAAGATTAGGTCTTGAGTACTTCGGTTTGCTCGGAATCCGCACTGGACCTCATCCAATTGTGGCTCAGCTAGGCGTCGGAGTCTCTGCTCTACGATTCTAGAGTAGATTTTACCAGGGACACTGAGAAGGGATATGCCTCTATGGTTTCCACATTTTCGATTGTCACCCTTTTTGAAAATTGGTGTTATGATGGCAATCTCCCAGTCCTTTGGTATGGTCTTGTTGCACCACGCTGCCTGTAGAACCCTTAAGAGTAATAGGTCGCCTGATGCTCCCATGTACTTAACCATTTCTGGTGTTATACCATCATGCCCTGCTGCTTTGCCCATCTTGATTTTCTCCAGTGCTGCCTTCAGTTCTTCCATCTTTATGTCATCTTCACCATTTGTTTCCTCTTCTGTGCTAGTGGTTATCATTTCTGATGCTTGACCTTGCTTACCATCAAGGAGTTCTGAGAAATATTCTTTCCATCTTTCCATTACTTCCTTCGGGGCAGTAAGCAATTTGCCTTGCTTGTCCTTTATAAATTTGAGAGGGCATTGTTTTTCCTTCCTCATGTTCTTTATGGTCTTGTAGAACAATTTCTGGTTTTCTTGCGCATCTTTTTTCTAGCTTTTCTCCAAATTCTTCCCAGGACTTCTGTTTTGCTGCTAGCACCTTGTTCTTTGCTTCTGTTCTGAGTATCACATATTCTCTATATTTCTCTATTTGTCCTGCTGTGTTTTTAGCTCCTAAGTATTGTTTCCAAGCCATTTTTTTCTCTCTTATTTTCTCTTTAACTTCCTCTGTCCACCAAGGTGTCCTCTTTCTCTTGTTCCCAAGTCGGACTTCACCACATGCTTCTGCAGCAGCTGTCTTTATGATGTCCTTGAATTTAAGCCAGAGGGTTTCCAAGTCATCAGGTTGTTCTTCTGTGTTTCTCACCACTGTAGCAATAAGCCCCTGATATCTGGCTCTCTCAGCTTGTAGGTCTTAATGCTCATTCCTCCCGTTCGTTTACTTAGTTTCTTGCGTGATGTTGGGCAGTTCCTAGGCTGTGCAACTCTTTCAGTTGTTTTTTTTTATTGTAAGCAGGTAGTGATCATTTCCAATCTCTGGCCCCCTCCAGACTCTAGCATCCCGGACATATTTGAATGAGCTCCTCCTAACAATGGCATAGTCGATCACTGACTTCCCATTCTTTGTTGGTTCACATCTAGTGTATGCATGTATGCGCTTATGGGGGAACTTTGTGTTTGTAATTATCAGATTCTGCTCACTGTAGAATCTAAGGAGTCGCTTTCCATTGTCATTGAGAGTATCTTCTCCATATCTTCCGATAACTCCACCCCATCTAGCATGGTCATTTCCAACTCTAGCATTAAAATCTCCGAGCATGATAACTTCATCTAGGCAGTCATCCACTGTCCTTTGAAGCAGCTCGAAGAATTCCTCCTTGACCTCTGCTCTCTCATTCTCATTTGGCCCATACACTATCACCAGGCTGGCTATGGTTTCTCCTTCTTTTAGTTTTACAACCATAATGCGCTCCGAGACAAAGTTCCATCCCTTGATACTATCTTTTTAGTTTTTGGCCACAATGCAACCCACGCCCCCTTTAGCTCTTTCAGATGTGGGTACACCACTGTAGAGCAACGTGTTGCCATCGAGATCCATGACTCCTTGTCCTTTTTTCTTCGTTTCCGTTATAGCCAGGATTTCTAGTTTTGCTTTCCTCATCTCTTCCACCAGCTCCTCTTCTTTCCCATTTATACTTCTTGTGTTCCGTGTTCCATAAGTCGTAGTCCGTTGTCCGTTCCAGTTAGTCGCCTTTAGAATCAGTCCGGTTTTCTCTCTTGCAGTTTGCATAATCGTGATTTAAAGCAAACAGGTGATTGGCCTGTTGTGCCTTTGCATTGTGGAGGGGCTGACTCATTGCGGCCTCCATGCAGGCCGCCCTCCTCCTTTTTGAGCCGGGCTTGGGACCGGCCTAGGCTTAGTTGACAATGATATATGAAAATTAAATTAAAATTATTTTTTTCTTTTTTTCTTTTGCCTTCTTCTGGCGAGGCGCGTTCTTTCAACCTATTGCATTTACCATCCAAAAATAAGTCAACTCTATTGACTGCTAACCCGATCAGTGTTGATAGATACTAAGTCCTGAAAAGGACTAACATAATCTATCTGCTAGCATAAAGCTCTAAAACGTACACACCAGCTACGCCTACGCTGCCGACCTAGGTGATATTATTAGTGGTAGTGTTTTAAAAACTCAATGTCACTGATATCTTCCCTCTCCAAGTAAAGTTTTTGTTGCATATCCGTGGTAAAGAAAGAAAATAATCTTTTATTCAGTGTTATTCAGTAAATATTAATATATAATGTCGGGAACGTAATGAGAGCCGCAACCACAGCCCCTCGCGAGCCCCCCGCTGCGATTACCCTAGCTATAGAATGAACAATGATGTATTTGGAATGAATTCTAGTGTGTACGTTAACAAATATACGGAGCTGACACCAGAAACAATTCTATAAGAGATGGCGATTTGGATGGGTGGGGGGTGGGAGTGGGGTAATAGGGCAAGTGTCGACTTTGTGTGGGAATGAAAAGGGGGAGGATATAATAATGGGGTGTACGTGCGTGTGTGACGGATAGTCATATAATATAAGAGAACGGGAGAGAATGAGAGAGAGATACAGAGAGAGACAGAGAGAGAGATAGAGAGAATGAGAGCTGTGTTTCTAATCAGTCATTTCATTCATTATTCTTAAACTTACCAAGGAGCTCAGACCTTTAACAAAGTCTACTAACTCCACCTGTCCTGTGCTGTCCGCTCAAAGTCTTGCTAACTCCACCTGTCCTGTGCTGTCCGCTCAAAGTCTACTAACTCCACCTGTCCTGTGCTGTCCGCTCAAAGTCTTGCTAACTCCACCTGTCCTGTGCTGTCCGCTCAAAGTCTACTAACTCCACCTGTCCTTGCTGTCCACTCAAAGTCTTGCTAACTCCACCTGTCCTGTGCTGTCCGCTCAAAGTCTTGCTAACTCCACCTGTCCTGTGCTGTCCGCTCAAAGTCTTGCTAACTCCACCTGTCCTGTGCTGTCCGCTCAAAGTCTTGCTAACTCCACCTGTCCTGTGCTGTCCGCTCAAAATCTTGCTAACTCCACCTGTCCTGTGCTGTCCTGTCCTGTGCTGTCCGCTCAAAGTCTCGCTAACTCCACCTGTCCTTGCTGTCCACTCAAAGTCTTGCTAACTCCACCTGTCCTGTGCTGTCCTGTGCTGTCCGCACAAAGTCTTGCTAACTCTACCTGTCCTGTGCTGTCCACTCAAAGTCTTTTCCAGCCTTCCTCATCGCTTTCATGTCTGTCTACAGTTCTATGCCTCTCCTTAAAAAAAGAAACGAAAAAGAAAAAAAAATAGAGAGAGAGAGAGAGAGAAAGAGAGAGAGAGACAGATCGGCAGACAGACAGCCAGACGGACAATTTTGGGGTCAATAAGTCATCTTGAACGTCTCGTATTCTGACAAGGGTGGATAACGACCTATGCTAGTCAAACTGGTCCTTGCGTTTAACACAGATAGGAATAGTGAATTAGTGTCTCTCCCCCCTACGTCTCTACCTCCAACTGTCTGTCTCCCTCTCTCTCCCTCCCTCTCTCTTCCACGATTTCGATCCAATATTGTGAAATTAAATAACACATCAAATGAACACTATATCTTTGTCTAGTATAGGGACGTTATGTGTAGTTTCTTAGATAATCTGGTTTTCTTTGCTTTAAATCTCCTACTTGTAAAGATGTTTCTTTTTCCCTCCAAAGAACAATAGAATTACAAAATAATCATAATAATCATAATAATCATCGTCATCAACAGCATTATAACCACTATCCTCACCATCACCATTATCATCATAATAATCATGATCACAATCATTGTCACAGGACTTGCTCCCTTTGCTCCTGTGACCGGCTGGCCTACATTAGCATTATACGTGCTATAATACTATATAGAATGAGGAAAGTTACAGTTAGTAGTCACGGCTGCGAGCGGGCATCGTAGAGCAGTCCCAGAAAATAGTATTGAATGGGTGTTATGCGGGGGAAGTGTGAAGTGAGAGAGTTGTGATACTTGGGTTTTTCCCAATGTTTAGGTGGAAAAGAGAGACGTGTGAAAAATGTCGAAAAAGAGAGACGTGTGTAAAATGTCGAAGAAACGAGACGTGTGTAAAAGAGTTAGACGTGTGTAAAATGGCAGGAAAAAGAGGGAGGTTATAAAATGTGGAGAAATGCGAGAAAAGGTAGAGATTTGCTAGGCATTCAGTGTTTTTAGGCAAGCCAGAATGCACGGACGCTATTTTAACTGAGTGATGCCCGACATGGTCCCTGGAAAAAGGGGAAGGGGTCAACCTAGACGACGGTGGACCCAGGACATCACAGAGAGTCTGAACTTGTCTTTGGCTGATGCAGGTCGACTTGCCCAGAATCGTGATGCGTTCAAAGCAGCTGTAATGGAGACAACGTTCTGGAAAGAATACGTCACATGATGATGATGATGCCCGACCATGGGGGCGCTCAGTCTGTAGCATACGTCCCCTGGCTCGAGTTTCGTCTTTGAAATTATAAAGATCAGTTTTTCTTTTCGATATAACTTACTGAGATTTTGTTTAAGCGTAAGTATACGATCATACCTATCGAATGCCTCGTAAGAAGCTAGATATAATGTTATGAAGTTGTAACAGGAAGCTTTGTTGTATATAAATGCTGACATTGTGTAAATACCAGTTCTTGTTGAATTACGTTCAATAAACTTTTGATTGAAACTACTGCATTTCACTCCGCTATATAAGTTGCTGTTTGGAAAGTTACAGTTGGATAATTTAAAAATCACCGTATGATTGTTTACTTCTCACTGAACCAAAAAAGGGTAAGAACAAACCTGGAAAGAAAATTGGGTAACGACAAGAATCTCCATCTCAGGCGGAAGGCCTGTAACCCATTGAATAACATTAAAAAGATTAGTTTTGAAGGAAAATAATCAAGAGAACTACCAGCACATTTAACTGACATGGGTACACTCTGCAGTGATTGTCCAACAATGGCCACAACTGGAGTATCTAAAACGGATCTTTAAAGGTATCTACCTTCGCTCAAGATTACTTGTGAATAGAAGGATGATGATGCTTCTATCTTGAGGGCATTTTCATATGGTATTTCAGAAATCAAGAACAATGCTGAATTGGTTTGAGCAGTTGTTTAAATTTTTATCTGCCCAACACCTTTTATGAAGAATTAATATGGATTTTAGCTCGTTCAGGCCCCCAACTGGCTTAACTCAGTTAAATATTAATTTACTAGCTCTGTTTAAGTGTGTTTTTCTAAAATAACTGAGACAAACAGGTGCAGTACACTCAAAATGATTAAATCCACAATAAATGTGTATATATACGTACAATAAATTTAATAATCAATTATATTCAACAGTATACAAATGAATAACTCTTTAAAAACTCATCACAGGTGATGTTATGGTTAGTTAAGGGAATTTTCTTTTCACATGGCAGCTTTAAATGAGTACTTAGCTGCCAGTAAGATCGTCGGTTCGTTTCTGCTCCAGCCGATGCTTGTTCTTTGCAGGTTATGGACTGGCTCACTCTCGTCACTGGTCACGTCTGGTGGAGGTAACAAGTTCCAAGAAGTATCATAGAGTAATTACGAAGCTGGCCCAGCGTCTTCAAGACCCGTCTGATGATGGTGTCTAGCTTTGACTGAAGGCCACTTATACCACTCTTGTTCCACAGATAGCTCTACCGGTTAGTATCACCGACTGGTATCATGAAATAAGAGAGAAACCCTTCTGAGTATTGGGCTTCCTGACACGAAATCAGGTGTCCCCACTTTTCATTCCACCACCCCATCCGCCTCAGAACTTTACCCTCTCTGTGAATTAATATTAATCCCAGTGAGCGAAAAACATCCATTGCATTTAAATTGAAAATGTTTACATTTACACTTGCACTGGTTGAAAAGGTTAATATAATAAGTATGTACATCATTTACGTCAATCATCCACTCCCTGCTCCATAGGGAACTTGGGATTACCGCATAAAGCAGTCACCAGCTCTTGCAGTGGTGGTTCATGAAATCATCATTCTGTATGCTGAGGTTGCCAGCCTTGTATGACTTGGAAATTATAAAATGTACAACTTACTTCCAAAATCCCTTTTGGGAATACCGACGTCTTGCTCAAATAAATAGTTAAAGCAACTTGTTTAAGATGCCTCTTACACGTGGTCTGTGGTTTTACTTTGCAAATACAATCCCACTATGACTTAGTGTTAATGTTCATAGGATAGCGGGCTTTCCGTATTAATGAAATTAGAGTTATCCTGGGATACAAGTCCAAAATATGCGCAAACACGTTGTTCGATCCGTTAAAGTCGAATCCTGATCCTATTCCTTACTCTGGCTTGTCTGGTAGTCTTCTTGACGAGTTGATTTTCACTGTGCCCTAGACCGGCGAAAATTCCAGTTTATATTGCAACTTTCGGTCCACGCACATTGTTTTTACTATTTGACAAAGCTCCAACCAGGAGTGTTGTAATTTTACATGTTGAATGCCAGCCAATATCACTGAACCATGCGTGTTATGATGGGGTTATCCCAACAACGTCCTGATGGAAAAATTCTGCATGACACATAAGAAGTGAATTTCAAAAGTCGCTTTCCATATAAGGTAGTGTGGTTTCCGTCTAGTATTATCAAATTTACAAGTTCACTCTTCAAATGTCTCTCCAGAATGATATTATCTGTAATTATCATCACAGGTGCGTTCTAGGAGAGTGATTGCGTCACTAATCAGACACTCCTCGTTGCTTGTATGAACACTGAAGCGACACTCCCCGATTGACCCATCTATGTGGAAGTTGTTACGTAATCGTAAACAAACAATTCACGTCTGAAGTCAATTTGGTGTAATCACCAAGCGATTACAATTAATCCTTAAGGATGATCAATGACGACTTGACCTGACATGAATCGAAGTGTAAAAATGTAAACAGTGACTGGGGCACAGATTTCTGTGCTTAAAAAATGAGATATAAATAGATAATGGCAGAGCGAGAGAGAGAGAGAGAGAGAGTGAGAGAGAGAGAGAGAGAAAGAAAATACGCAAAAGAGAAGGACCAATTATGTGACAACCATCATTACTAGGTACCATGCCAGCTGTTATAGTCAATCACGTCTCTCCACAACTTCCTATTCCCAGTATTGTTTATTTCTTGTCATCCTACGACGTCAAACTGTCCAGTACCTTCTATCTTTATCGTCTTCTATCCTTTTGTCATTTAATTGTTGCAGTTGTCACAGAATATTCCAGCTTTTTCTCATAACTAGCCCAAACAAGGTACGAGAGCTATTGAACTGGAAGACGCACAAGCAGAACTGCCTGTGTCAAAAAGACAGTTAGCCTATGTATATATATATATAATTTTAACAGTCATATAACTTTAATTATTGCGGACAAATAACTTTCGAGGAGAAAAATCAATTTTGCAGACTAATTCACTGCTCATTGTAGTTTATGGAAATAATTTGAGTACCCAAGACCTTACATGTCCTTTATGTACATTTAACAGGGACGAAACCTTTACAGGTAACTTAGAATCCCTCTATGGCCCAGCGCGATAGAGGATGCGCCATGCAGCAAGATAAGCAGTGCAATTAAAATGTATATATCAGTTTGTTGTCCCTTATTAAGGACATAAAAACTCCACTGGGGGTATGTAATTTTGTGTGTGTATGATCGGATGAAAATCAATCTAATAAAGTTAGAAAGATATATTCTTTCTGGTACGGGAAATTCCATATATGGTGCATACCTTCTTATACAAATATATGTACATATGAATAACTTCTTTTGATTGTTGTAGCAGATAGTCTAAGGGAGGTACTCATACTTATATCGAGAACAGACAGTAGCCTAGAATTACCGTACGCAACAGGGCGAGTTTATTGTAGAAAATTTCGGAGCCGTAGTCACGTCATTGTGCTACTGGAAACTTCAAGAAACAGTCTATTTAAATAGTGAGAACACGCGCTTTACAGGCTTTTACGATGTTATTCAGGAAGTTTTTCCGAGTAGTTTCTGAAGCTTAACCATGTAGTGCTCAGCAGCAAAAGCATGCTTATTCACGCTTTTTTCTCACGACGTCGTTAGAGTCGTGATCTGCAGATAGAAAAGTCTACAAACCTTCAACCAGAAGCACCGAAGAAGTATACACTAATTTTTGGATATCAGAGAATACGACAGTGCTACTATGTGCTCGCATTCCATTAGAAGACGAGAATCTACGCGTACCGAGCTTAGACAAGTGAAATATGTAGATTGAACAGTTATCCAAAAAAAAAATCCATGTGCGCTTGAGCCAGTGACATTGCCGTAAAATACAAGGAGTTAACTTATGAGTAACGACTTGGTATCAGTACAGACTTGGTCAAATTTATACACCCTGGAGGGAGAAGACCAGTAATTTATATCCAGACAAGCTGAATAGAGAACAAAAGATATGATCAGAGAACTAGTTGCTGCCATGAATAAAGAACGAATACTGCTTTCATGATCAGAATAAGTGTAAAACAAGATAGAATTTATATGGAGAATTGTCACTTAAGTTCCTTGTAAATTTTGTGAGCTGGCTGGATGACATTGTTTCCTCTATGTCATGATACTCGTTACCAGCCAGGTGTAGATACGTTCATTAATTAAGATGAAGAAAAACAACCAGCGCTGATGTTAATTGAGGTCAAGTGTCGTCAGTCGTACATATACATTCATTGTCAAGGAGTTAATAAGACAGAAGTAAGAATATATCTCCAACTATCAAGGGTCAACAAAAACCTGGGACAATAATCCACAATGAGACAGACAAACTGTCCAGTGTGGCTGAACTGCCACAATGTGTATAGTAGTTGAGTAAACGGACGCCGTGTGTATTGCACTGTTTGTAAAAGCAAAAACGATCAGAGCCAGTGAAATGTTACCAGCGAAAGAGAGGGTTGCTCTCGGGATATACTAAATCACCTCTTGTAGGCAGCCCTATTGGCAACGTATGAACAGGGAAGGGAGAGATTTGTTATATATTTTTGTATGTGGTAAATAAACCCAAACCAATAGGTTAAGAAATGTAGTGTAACACATGTCAATGCTGCAAATATATATTTGTTAATATCTCCAGAAGTTAAGCTAGCGGACAGGACCCAGAGAGAGACCTGTCTTAAGCAAACTGATAACCAGTGGCAACAACATATTCACCTGCAAATCACTTCCCAGTTGTGCCTCTAGTGCGCAAAGCCCCCTCTTTCAGACACAGAATATTTTACGCCAACCGACAGTGGTGGTCTGTTTGACCAAAATCACCTCTCTATCTTTGAAGATTGTCAGTCAAGAGCGAAATCTCGCAAAGGCTAAACATCACCAAATTGATTTTTCGTTGTCCAACATTACCACTGCGAAAACGTGGACAAGGCACTCAGGTCGTAATCAGTTTTTTTGTTTGTATTTGGTAATATTCCTGGATAGGGCAGTTAGCGGATAGCCTTTCAGAATAGCAGCTAACGTGGTGTCATTGTTTTTCTTTGGCTTTTTCGTTGTTTTTCTGTAACGTCGTTTACAAGCAGCACTTTCCCGGGGAAAGGATATTCCATTACTCCCGTAGTCATGACAGAACTCAGTTACTTGGATTTATTTGAGTGTGTAGTGCTCTAATTCGTCAGATTGCCTTGGATGTCCAGACTTTGGATTTATTAATTACACGCTAGTCAGTGTGCACTGCATTGCCCTTATTATTGGGTTCTTTGTCCTATTTTTTTTTAGGCAGTGAGTATCTCATTCTATATTGGTTAACATTTGTTGTTCTTTATTTTTGTGTTCATTTAGTTGATTGGTTGTATTGCACCTAGCTGTGAGAAAGCGATATGTTTTTCGTTTCTCTCTCTCTCTCTCTCTCTCTCTCTCTCTATATATATATATATATATATATATATATATATATATATATATATATATATATATATATATATATATATATATATATATATATATATATATATATATATATATATACACATCAATCATCGAAAAAAAATTATTCCAAAGTTTACAATTTTTCCACATTTCACTTTCAGTCTAAGAGCTGATTTCCGTATCTCTTACACTCCTGTCTATCAAGAAAGACTGCGAAAGTGAGTTTTAATTAAGAGAATAATCGTGTTGGAGACCAGGAGAGATAATATGCATAAATCTTACTTCCTGGCTGTCTTATGATATTCAGCATCATATTTAGTGATACCATCTTCCTCTTACTATTCCTGCAGCTCACTTTATCTCTTTCATTCTAATATGTTTATATTTTTTTACCCCACGACAATGATTCTCTTCCGTTTTCCATGCTGGCTGTACATAACAATTAAGAACTTTCTTACTTCAACTAACGGTTTTGCGTAAAATATTTTTCAATATATAGAACGCTGCTTTGCCTGGTCTATTCTACTCATCAACTGTATGGTAACAGCAATTAAAAACAACAAGAACATAACAGCAACAAAAACAAAATTTGTGTCACAGAGAGCCCATTCATTAATCTTTTATCTCTTCAAAGTGCACAGGCTCTCAACAAATGCATGCCACGTCATCTTATCTTGTGCCATCCACTCAAAGTCTTTCCATATCTTCGTTATCCTGTCAATTCGGTCTTCAATTACCGTGCGGAGATACATGCCCTTGTGAGAAGATGGACAAAAACTGTAACAAATAACGGAGACTACATTGAGAAATAAATTTTTGAAGTTCAGACTTGGGGCTACATTTCAATGTGCATTTTATCTGTTTTCTTGCCTATTGAATGAAATTAAAAATTACGAGGCATTACTTTTTGACCGTCCCTCGTACATCAAGGACTGCCTTGTAATGTTATCATTATGTTTCCTCATTGTGGGTTCAATCCATCGCTAGTGTCATCTTTTCATCTCATATTCCTTTCTCACTTGTTTGATTCTTGAATCATTTCCATAACTGGTGATCTTAGTGCCCTTTGTAGAATTTACATAATGGCTATTACCAAGCACTCAAACCTGTACTTTCCATACTTAAAAACAGAGACAAAAAAGCCAAGCAATATTTGTGTTTGAACAATATTTTATGATCGAATACATCATACTCCATTGACTCACATAAAGTATAAATGTTATGTGAAACATACTCTCCACATAATGGAGGTATGAACATAAGACAATATTTCCAACGAGATATTTTTTACTGGCCATAAACAGCCATAAAAAGAACGACTTAGTTAGAAATACCAGTGGAGACTTGCCACTAATTTGAGAAAGTGTGCAGTACTAGAGATTTCATCAAACTGCTAGATAATCGAACAAGAGAAAACAGCTGATGTATTTCCCAGAAAGAAAGAAAAATAATGAGAGAAAAGAAAGATATACAGAGAGAGAGAGATAGAGAGAGAGAGAGAGAGAGAGAGAGAGAGGGGGGGGGGGAACATCAAAAGCCAGATTTTAAAAAATATATATATATATATATATGGTACGAGCTATTTACTTCCAATTGTGTTTATTTTTTTCCCTGGACCATTTACAGTACATTAATTTTATTGTTGGGGGTGTTTATGCAGTATCTGTCAATATTTTTCTGTCTTTTTTTCTTTGCTTCTGTTTTTCTTTTATAGTTTTACTTATAATGATATCTGTTTTTATTTTCATATGATTTCTTTCTTTCTTTTCATTTATGGGACGATCTTCACCATCGCAAATACGAATGAGTAAACACGCTGTCCATTTATGCCCCTCATGTTTGCCATTGTGAATGATAGAAACCTACTGTATATACAGAGGTTTACAACGAAGGGGTGATCTGATCATCAGAATCTGTCCACTCCACGTCAGACAACTATTTCCATCGTTTTAACTCCTTTGAACTCTAAAAAAACCAAAACACTTGTCTGACCGGGGTGGATTCATGATTCTGATCATCCGATTACCTCCGAAATGGACAACAAATGACACAAATTTACCGGGAGCTTAGTTTTACAATACAGAGATCACAGATGGAGACGACCAAACCAAGTAGGCCGTACCAACACGAATGTACAATTAAAGTTAGCGTCATAGCGGATACTGTCATAGGCGAGTGAAGTGTTAAAGACTTCACCATACTACGTCAGGCATTTTTATGAGGTGGTGTGACCAGTTCCCTTCCGCGCTGCCTTTGCCGTCCCTAATTCAAGAGCAGAGTCAGATATCCATTTACAGCTGGATAGACTGGAGCGTGACGCTTTCAGGTTCTGATCCCGTAACCCGGTAACTTCGCATCAGAAACCCAAGCGCTGTAACCAGTTAGTGAACTAGACGCTCAACACCGATGTACTGTACGCCATTTGTTGGGTCCAAGAGTGAGTGGTGCATACAGTACAGTATGATTGAAAAGTTCTTTCATATTTTAAAGTTTGTATTTATTTACTTCTACCGAACACCTTTATATGGAACAATGTCAAAATAAAGGGAATTAACTGTTATTTTATTACGTCAAACGTTATATCACATTAAAATGATACAGCTCAACGTAAAATCTGGCTGGTCTAACAAGTGACATCATTGCGGGCTCCTTTTTTCTGTTTCTTGTAACGTCTGTTTATTGGCCTTTTTTATTTTATTTTATTATATTTTGTTTCTTGACATCTTCTTCTTCTTCTTCGTACGCTCTCAGGCGTCTACTTGAATATTGTCAAAGAAAGCAGAGGTCAGTTTCAGGATTTTTTCATCTCCATTGAATTTTCGTCGAAAACGGTTCTGGTGACGGCCATATGTGTTGTCAATTTTCCTCATATGTTGGGCAACTTTGAAGCAGACGTTCAGCAGACATTTTAGCCGTGCCACAGTTACACTCATTGGTAGTTCCTATCTTTAGCTTGTTGAATAGGTAGTATTTTAATTTCTTAAAATAAACTTAAGAACATCAGTATGATAGCAGTTATTGCCCCTTGTTTTCACACTCGTTTTATGTATATCCAATAGGGTTACGGTTAGGTACAAGTGAAGAAATTAACAACAAAGTGTAAAAATAGGAATTGACTGTTCAGTCACCCTTTATGTGAATAAAAGATACGAATCGAATGAAAATTGTCATGAACTGGTTATAGAATGGATGTCAGTACTTATGCTCCGTCTGGGGCTAGATGTGTTTATGTAAGTTGTGAGTTGAAGTGAGTTAATGTTAAGCTTGACTATGATCACGAATGGTATTAGAAGCAGTCTTAATGTTGTTAAGTTCACTGGTGTGACTGAGCTGTTATGAGCGAAGTGGTATCTAAAGACTGGTCAGGGGTGAAAGGGTCATGTGTTGTAGCGGGCAGTCGAGAGAGAGAGATTCAAGCATTTGAAGATTACGTTTGAGTCAGAGCGGAGAAGTGTATTATGGAGAGCAGATAGTGTAGGTTTAGATATTGTTTGTCTAACCAGCGGCACTTGGGCTTCAGCCCTTCGGCCCAATGACATGAAAGAAATTTCATGGCATTGCGAGGCTGGGGAGCCCGTGGACTAGAGCTTCGCTCCTTCCCATTCACAGAGGGTTTATCTCAGGAGCCGTTCAGGTTATACAGTCAAAATCCCAGTCGATGACACTGCTTCAAATGCACTCGCCCGGGCTTGAACCTGGAACACCTGATCGCCAGCGCAATGTGGTAACCATTACACCAGCGCGGCTCCCGCAGGTTGAGATATAGCAAGGTATAGTGAGATATTTCCATGCGAACATTGTTTTTAGATAATGTATATGTTGCATTGAAGTATTCTTGAGATTCACGGCCAAAGTGGCAGTCTGCTGATGTTATTTCTGTTGTGCTGAAGATTTGTGATATAAAGACATCGGATATCGTAATTACGTCTTCGAGTCTCATCATGTGACGTATTCTTTCCAGAACGTTGTCTCCATTACAGCTGCTCTGAACGCATCACGATTCTGGGCAAGTCGACCTGCATCAGCCAAAGACAAGTTCAGACTCTCTGTGATGTCCTGGGTCCACCGTCGTCTAGGTCGACCCCTTCCCCTTTTTCCAGGGACCATGCCTTCCATCACTATTTTTTTCCTGACTATCATGTCTTTTTATATGGCCGACAAATTTCAGCTTCCTTATTGCGATGGTATTTAGGATCCAATGTTCCTGTACGTTTAGTGAGTGCAGTACTTCTCTGTTGGTCTTTTTTTCTGTCCAGGGTATTCTCAACATCCTTCTGTAGCATTTCATTTCGAATGATGTAACCTTTTTTGCAACTGTTTTATTGAGTGTTCAAGTCTCACAGCCGTATGTTGCTACTGGGAATATACATGCTCTGATCTGTTGTAACTTTGTTTCTTTGCTTGTGCCTTGCCATAGGTTTTTCATCTATATTAGTTTATGTGAAGCAATTGCAAGTCTTCTTTTAATTTCTACAGCACAGTCGCCAGAGCTGTTGATGATTGATCCTAAGTATTCGAATTCATTAACATTTCCACTACTTCGTTATCAATTTCGATTTCTGGTTTGATCTTTACTTTGTCTGTTGTCAATACTTTGGTCTTCTTGGTGTTTAGGTATAGATTTTGGGCCTCGCTGTGTTTTTTGGTGGACAGAATTAATTGTTCAAGTCCATCTGGGTTGGTCGATAGGAGGACTGTGTCGTTGGCATATCTGATTTCCGGGATCTGATACCCGCCGATGTTAAATGAGTCAAACTCTGTGTGTTCTTGGTCATCTCTTACGTTTCTCATGATATTCTCGGCATAAATGTTAAACAGGTAAGGGGAAAGGGTACAGCCTTGTCTTACTCCTTTCTGTACTTGAAACCATTCTGATGTTTCCCCCTCTATTCTTACGGCTGCCTGTTGTTCTTGGTACAGCAGTGCGATGAGTTGTAGGAGGTGGTTTGGAAATCCCATATTTTCCATAATAGTCCATAACTGCTGATGTTGTACACAGTCGCAAGCTTTGGTGTAATCAATGAAACAAGTATGTAGGTCAACGAGTCTATTAGGTGTGAATAACGAGCCTTGTTTGTTGCTTAGAGTGTAATGTCACAATGTGTGCCATTAAGCTAACACAGCTTAGCACTTGACAAAAATGTTTATAAATAGCTAGACAGGAGTCAGTATAGTAAGCCAACTGTGGTCTAATCACATACCGTATAAACAATATAAATATGAAAAAGAAGGTTCTGATTGATCACTTTACGTGAAAGTAGGTAAGAATAAACCATAAGGCATCACATGATTCACATCAAACACATCAAAAATGTTATCAAATATTAGATATAGGTAAAACAAGGCATTATGCGAATCGCACATTGAACACAAATATTATCAAATAACACACTTTATCTGAACAGAAAGTGTCAAAAATCAACACAAACAAACAAACAAACAAACCATCATTAAGTTTCATCATCGTAGTTGTCCTGTTTTGATCCCTATGGAGCACAGGGGTGTCGAGTGGCATATTGATTATAGAGTCCTTACTTTTCGAGGCACAGTTACCGGGTTGGAAATTTAGTAGCGTCTCACTCCAGCCTATCCAGCTGTAAATCGATACCTGATTCTGCTCTTGAGCTAGGGAATGCAAAGACAGAGAGGAAGGGAAACGGTCACCCCACATCATAAAGCTGAAACCTAGTATAGTAAATTCTGTAACACTTTACTCCCCTACTGTTTATGGACCATGTTTAAAGAGAATAGAGACAATACTGTAGTAAGCTCCCTGGCAAGAAGCCTGCACTATAGCACTCATGAGCTCGTGGAGCAATGGCTTCTGTAGCAACATTTTAACATGTGGAGATTGTCAACCTCAAGCACAACATCATATTAGTCGCCTTTAGACGACATGCTTGAGGGAGCATTAGTCCGCTTCTCTCTTAAGTTCCTTCTGTAACCTCCCTTCCCCTCCTAGGAACTACACTACTTAAAAAAAAAAAAAATTCATATAAACACGTGGTAGTTTATTCGTTCATTAATTGTCCTCTTTGCTCCGTACAGAGCATGGAGTCACTACTGCGGCTTGCCCTCTTGTAGGAAACCTGAAACAAAACATTAACATGGCCTTGTAGCAGTGGTTTCTGTACTAATCTGTTTCACGTGATGCAGGAGTACATACGTATTACTTGTTTAACCAAAATATTTTAAGAGTTCCACTAACATTATGCCATAAGGTCTTTTATAGTCGCACCCGATATAACCGATGGATCTTGTGCCTAGTTTGAACCGGTCGCGCCCCGCCAAAACGAGACAAAACTCATTAATAAACTGAACAATGATTGCCTTTAAAGTGTTTGTCAACAGCAGTCATTGACTTGTCAGAGTAAGACACTGGTCAAAACATAGACTATCATAATAAGTTCAATTGAGCTTGGATGTTTTCTGATTGTAAATAAGCACATGACAAAGATCTAGTATTTCCGCTTCTCTGATCTGTTGGTGATGGATGCATTAGAGGGACGATCAAATACTGACGTTTTGTCATCTTTCTTCAACTTCTGCCCTTCTCACCGAGCAATCTGAGATGTGGTGACAATGAGGGTTCTAGGTTCCGCCAGGCCCTAAGCAAACGTGGACATGCGAGGCCTCTTAAAAAAAAGTCCTGTTGTACTGACAAGCATATAGTTGAGCGCGAGCCCCAGAAGCGACAGGGCACAGGCAAAAGCCTTTGCTACATTTGCTTAAACTACAAATGTGTAGCGATTAAAGCAACAGCCAAAGATCTTCAGAAACCTGAACTAGGCATCAGCATATGAAGGACGGCTTAGATCTTTGATACTGCGCTTGTTCCTCTTAAACCTTTCAGTTGTCACTTTCAATGCTAAAATTTTCAACTTGTTTGTATGTCTAACGAAGAAGCTGGAGTTTAGATTTTGAAATGTAGGCTGATAACCTTTCAGACATGAATGTGTCTGATTTTATTAATGGTCTGAAGGCGTTGTAGAACATTCTGAAATTCCAGAACTCTCACTCATCGCTCTGGGGATTCCTACGCGTGTTAGTTCGCCTCCATTCGGTGGTGGAGGGAACGGAAGGCTGGCAAGATCGGGTCTCTCTATTTTAGTCACATGAACAAAGCAAACTGGTTGAGAAATATCAACTTTCTTGGGAGGTTTGTATTTTTGTTTGGATTTCTCTTTCTTCTTCTTTTTGCTCAGGTTCAGCAAATCATCGTCTGCATTTGCAGTGAAGCCACGGACGGCGTCAGCGAACTCTGTGGCAGCTTTTCCTTCATCAAAGCTCAGACCGATTAGTCGGGTTGAGTCTGTTGACAATGTGATGGTATGGAAGTTAGCATGAGGCGTATTGTACTCGGTGAAATGGTTAAATTGATCCTGCCACAATGTGAATCCAGTCCCCTTTTCTGCCAGAACAATCCTCAGGCGTCGTTCACGAACATGTTCACCCGTATCTAGTACAAGAGCGGGAATTCCCGTTTTGGAGAACTCCCATTCGTCTTTGGAAAAATCTGATGGATCTGGTGGCGTCGGTGCTTGAGTTTCAGAAGTTTTAGACTTTTTGTCTTTGGGTAATTTATTATTTACTGGCGGACTTATAGTGTTTCTTCCCCTTGATTTGGGAGCGGAAACGTAAAGATTTGCCAGTGACCTGCACACTCTGACCTCTGTCTTATGGCTGCGGTAAAACATGTCCACCTGGTTAATGTTTTCTTCAGTGATCCCCTCTACGATAGGAAGCACATATCCCGCGCCTGGGGTCACATTAGGAAGAGGCGCAGTAATGTCGGAAAAGTCCGAAGATGTATCGGAAAATGCTGAACTACTGCCGTTGGTTTTGACGGCGTGGGACTCAATATTTGCTATGGTGATTTGTGTAGTCATGTTTTGTACTTGAAGATTATCCGGAGAGGCGTATTTTGTTTGCAATCTTTGCACGCCTTCCAAATCAGTGGCCGAGACTTGAAGGTAATTTGATTTCTGTTCGTGCTGATGTTTCACCAAGTCCTCTGTGGACGAATAAATAATCCCGTCCTTGAATGATGGACTAACACGGCTGCTTGTAGCGCTTTGCAGCACGGGATGGGAAATCTCTATTTTATTGAGTTTGTCGGTGGACATTTTATCGCCTGCTTGATAAGAACATGATGTTTTATAAGTTCTAAACGCGTTCTGTACACTTATGTGACTTTCAGCTCACAATGCACAACAGCAGAGACACTTTATAATAAAGAAAATTAAACAAATTACACTACCAAGCACTTGAATAGTAGTACTCAGAGAAAAGTTATAAAATTATATTTCTTGCGAGAATGGTGTCCCATACATTTGTAAACGTTTAAAACAGCAGCATTATCTTTCATGAATACTTGAACACAATCACAAAGCGTCATTGGAAACGTGCCTTTATTCAACCAATGAAGAGCATGCGGGCTTTTGCTCCGGGGATTTTCAGCCGTCTGCAGTCTAATGATACGTCAGAAGCGGGGGATGTATGAAAAATGAGCTCCTGAATTAAGTGCTCTCAACACATTTTAATATTTATGGCGTCATATTTGAGCACTTGTTCCGGAATTAGTGACAAGTTTTCAAAGTGTGGGAGACAAATTTATAATTTGAGCATTACTTTTGGAAATTCCGGAAACGTTCACTGTGTGATCAAAATTAGTGATCTAAAACGGCGTCTGCATTGATTGTATGCATACACGACTCAGCTAGTTTCTTGACACAGCATGTTTCTTGTATCGGCAGCTTGAACTGCTTGTGGAATCTGAAAAGAAAGATATAAATAAAGTTTAATGCAAAGTTTAATGAATTGTGATTGCGAATTCAGTCCATGATTGGTGTATGCTATGATGTGGGTTAGTTTTTGCCTTAATGTTTATTGGTGTGTGAACTGATGTATGGGGTGATGTGGATTGGTGTAGGTGATAATGTGAATTGCTGCATGTGATTGGTTTTTGCATTAACATGGATTAATGTATGTGAATATGGATTCGTTTTTGCATTAATATGGATTGATGTATGGGAATATGGATTGGTTCTTACATTAATGTGGATTGATGTCTGTGAATATGGATTGGTTCTTACATTAATGTGGATTATTGTATGTGAATATGGATTGATTTTTGCAATAATATGGATTGGTGTATATGAATGTGGATTGGTTTTTGCATTAATGTGGATTTTTGTGTGCGAATATGATTGGTTTTTGCAATAAAATGGATTGGTCTATGTGAACTGTTATATGTAATGATGTAGATTGGGTTATGTAATGATGTGGATTGATGAATGTGATAATGTGGATTGGAGCAATTGATCATGTGGATTGCTGTAGGTGATGATGTGGATTATTGAATGATAATTATATTAATTGGTATATGCTATGATGTGAATTGTTGTGAATAACGGCGCTGATAATGTACGGTGCTCCGGATGACAATATTTATGGTTTTTAATCAGGATGATGTGTTCGTCGCCCATCTCTTATCTCACAAACGTTCGATACCAACAGAGAAATGAAATCTGATACTAAGATAATTTCACATGTCAGCTTCGGTCGGTTCACCCAGCAACTAATCAAATTTATATCCCACCAGAAAATAATAACAAAAAGTGGAGAAATAATAAATTTACTCGCAGGGGAATCAACATCAGCAGCGTAAGAACGCCGACACCAATATAGTTCACGGTGATATTTTAAGGAGACAAGCAAAGAATAGGCTATTGTTTCCTCTGGCGGTCGTAAAATGTGTTGGAAAGGCGCTCAATGCAAAAACACCATCAGTCAGAAAAACATTCCGACTCTTTTACAGTTAAAAAAACAAATTAAACCTTTATCTCTACTACACGATCTGCTTCCGGCAATCCATCGCCGGGGGTGGAAAGGTGGGGGGGGGGGGGGGGGGGGGGGGGGGGGGGGGGGGGGGGGGGGGGGGGGGGGGGGGGGAAAGAATGTTTGAAAAACTGGAACTAAATGTTAATTTCACATAGAAGGAAAAAAACTCACGTTCCTGTCTTATGTCGTTCATGAATAATGTGAATTTTTATCAGCTAGCTTGTGGCGTTTCACTGGGAACAGTGAATAAGTAAAGTCAATCTTCGCTATTCGCGGGGGTTAGGTTCGTTGAAAACACCGTGAATACTATGGAACTTCGCGAATACGGAACCACTGATCCTATGGAAAAAATGAGATTACGTTGGTGTGGGACCCTGTTCACCATACACTTTTGCTACCGATCACCATAAACTCATAATCTCGTGTACCCTGCTTGTAAAAAACAGCTTTTTTTTATTTTACTATGCATTTTATAAATGCATTTTATACACTGTTGTTTTTGTAATAGTACAGCATGTACGTACAACCTGTTGGTGCACCAACACTCACTCACCCATTCACTCACACTGTCACTACTCATTCACACATCCACACTCAAACACACACACATATACAAACACAAGCACGCATTATTACAAAATCCCTGTAAAACAAACATTGAAAGAATTTGCCCAGAACTTTTAAAGTTAAGAAATAAAAAAAATGTCACTCAGACATCCCAGAAAGAAGTTTATCGAACACACGTACTTTATCACTGAGGCTCATCACAGCCTTCTTGCGGTTAGGCACACTCGCCAACACACTTGCACTACGCTTCCATTATTAATTCCAAAAATAATCAAAAACAGCGTAAAACTGCAAACATGTGGATGAATAGATGCTCGACAAAGACACCTGTAAACACAACGAAAGCCGCGAAAACAAGGAACGATCCTCTTCTTGCTGCGCGGTAGGCGTCTCGAAGTTTTTGCCTACTGCGCATGGCCGCGAATACCCGCGAAGTGCCCGCGAATGGCAAAAAAATGGGTTACATTTTATCTAGCGCGAATGAGCGAATCCGCGAATACGGAACACGCGAATAGCGAGAACTGGCTGCACCATTAATCTTGGGGGATACTGCGCTTTTAAATCCAGCGACAGAAGGTTAGTCCACAATTCCGTAAACTTTAAAATTCACGCTCTTCCCCCGCCACCCCCACCCCCCCCCCCCCCCCCCCCCGCTAGGGATCTACCAAATCATCCACAAAGATCTACCGGTAGATCGGGGTTGACCGGTTGCCGGCCCCTGCTCTAGTCTATCCAGCTGCACATAGGTACCAGACTCTGCTCTTGAGCTAAAGAAGGCAAACGTAGCGCGGTAGGGATCACGTCACCACACCTCATAAAGCCTACATCTAGTATAGTGAAGTCACTAACACTTCACGTCCCTACGACAGTACATGCTATTGAACTACTTTTGCTATTTAAAAAAAAAAAAATTATATATCCTTTGTAAAGTTCATTGACCCTCTACAGTGGACTAACTTCAGAAAGTGCGCCGGCTGTGTCCAGTCGTGTTACAGAGATGATGTGGCATACTCTGAGAAGGTAAGCGTAGATTCAGCCAGTTTCATTGTGTGAGAGAAATAATAGATGACAGACAGCGTTTGAAAGAGAGAGAGAGAGAGAGAGCGAAAGAGAGAAAGAGAGAGCGAAAGAGAGAGAGAGAAAGAAAAAGAGAAAGAGAGAGCGAAAGAGAGAGAGAAAGAAAGAGAAATAAAGAAAGAGAGAGAGAGAGAGAGAGAGAGAGAGAGAGAGAGAGAGAGAGAGAGAGAGAGAGAGAGAGAGAGAGAGACGGACAGAGAGAGACGACGTAATCACGTCAAGCCGAGAACACAGAACTACCAGATGAATAATTAACTCCAAACGTAAACTAATTTCGCCTTTTCTTTGGCGTTCGGAGATGACGTAATATTTGGTTTATGTCCGTGAAGGTATGTAAGAACAAGCGCCAGAGGTTGTGGTTGGAGACAGAAGAAAATAAAATAAACGGTAAGAAGTGTTCATCCATTCTCTCATCTCTTTCCGGAGCATAATTTACTGGTACATATCATATCCTATTTAGGTCAGCCTTAAGCGATTTAGCCCAGTTTATTTCATTAAAAAAAAATATTTCTTCCATGGAGGAGAAAAAAAAAAAACACACACACACACACACACACACACACACACATAGACACACACACATAGACACACACTCACACACACATTCAGTTATCTATTCGTTCGACTGGCTGAGTGGTTAGAGCGCTGGTCTCTCGCAGCAAAAGTGTCGGGTTCTAATCATGGTACTGATACGCTCCAGCCTACCCAGCTGTAAATGATCTGTGAATTGGGGAAGGAAAAGGCAGCGACTAAAGGAACGGGTCACCCCACCTCTCGATGCTGGACTTGGTATGATGAAGTCTCTAACACTTCATTCCCCTACTCCCCAGTATCTCCTATGAGACTACATTTACCTGTTATCTATTTTCACATTTACCTGTAAAGATTTATTTCCAGGTCACGTGAATATTTGTACTTGCTCTAATACAAGTTATAAACTTCTATAGCTGTTTTTTTCCTCCATCAATTAAGTTAATGGAATAGCGCTCAAATAGAATTGCTGCGGTAAAAGATAATACAAAAAGTAAATATTTTAACAGGGGAGGAAATTTTTTTTTTTTTTCGTACGCCCGCTAATACTCAAGGCGAAATCTCAGGTTATTATTAATGTCTAACCTGACATTGATTTTACGTGAGTATCCCTTTTCTTGTACAGAGACAGGTGTCCCTCGCCATTCAGGCAGATACTCGCCGATTTCGGAGGTACCCATTAGAGCTGGGTCGGCTCAGGAGCCGCCAATCCCTGGTCGACGACACTCCTTCAAATGTCCTCGCCAGGTCTCGAGTTAATCCAGTCCAATTCCCGGTCGACGAAAAATCCTCAAATGCCGTCGCCCGGGTTTGATCCTGAATCACCCGGTCGCCAGAGCGGTGTTGTAACCACTACGCTAGCGCGGCTAGGGGAGGAAATAAGATGTATAACGAAAATATCAAAGGGAAAGAATCAATAAGTGAAACACGCACAGTTTACGGTAATGTGTTATCGGGGCTAGAAATTGGAACTATAATAGTCAATGTTCTAGCTAAATACTCTAAAAAGGACTTGGGGAGGGTTCTATGGATCTATCTAATGGCAACTCACGTTGTGCTCTATCTAGGGGTTCGTATCTATATCCTAAGGAGGGGCTCATCTACATAGGGGTGGGTTGCCCCCTGGAGGTTTGTGGAAGGGGTAGTCCCCCTGGTCAAGAGCCGGGGGGTGCCCTTGATTCATCGGTTGCAAACCCCCCTTTCCACTGTCCCCCCCCCCCATATTAGGATGGAATGGGGGGGCAACCCCCCCCCCCCACTCCCACCCCCACAACCCGCCGCCACACCCCACACACTTTGGCGGTCAACAACCACTCACTGGTCACCCAACAACCCCCACCCCCCCCTGGCAATTTCCACCCCGCACAGGGTACACTCACCCTGTGTCATCCTCCCCCCCCCCCACCACCCCCCGAGTGGATGGTTGTTTTCAATGCACCTCCCACAGCCTGCAACATTTTTTTTTGAAAGTGCTTGTGGCGATTGGGGTTTCAAAGAATGTTCCCTGATTAAAAGTGGGTTCCGCACAGGGGGGGGGGGGTTGCGGTTTGGGGGGGGCATGAGGGTTTGTTCCCTCGGGTCAGGGCGAGAGTAGGCTGGCTTTCTTGTCCAACCCCCAGGGTTCACAACTGGGTCAGGAAACTGGCATAGCACTTGATCAAATGAAACATTGTTCCCTTCGGAATTATTGAGGGGGGGGGGTCCATTGCAAATCAGCAAAGTGTACTGGGAATTGGACGACACGTATCCAGTATGAATGGCAAACGAATTGCTCACTCTCCCGCCACGGCTTTCTGAGGGTCAATGGCGACAGGCAATTACGACTCGTTCATCATCCATTAGAGATTCCTTGAGTCCATCTGATAATTCTACATCAATGGTAATTCCGATGCAGAGTTAATGAGTCCCCCAAAACGCTTGTCCCATTATCCATAGTCCGTTTTTTTGCTTTCAGTCACAACTCTCCACATTACCATACAGCTCAGCAACCCTTCGTAATTCCCAGCAAAATGATGAGCTCTTGCCCATTTCACTGCTCGTATGCGAACTCGACGCCCCAAATCAAGTGGGGGCGTCGGTTGGGGCCACTCGAATTCGGAAATAATCATCTTTGTGCCCGCTTGTTAAACCTTTTTATTTACTAGTAGCTCAACTATAAGTCCGGCTAATACTTCAATATTAAATTTTGTCTTCGCGAAACTTGCAATTTAAGGTTTATACCTTGTTGCACAAATATGAGGGGGGAAATTAAAATCTCCGGCTGGCATGGAAACTGGGGTTCTAAGGCAATCAAAACCGATGATTTTTCATATATCACTGTTCATCTGACACTTGGGTGTTGCGTTACAAATGAGCATCACCGACGTTTCTTCTTATTGAGTGTTACCATCTTTTTGGAGTGTACATATAGAGGGATACAATACTCTTTAATCTTTCTATATTTCAACCCAAAGTTTCCTCATCCCTTGAAATGTACAAAACCCGACGTAACTAACAGGCGGTGGGGGGCCGAGAATCAGAAGTTTGATGATGCCCCGTTTCAAGTGGTACAGACATGACTATCCACCTGAAAATACCTAGGAAGCAAAGTAAAACCAGACCGTTTGGGGCAGGCATCACGCAAAGACAATCCACATCAAGAACTGAACCCCCCCAGACAAGGAACATACTTCTTTTGCAAAAAAACTAAACATCTGGTTAGTCCCCCAATACAGCTTGTAGCAAGGAAAATTAAGGTCCCCCCCATATCAGAGCTGTGTGCCCTTTACTGTCATCTCTATGGTGCGGATGCTGGGAGTTACAGGAGGAAATATCACAAAAAAAGGAACCTGTCCATTATTCTTGTCCCTCTTTCACACAACATGCCTAGAAAAATTCAAAACCACGGGGATGATCTTTTGGCTTTAATACCCATCCCCCATTTTTCCACTGCTTAGGGTACCCTGTCGTAGCAAGCAAGAGGACTCCATGCAACACCATAATACTCTGCAGGGGGAAATGCACTCACCCTATAAAGCCTGGCAGTTATCAGGAGGAGACTCCGATGTGGCACAAGAACAGCTCTATTTATCCCCCTTGCTGCAATTGGACCCCTGAAGGAAAACGAAAGAGTATCCCCGTCCTTTTCCTTCCATAGAATTAACCTGGCAGAACTGTGATGCTGAGATGGGTTGGAAGGGAACCAGAGTTTGTTTCCCCCTTTCCTGGGCCCACCCGGAGCCAAGTGAATCAATTTGTTTGGCCCGAAGGACTAAGAGATAGATGTAATGGCCACTGTACTGCTTTTGACGGTCGTTGGGCGGCTGTAGGGGTCAAATAAGAAAAGAAGTAATATGATGATGATGCATTGGATTCTATACTATTTTTTAGAGAACACCCAAAACCCCCGGCAAAGCAAATAAGGACCAAACATAGTTTGTGTTTGGACACGCCAATGGGCAGCTACAAGACAGAAGGCTCAACTGGTAGGTAAGGGGCTTGTGGCATTACAGGTTCAGGACCTAGGAACAAGTTGTAAATGAGTTCATGTGACATCAAGCGTTGGAGATGGAATGTTTAGTCCTCTGTAGTGAGGTAATTAGGTTGATAACTTCACAGTTTCCAGATTAGACGGTAATTTGCGAAGGTGTGAAGGAGTTTTGGAGACATGGGGGAACAAACCACGGGAGGGAATGTAACTTCAGACAAATAAATACAGGTCGGTAAAGAAAGCATTGTGAAATGGACCGTGATCGAACAGCGTTGTTTGGTTTTGAGAATGTGTGCAGACTCGGTAAATAAAAGGTGTAAATGCCCGGTTCGAACAGGGTTGGCCAGGAGAATGGTAGCAGTGGGGGAATTTGTTGTTAGAGGTGTTTTTTTGGTTTCCTTATACTAATTTCTGCCCAAAAAAACATTTGTTCCGTGCATGGAATTTTATAAGGTTCCTTACTTCCCCCTGTCGTCGTAACAAGTCGGGCTGGTTTGGAAAAAAACCAAAAAGGTGTTTTTTGTGGAAGCCCTTAATCTGTTGGTGTGGCCTTGGTAAAATTGGCGTTTTTCTGATTCCCGGGGGGGGGGGGGGGGGGGGGGGGGGGGGGGGGGGGGGGGGGGGGGGGGGGGGGGGGGGGGGGGGGGGGGGGGGGGGGGGGGGGGGGGGGGGGGGGGTGGGGGGG
>JAMPIV010003711.1:0-112500 GCA_024509875.1 Oreohelix idahoensis
GACAAAGTCCTGAGTGTATTTTATACCAGTGCGATAGGATGCGTCTTCTGGTGCAATCACTCCTGAAAAACTCACTAAGTTTGACGGTTTCCTCTGTCTCATGACCTGGGTTTGACTAGGTGTCATAGCAACAATACAACTAAAAACTTATAGTGTCAAGTGACAAGTAGTTGAGGTACATTCAAAAAAAATTACAGTTCCTCGAGTTGAGGGTCGATCGGTCCCTACCCCTCAGGTTGGAGATCACTGACATTGATCTACCTTTCGAGGACTGTGTATGCAAACATCCCATTGCGGTTTGCACCGGTTTGTTTGCCCTGATCAGACGTTCCTGGTGTAGGGGTCTTCCCTTTTCCTTGACCTTGGTGGCCGCGCTGCCACGTAGGCTTGTTGGGTTGATCAGAATTGTTGTTGGGGGGGGGGGGGGGGGATGGGGGTTTGTGGAATTTCGGTTTTTCCTGGGGAGGTTTCTGGGTATTGTTATCTCGTTGGTTATAATGTTGAGAGGAAGTGGAAGAATAGGATGCCTGCTCTAGATTCTGTTTTCGAGATGGCTCATCGGTGGGTTTACGTTTAGTGCTGGGAAGTTCGGCCATTGCATTGCTATAGCGTTCGGCTTTATTGAGTATGTCTTCAAGCCTGACTGCCCCCTGTTCAGCCAACAATCTACGAGTTTCATTCGACAAAGTGGATTTTATCTGCTCCACAAGAACAAGTTCGAGGAGTCCCTCATATGAAAGAGGTAGGTCAGATAATTCAATGCACTTTGTCAGATAACCCGTGAGACGTGAAGAGAACTGGGGAAATGTTTCCGTGCTCTCTTTTCGGCTGTTTCTGAACAACTGCAGAAACTTTCGGGCAGTCATCTCAAACTGCTGTAGTAAGGCCTTCTTCAACAGGTCATACTCATGTTGATTCGGTCCCAGCTTTGTGTACACGTCATAAGCATTGCCTTTCAGTGACGTTGAAAGTTTGAGCGCCCAGCGGGTACTCTCTAACCCATAAAGATTCGCGAGTCTCTCGAATTTTTCTAGGTAGCTGTCATTTTTTCCGTTAGGACTAGGAAAAGATTCTAAAGAAAACGACATAGCAGTTAATTGGGCAGACTGAGTGCTGGAGAGATCCATTGTTTGAGACTGGGGCGAAGACGGCTCTCCATTATTTGAAGTAGAGGCACTCCGACTCTCTAAAGCCTTGAGCGCTAATTCATGCTGTCTTTCCTTGTCTCTCTCTTCGCGTTGTCTCTCCTTCTCTCTTTCCCTGCGGGCGTCCATCTCTGCCTCAATTTTCTTCTGCTCCAATTGACGATCGTCCGCTTCTTTCTTCCTAGCTTCTGTCCTCTCTTCCTCCGCGTCATACCTTTGAAGTTCCTGGTTGATAAACAGATTCGCAGCTTCTGTGTCTAGTACTGAGTCCTTGGCCTCTTGCCTTAAAAGGGATCTTATCCTAATTCTCTCTGCCATTGTCAAAGAACTGGATGCTTCTAAGACTAGAGAATAGTAAGATGGCACAAGAAGGGGAAAAACTCAAAGCCGCTACGCGAAAAACAAAAGTACAAAAAAATTTACTTGAGTTACCTCCTACCTGTACTGTGCAAACTTATCGCTGCTATTATCTGGCAATTAAGGCTCTAAACGCAAGCGACTATGCCACTAAATGGTAAGTTACACTGGAAAAGAATCTACTTTTACTAACAGTAGAGAAAAATTTAAATTAAAACAAATTAAAAGGGAAAAAAAAAATTTTTTTTTTTTTTCCTAAATTTTAAATCTCTGACAACAAACTCCGTCCCTAAAGTCAATTATTGAGATGAGACGTTGTTAACTTAATTTTTAAAAATCAGAACAATCCGTCTTTAGCTAAGCTCAACTCTTTTTAACTTGAAAAACCTTAGTGACTGTAAAACAATCACGCAATCCCAGCAACTCTTATAAAGAAAGAAATTGAATATCTCCGCCAGAGGATAATTAAAATAGCAAATATTTTTGTTTATCTGTACTTTCTACTGCTGTGGAGAGAAAACAACCTGTAAATATGCTGTGTGGATAACCCAAATACTTAAAGAACGTTTGTCTAGGGGTGTAATTATTTATTTATTTCCCTAATTCACAAGACAAATCATTCACACTCTACCTAGTTAGACCCAGACTAAATCAGACTCAAAATATCTTTAACCCGGCTATGCGATTGCCTCAAATGTAGCTCAAGATCCCAGAACCAGCCCACAAATATGTGTGTGTGTGCATCAAATGTATCTCAAAATAATCCCGGCGAGCCAGCCAAATATTGTCGTAAATTTATTTTGAGAGAAAAGAGTCGTAGAAATAGTGGTCCGGTTTAGAGTGGAAAATGATGATGGAAAGCGCAGTGATAGAAAATGTAGATATTAAATAGTTGCTTCACAGCGTGCTGGAGGAGAGTAAAGACAGACTTATTTACGACAAATCGCTTCTCTCAATCTTCTCTTCCGCTCTCCTGGTCAAACAATTATTTGCCAGTTTTCCAGACTCGCATCTGCGCGCACACCGATTTGGTGTTTTTCACACACACAGACGATGTAGATACAAACTATATTAAACGAATAGGGAAATGTTGGGCTTTGGGTATATCCAACACAGAGACTAATGAGTTTATGTGATTTTATTCACTTTAAACATCAATCACTAACAAATATCAGGTATTACATAAATTATCATAAGTACACAAATGCAAATAACAAATTTGGGAGGGGTGAAGAAGATTGGTATCGACTAAGCCCTTCCCGCTTATTAGACAAAGATAAACCCAGTCCAGAGATAGATAATAACAGGAACACGGGTACGTTAACTAACAGTGAAGTTAATAACTCTGAAAAGAGGGGTAACCAAAATAGTTATGGGGGAAGACAAAAAAAAATACTGTTATCCCAACTGGTGTCTTCCCTTTACTAAGCAAATGAAAAAAAAAAAGGGGGGGGGGGGGAAAACAGAGTTAACAAAAAATCCCACTTAGAGGAACAATGCAGGGGATACAGAAAAAGTATTACCCGGGAGTCCAGTTAACAAATGGTTTGTTGCAAAAAAATTAAATCTCCTGTCATTCATACACACTCTGTGCGGATCCACATCATATACACCACACACCTACCGAGTCGCAGCATCAAACAATCCCTTAGAATGATAAACACAATAATTAAACCTTGACGTATGACAACTGTCTAACCCATCTCTGTCCCTCCCCAGATAACGCGAGGAGTTACTGAGAGCAAAATATTCCCGCTTATCGCCGGACTTGAAGTTCTAAGAGTTCTTGTGTTTTATTATAAAGAAACGAGTCTATGGGATGGCACTGACGCAGTTCGACATAGGGGTGAAAAATGAGGTGATGGTATAATCCTTCACTATGGTAAAATTCCTTCAATGACCGTGATGAAGTTTTTTAAATCCAGTGAGGAAAAAACTAGGCTCATTCACAGTCAGGAAAATATGTACTCTCTCACAAGTAAACAGTATAATAAATATCGCTACTGGCACTGTTCATCTTCCAGTTTATCTTACAGATTTAATTTGATGATAATAATCAAATGATCTTGGGTAGGCTTTCTTTCATGTAATTATGTTAGCTAGGCCGTACCGGACCACCACAAGATTTACTTTAAAAAAATGTCTCATCAAACTGTCTGGAAGTTTAAGAACCGAGTATGGAAACTCTGAAAGATTTCGTTATTGCTGGGATTGCAAAAGGTGATCAATCTAGAGAAAAAGATAGAAAACCAATAACAACATAATCATACTTTAAAACAAATAATCTTCTAAGCGTGCGATAAATTTCCCGTTAAGCCTATTATACACTCGAGTATTTAATTATGTATTTAATAAACACTGCGCGAGTTCTAGTGGTTAAATCACACATCTATAAATATAGGACTTAACTAAATTTATTAATTATAAATTCCTTCGCGACTTTAAAAGTTAATTTAAGCATCTATTATCTTTTGAAATAATATAATAGATAGATCATTATATTTACAACTGGAACTATTGAGACGGTTTAATTTAATAGGTTTAAATTAACACAAAATCCAATGAAATATAATGAATGAACTAGACCACTGATCACTTTACACAATATATATTACCGCTTTGCACAGAAATAGAATTCACTGCAAATAAAATGAAAATCCAGGGGATAATCTAGCAAGATTTCAAATATCGCTAGTGCTACTATCAAGTTCTGGCCAGCGAATGATAACGTGTCTAGTCTTCATGGTCTATTTAGCTAAAATGGAATGTAAGTTGAGTGGGACATGATAAACTTGACAGCTTATTTGATCTCACGAACTTTTGGGGATCTGACCGCCAAATCAAGAGAAGAAGCCGCCCCCTGGTCTTCGTATCTCCGTTCGCTGCTGCCCGTTTCGGCTTTCCCCGTTCGCTCGGTTGCGATTGACACCGAGACGCGAAATTAGCGGCAAGCAACTGCGTCTCGTATCAGGGACCACTACTGTCTTTGATAACGCCGATAGTCTCCCTGAAATCCCTCAGTCTGTCTCTTTGATCTCGTGCCGCCTACTAAATGAGTCCCGGTGGAATGAGTTCTGGCAAACGAAAAGTTACAACAAATGTTCAGGGGTTCTAATGTTATGAAAAGCTAAAGGTCCCTTTAAATCATCCATCATATCAGGGAAAATTCACTTGTCAAACTAGACGTACGTCACAATCGTCCCCACTTTTAGACATGAAAACCATTTTTCATGTTTCATTTTTTTTGACAATGGAGGTGACCTGATTGGTGATTTTAGGATGAGTGGTATCTTCAGTTTGCTCTTCTTCCTCTGTAGACCAGTTTCTACTCAGGAAATCAGCCCCGACATTCTGTCTTCCCGGAATATATTCCACTTTGAAAGAATAAACGCTTAAAAGAAGCGCCCAACGCATGATCCTTGCGTTAAATTCTTTATTGGCACCAAGAAATGCTAACGGAGCGTGGTCTGTTTGCACCGTGAAAGATGTACCATAAAGAAACTCATGATGGCGTCTGATACCGTCAATCAGAGCAAGACATTCCCTTTCAACTACGCTGTAGTTCCGTTCCGCTTTATTTAATTTCCGACTGCCATAGGCAACTGGAAATAGCATGTTCAGGTCACTGTCATCGGCTTGAAGCAGTGTTGACCCGATGCCCTGACCTGACGCGTCGACTCTCAGTACAAAAGGTTTCTTGAGGTCAGGCAACCTCAAAATGGGGTATGCAGACAACTGTCCTTTCAAAGTGCTATACGCGTGTTCGCACTTTTGATCCCATATGACCTTATCAGGACAACCTTTCTTTGTGAGGTCAGTCAGAGGTGCCGTCAGTCCGTTGAAGTTCTGGATGTACTTCTGATAGTATGCACATAGCGATATGAAGGAACGTACGTCTTTCTTCGTTCGGGGTCTTTTTGCTGCCATTATTTTCTCCACGTTCTTCTTAATAGGCCAACTGCATCCGTGAGAAATAGTGTGCCCCAGGAAGTCTAACTGTTCAAACCCGATGAGACATTTGCTAGGTCTGGCTGTGAGACCCGTTTCCTGTAGTCTCCTGAGGAGCATAGCAACCGTAGCAATATGTTCTTCATAGGTTTCCGATGCAATTAAGATGTCATCCATGAAATTATGGATATGGGGACTTTGCAAAGGTTGTAGAAGCTTCCTCATCATCCTGGTGAACACTCCTGGTGCATTATGCAAACCGAACGGCATCACGTTAAATGTGTAATGTCCTTCACTAGTGCTGAAAGCTAACAAAGGTTTAATTTCCTCCTTGACTGGTATTTGATAATAACCTTTGCTGAGGTCAATCTTGGAGAAGATCTTTGCTTTGCTGAGCTTGGTGAACAACTCAGAAACAGTTTGGAGAGGTTCGGGCTGGAATTCCGTTACAGCGTTTAGCAACCTGTAATCAATGCACAGCCGAACTTCCTTATTGGGCTTCTGCAACAGCACTACACTCGAGCTGTAAGGAGATGTAGACTCACTGATAATTCCTGCCTGACGCAGCTTGTCTATTTCTCCGCGAAGTGCATCAGCTTTAGCGTACGGGATGGGGTAAACTCTGGTTTGAACAGGGGTCTCGTTTGTTAATTTCATATCAAATTCAATGAGATTTGTTCGACCAGGTACATCCGTTAAGACTGCACTGTACTGTTTTAGTAGAGCCCTGGTTTCTGTTTGTTGTTCTGGTGAGAGATTGTCGCCGAACTTGACATCTTTAAAGGATTCTGTGGGTTGCAATGGATACTCCATGCAACCATCATCATCTTCCTCGTCTTCCGTTGCTATGGCGACAGCCAGGAGATGCTCGGAGGATGGCACCGGTCTTTCCAAATATTTCTTTAGCAGATTTATGTGGAAGACCTTCTCCTTTCCTTTGATGGAGATCTTGTAGTTGGTACGTGAGATCTTTTTAAGGACGGTAAACGGTCCTTGCCATCCGATGCGAAGTTTATTGCTTCCGGTTGGAAGTAGCAATAGGACTTTCTCCCCTGGTTGTAGTTCTCTCTCTTTTGCAGCTTTGTTGTATCTTTTAGTAATTTTAGCGCGGGCTTTCTTAAGGTTGGTAGTAGCTAGATCCCATCCTAGCTTTAGCCTTTCCTTAAGCTCAGATACATACTTGCTTGCAGAGACGACTGTCTCGTCAGCCTTCTGGTCTGTCAGGGACCGAAGTAAGGCTTCTAGTGGCCCCTTAATAGGTCTGCCAAATAAAAGTGTAGCTGGCGCAAAACCCGTAGACGCTTGGGGTACCTCTCGGTAGGCGAATAAGGCAGCCGATATATATTGGTCCCAGTCTTCCGGTTTCTCCTGACCCAGCTTACGTAACATCATGGTGAGGGTACCGTTAAAACGTTCCACGAGCCCATTTCCGGCCGGATGGTAGGGACTTGTGTGGATATGTTTGGCCCTCAAGATCTTAAAGATCTCCTCCATTAACAGGCTACGGAATTGGGATCCATTGTCCGTCAAAACTTGTTGAGGGAATCCCAACCGTGTAAAAATTTGCACAAGGGCTTCTGCGACATGCTTGGAATTAGTGCATGGTAGCGGTACGGCTTCGGCCCACATAGTGCAAGTGTCGACTAAGGTCAGGATGAACCTGTTCCTTCTTTTGGTCTTTTCCAGAGGACCAATAATGTCGACAGCAACCCGTTCAAATGGAGTCCCTACTATTGGCATTTGCCCCATAGGTACTGGGGGTGTCAAGTGCTTGGGTGCTACCCGTTGGCACTGGGCGCAGGATTTCACATACCTGACAATGTCAGAGTTCATTCCTGGCCACCAATAGTGGTTTTTTATTCGCTGAATAGTGGCGTTTTGTCCCATATGTCCGCTAAAGGGAAGAGAGTGCCCCATTTCTAAGATCTGGTTTCTGTACTGCGTCGGTACTAGGAGCTGGTTATTCCCCGTGTCCGGGTTGCCCGTTCTACGATACAATACACCATCCTTAGAAAAGATGTCTCCGTTGTGTCTGGGGTCCTTAGCCATGGGCAGTTTTTTTAAAGCAGGGCGCCAGAGTAGGGTCCTTTTGTTGCGCCTCCTTCAGTTCATTTGGCAACAAGTTTGGCGCAGGCTCCCTCTCCTTCTTGGCTTGCCCTCTTGTGGTTACCGCTGCCACAATCGGCTCCTTAGGTCTCCCAATGAACACATATCTACATCCCAGGATAACTGGGTAGATCGGATCATCCATTATGGCCGCTTTAATAACTCCTCTGACAAAGTCAGAGTGTATTTTCTACCAGTGCGATAGGAAGCGTCCTGGGTGCGTCACTCCTGAAAACTCCACTAAGTTTGACGGTTTCCTCTGTCTCCTGACCTGGTTTGACTAGGTGTCTAGCAACAATACAACTAAAACTTAATCCAGTGTCAAAGAGACAAGTAGTTGAGGTACCATTCAAAATTACAGTTCCTCGAGTTGAGGGTCGGTCCCCCTCAGGTTGAGAATCACTGACATTGACTCTACCTTTCGAGGCTGTATGCAAACATCCAATGCGGTTTGCACCGGTTTGTTTGCCCTGATCAGACGTTCCTGGTGTAGGGGTCTTCCCTTTTCCTTGACCTTGGTGGCCGCGCTGCCACGTAGGCTTGTTGGGTTGATCAGAATTGTTGTTGGGGGGGTATCGGGTTTTGTAGAATTTCGATTTTTCCTGGGGAGGTTTCTGGGTATTGTTATCTCGTTGGTTATAATGTTGAGAGGAAGTGGAAGAATAGGATGCCTGCTCTAGATTCTGTTTTCGAGATGGCTCATCGGTGGGTTTACGTTTAGTGCTGGGAAGTTCGGCCATTGCATTGCTATAGCGTTCGGCTTTATTGAGTATGTCTTCAAGCCTGACTGCCCCCTGTTCAGCCAAAAATCTACGAGTTTCATTCGACAAAGTGGATTTTATCTGCTCCACAAGAACAAGTTCGAGGAGTCCCTCATATGAAAGAGGTAGGTCAGATAATTCAATGCACTTTGTCAGATAACCCGTGAGACGTGAAGAGAACTGGGGAAATGTTTCCGTGCTCTCTTTTCGGCTGTTTCTGAACAACTGCAGAAACTTTCGGGCAGTCATCTCAAACTGCTGTAGTAAGGCCTTCTTCAACAGGTCATAATCATGTTGATTCGGTCCCAGCTTTGTGTACACGTCATAAGCATTGCCTTTCAGTGACGTTGAAAGTTTGAGCGCCCAGCGGGTACTCTCTAACCCATAAAGATTCGCGAGTCTCTCGAATTTTTCTAGGTAGCTGTCAATTTTTTCGTTAGGGCTAGGAAAAGATTCTAAAGAAAACGACATAGCAGTTAATTGGGCAGACTGAGTGCTGGAGAGATCCATTGTTTGAGACTGGGGCGAAGACGGCTCTCCATTATTTGAAGTAGAGGCACTCCGACTCTCTAAAGCCTTGAGCGCTAATTCATGCTGTCTTTCCTTGTCTCTCTCTTCGCGTTGTCTCTCCTTCTCTCTTTCCCTGCGGGCGTCCATCTCTGCCTCAATTTTCTTCTGCTCCAATTGACGATCGTCCGCTTCTTTCTTCCTAGCTTCTGCCCTCTCTTCCTCCGCGTCATACCTTTGAAGTTCCTGGTTGATAAACAGATTCGCAGCTTCTGTGTCTAGTCCTGAGTCCTTGGCCTCTTGCCTCAAAAGGGATCTTATCCTAATTCTCTCTGCCATTGTCAAAGAACTGGATGCTTCTAAGACTAGAGAATAGTAAGATGGAACAAGAAGGGGAAAACTCAAAGCCGCTACGGAAAAAAACCAAAGTAAAAAAAAATTTTACTTGAGTTACCTCCTACCTGTACTGTGCAAACTTATCGCTGCTATTATCTGGCAATTAAGGCTCTAAACGCAAGCGACTATGCCACTAAATGGTAAGTTACACTGGAAAAGAATCTACTTTTACTAACAGTAGAGAAAAATTTAAATTAAAAAAAAAAAAGGAAAAAGACAATTTTTTTTTTTTTTTTTTTTTTTTTTTTTTTTTTTTTCCTAAATTTTAAATCTCTGACAACAAACTCCGTCCCTAAAGTCAATTATTGAGATGAGACGTTGTTAACTTAATTTTTAAAAATCAGAACAATCCGTCTTTAGCTAAGCTCAACTCTTTTTAACTTCAAAAACCTTAGTGACTGTAAAACAATCACGCAATCCCAGCAACTCTTATAAAGAAAGAAATTGAATTATCTCCGCCAGAGGATAATTAAAATAGCAAATATTTTTGTTTATCTGTACTTTCTACTGCTGTGGAGAGAAAACAACCTGTAAATATGCTGTGTGGACAACCCAAATACTTAAAGAACGTTTGTCTAGGGGTGTAATTATTTATTTATTTCCTTAATTCACAAGACAAATCATTCACACTCTACCTAGTTAGACCCAGACTAAATCAGACTCAAAATATCTTTAACCCGGCTATGCGATTGCCTCAAATGTAGCTCAAGATCCCAGAACCAGCCCACAAATATGTGTGCATCAAATGTATCTCAAAATAATCCCGGCGAGCCAGCCAAATATTGTCGTAAATTTATTTTGAGAGAAAAGAGTCGTAGAAATAGTGGTCCGGTTTAGAGTGGAAAATGATGATGGAAAGCTCAGTGATAGAAAATGTAGATATTAAATAGTTGCTTCACAGCGTGCTGGAGGAGAGTAAAGACAGACTTATTTACGACAAATCGCTTCTCTCAATCTTCTCTTCCGCTCTCCTGGTCAAACAATTATTTGCCAGTTTTCCAGACTCGCATCTGCGCGCTCACCGATTTGGTGTTTTTCACACACACAGACGATGTAGATACAAACTATATTAAACGAATAGGGGAAATGTTGGGCTTTGGGTATATCCAACACAGAGAACTAAATGAGTTTATGTGATTTTATTCACTTTAAACATCAATCACTAACAAATATCAGGTATTACATAAATTATCATAAGTACACAAATGCAAATAACAAATTTGGGAGGGGTGAAGAAGATTGGTATCGACTAAGCCCTTCCCGCTTATTAGACAAAGATAAACCCAGTCCAGAGATAGATAATATCAGGAACACGGGTACGTTAACCTAACAGTGAAGTTAATTACTCTGAAAAGAGGTGTTACCAAATTAGTTATGGTGGTAGACAAAAAAATACTGTTATCCCAACTGGTGTCTTCCCTTTACTAAGCAAAGAAAAAAAAAGGGGGGGGGGATGAAACAGAGTTAACAAATTATCCCACTAAAGGAACAATGCCGGGTATACAGAAAACGTATTACCCGGTAGGCAAGTTAACAAATGGTTTGTTGCAAAAAAATTAAATCTCCTGTCATTCATACACACTGTGCGGATCCACACTCATATACACCACACACTTACCGAGTTGCAGCATCAGACAATCCCTTAGAATGATAAACACAATAATTAACTCTTGACGTATGACAACTGTCTAGTCCTTCTATGTCCCGCCCCAGATAATGCGAGGATTCACTGAGAGCAAATATTCCCGCTTATCGCCGGACTTGAAGTTCTAAGAGTTCTTGTGTTTTATTATAAAGAAACGAGTCTATGGGATGGCACTGACGCAGTTCGACATAGGGGTGAAAAATGAGGTGATGGTATAATCCTTCACTGCGTGATGATAGTTTTATTAAATCCAATTGAGGAAAAAACTAGGCTCATTCACAGTCAGGAAAATATGTACTCTCTCACAGTAAACAGTAAATATGATATCGCTACTGGCGCTGTTCATCTTCCAGTTTATCTTACAGAGTTAATTTGATGATAATAATCAAATGATCTTGGGTAGGCTTTCTTTCATGTAATTATGTTAGCTAGGCCGTACCGGACCACCACAAGATTTACTTTAAAAAAATGTCTCATCAAACTGTCTGGAAGTTTAAGAACCGAGTATGGAAACTCTGAAAGATTTCGTTATTGCTGGGATTGCAAAAGGTGATCAATCTAGAGAAAAAGATAGAAAACCCATAACAACATAATCATACTTTAAAACAAATAATCTTCTAAGCGTGCGATAAATTTCCCGTTAAGCCTATTATACACTCGAGTATTTAATTATGTATTTAATAAACACTGCGCGAGTTCTAGTGGTTAAATCACACATCTATAAATATAGGACTTAACTAAATGTATTAATTATAAATTCCTTCGCGACTTTAAAAGTTAATTTAAGCATCTATTATCTTTTGAAATAATATAATAGATAGATCATTATATTTACAACTGGAACTATTGAGACGGTTTAATTTAATAGGTTTAAATTAACACAAAATCCAATGAAATATAATGAATGAACTAGACCACTGATCACTTTACACAATATATTACCGCTTTGCACAGAAATAGAATTCACTGCAAATAAAATGAAAATCCAGGGGATAATCTAGCAAGATTTCAAATATCGCTAGTGCTACTATCAAGTTCTGGCCAGCGAATGATAACGTGTCTAGTCTTCATGGTCTATTTAGCTAAAATGGAATGTAAGTTGAGTGGGACATGATAAACTTGACAGCTTATTTGATCTCACGAACTTTTGGGGATCTGACCGCCAAATCAAGAGAAGAAGCCGCCCCCTGGTCTTCGTATCTCCGTTCGCTGCTGCCCGTTTCGGTTTCCCCGTTCGCTCGGTTCTACGATTGACACCGAGACGCGAAATTTGCGGCAAGCAACTGCGTCTCGTATCAGGGACCACTACTGTCTTTGATAACGCCGATAGTCTCCCCTGAAATCCCTCAGTCTGTCTCTTTGATCTCGTGCCGCCTACTAAATGAGTCCCGGTGGAATGAGTTCTGGCAAACGAAAAGCTACAACAAATGTTCAGGGGTTCTAATGTTATGGAAAGCTAAAGGTCCCTTTAAATCATCCATCATATCAGGGAAAATTCACTTGTCAAACTAGACGTACGTCACAATCGTCCCCACTTTTAGACATGAAAAAATTTTTCATGTTTCATTTTTTGACAATGGAGGTGACCTGATTGGTGATTTTAGGATGAGTGGTATCTTCAGTTTGCTCTTCTTCCTCTGTAGACCAGTTTCTACTCAGGAAATCAGCCCCGACATTCTGTCTTCCCGGAATATATTCCACTTTGAAAGAATAAACGCTTAAAAGAAGCGCCCAACGCATGATCCTTGCGTTAAATTCTTTATTGGCACCAAGAAATGCTAACGGAGCGTGGTCTGTTTGCACCGTGAAAGATGTACCATAAAGAAACTCATGATGGCGTCTGATACCGTCAATCAGAGCAAGACATTCCCTTTCAACTACGCTGTAGTTCCGTTCCGCTTTATTTAATTTCCGACTGCCATAGGCAACTGGAAATAGCATGTTCAGGTCACTGTCATCGGCTTGAAGCAGTGTTGACCCGATGCCCTGACCTGACGCGTCGACTCTCAGTACAAAAGGTTTCTTGAGGTCAGGCAACCTCAAAATGGGGTATGCAGACAACTGTCCTTTCAAAGTGCTATACGCGTGTTCGCACTTTTGATCCCATATGACCTTATCAGGACAACCTTTCTTTGTGAGGTCAGTCAGAGGTGCCGTCAGTCCGTTGAAGTTCTGGATGTACTTCTGATAGTATGCACATAGCGATATGAAGGAACGTACGTCTTTCTTCGTTCGGGGTCTTTTTGCTGCCATTATTTTCTCCACGTTCTTCTTAATAGGCCAACTGCATCCGTGAGAAATAGTGTGCCCCAGGAAGTCTAACTGTTCAAACCCGATGAGACATTTGCTAGGTCTGGCTGTGAGACCCGTTTCCTGTAGTCTCCTGAGGAGCATAGCAACCGTAGCAATATGTTCTTCATAGGTTTCCGATGCAATTAAGATGTCATCCATGAAATTATGGATATGGGGACTTTGCAAAGGTTGTAGAAGCTTCCTCATCATCCTGGTGAACACTCCTGGTGCATTATGCAAACCGAACGGCATCACGTTAAATGTGTAATGTCCTTCACTAGTGCTGAAAGCTAACAAAGGTTTAATTTCCTCCTTGACTGGTATTTGATAATAACCTTTGCTGAGGTCAATCTTGGAGAAGATCTTTGCTTTGCTGAGCTTGGTGAACAACTCAGAAACAGTTTGGAGAGGTTCGGGCTGGAATTCCGTTACAGCGTTTAGCAACCTGTAATCAATGCACAGCCGAACTTCCTTATTGGGCTTCTGCAACAGCACTACACTCGAGCTGTAAGGAGATGTAGACTCACTGATAATTCCTGCCTGACGCAGCTTGTCTATTTCTCCGCGAAGTGCATCAGCTTTAGCGTACGGGATGGGGTAAACTCTGGTTTGAACAGGGGTCTCGTTTGTTAATTTCATATCAAATTCAATGAGATTTGTTCGACCAGGTACATCCGTTAAGACTGCACTGTACTGTTTTAGTATAGCCCTGGTTTCTGTTTGTTGTTCTGGTGAGAGATTGTCGCCGAACTTGACATCTTTAAAGGATTCTGTGGGTTGCAATGGATACTCCATGCAACCATCATCATCTTCCTCGTCTTCCGTTGCTATGGCGACAGCCAGGAGATGCTCGGAGGATGGCACCGGTCTTTCCAAATATTTCTTTAGCAGATTTATGTGGAAGACCTTCTCCTTTCCTTTGATGGAGATCTTGTAGTTGGTACGTGAGATCTTTTTAAGGACGGTAAACGGTCCTTGCCATCCGATGCGAAGTTTATTGCTTCCGGTTGGAAGTAGCAATAGGACTTTCTCCCCTGGTTGTAGTTCTCTCTCTTTTGCAGCTTTGTTGTATCTTTTAGTAATTTTAGCGCGGGCTTTCTTAAGGTTGGTAGTAGCTAGATCCCATCCTAGCTTTAGCCTTTCCTTAAGCTCAGATACATACTTGCTTGCAGAGACGACTGTCTCGTCAGCCTTCTGGTCTGTCAGGGACCGAAGTAAGGCTTCTAGTGGCCCCTTAATAGGTCTGCCAAATAAAAGTGTAGCTGGCGCAAAACCCGTAGACGCTTGGGGTACCTCTCGGTAGGCGAATAAGGCAGCCGATATATATTGGTCCCAGTCTTCCGGTTTCTCCTGACCCAGCTTACGTAACATCATGGTGAGGGTACCGTTAAAACGTTCCACGAGCCCATTTCCGGCCGGATGGTAGGGACTTGTGTGGATATGTTTGGCCCTCAAGATCTTAAAGATCTCCTCCATTAACAGGCTACGGAATTGGGATCCATTGTCCGTCAAAACTTGTTGAGGGAATCCCAACCGTGTAAAAATTTGCACAAGGGCTTCTGCGACATGCTTGGAATTAGTGCATGGTAGCGGTACGGCTTCGGCCCACATAGTGCAAGTGTCAACTAAGGTCAGGATGAACCTGTTCCTTCTTTTGGTCTTTTCCAGAGGACCAATAATGTCGACAGCAACCCGTTCAAATGGAGTCCCTACTATTGGCATTTGCCCCATAGGTACTGGGGGTGTCAAGTGCTTGGGTGCTACCCGTTGGCACTGGGCGCAGGATTTCACATACCTGACAATGTCAGAGTTCATTCCTGGCCACCAATAGTGGTTTTTTATTCGCTGAATAGTGGCGTTTTGTCCCATATGTCCGCTAAAGGGAAGAGAGTGCCCCATTTCTAAGATCTGGTTTCTGTACTGCGTCGGTACTAGGAGCTGGTTATTCCCCGTGTCCGGGTTGCCCGTTCTACGATACAATACACCATCCTTAGAAAAGATGTCTCCGTTGTGTCTGGGGTCCTTAGCCATGGGCAGTTTTTTAAAGCAGGGCGCCAGAGTAGGGTCCTTTTGTTGCGCCTCCTTCAGTTCATTTGGCAACAAGTTTGGCGCAGGCTCCCTCTCCTTCTTGGCTTGCCCTCTTGTGGTTACCGCTGCCACAATCGGCTCCTTAGGTCTCCCAATGAACACATATCTACATCCCAGGATAACTGGGTAGATCGGATCATCCATTATGGCCGCTTTAATAACTCCTCTGACAAAGTCAGAGTGTATTTCTACCAGTGCGATAGGAAGCGTCCTGTGTGCGTCACTCCTGAAAACTCCACTAAGTTTGACGGTTTCCTCTGTCTCCTGACCTGGTTTGACTAGGTGTCTAGCAACAATACAACTAAAACTTAATCCAGTGTCAAAGAGACAAGTAGTTGAGGTACCATTCAAAATTACAGTTCCTCGAGTTGAGGGTCGGTCCCCCTCAGGTTGAGAATCACTGACATTGACTCTACCTTTCGAGGCTGTATGCAAACATCCAATGCGGTTTGCACCGGTTTGTTTTCCCTGATCAGACGTTCCTGGTGTAGGGGTCTTCCCTTTTCCTTGACCTTGGTGGCCGCGCTGCCACGTAGGCTTGTTGGGTTGATCAGAATTGTTGTTGGGGGGGTATCGGGTTTTGTAGAATTTCGATTTTTCCTGGGGAGGTTTCTGGGTATTGTTATCTCGTTGGTTATAATGTTGAGAGGAAGTGGAAGAATAGGATGCCTGCTCTAGATTCTGTTTTCGAGATGGCTCATCGGTGGGTTTACGTTTAGTGCTGGGAAGTTCGGCCATTGCATTGCTATAGCGTTCGGCTTTATTGAGTATGTCTTCAAGCCTGACTGCCCCCTGTTCAGCCAAAAATCTACGAGTTTCATTCGACAAAGTGGATTTTATCTGCTCCACAAGAACAAGTTCGAGGAGTCCCTCATATGAAAGAGGTACGTCAGATAATTCAATGCACTTTGTCAGATAACCCGTGAGACGTGAAGAGAACTGGGGAAATGTTTCCGTGCTCTCTTTTCGGCTGTTTCTGAACAACTGCAGAAACTTTCGGGCAGTCATCTCAAACTGCTGTAGTAAGGCCTTCTTCAACAGGTCATAATCATGTTGATTCGGTCCCAGCTTTGTGTACACGTCATAAGCATTGCCTTTCAGTGACGTTGAAAGTTTGAGCGCCCAGCGGGTACTCTCTAACCCATAAAGATTCGCGAGTCTCTCGAATTTTTCTAGGTAGCTGTCAATTTTTCCGTTAGGGCTAGGAAAAGATTCTAAAGAAAACGACATAGCAGTTAATTGGGCAGACTGAGTGCTGGAGAGATCCATTGTTTGAGACTGGGGCGAAGACGGCTCTCCATTATTTGAAGTAGAGGCACTCCGACTCTCTAAAGCCTTGAGCGCTAATTCATGCTGTCTTTCCTTGTCTCTCTCTTCGCGTTGTCTCTCCTTCTCTCTTTCCCTGCGGGCGTCCATCTCTGCCTCAATTTTCTTCTGCTCCAATTGACGATCGTCCGCTTCTTTCTTCCTAGCTTCTGCCCTCTCTTCCTCCGCGTCATACCTTTGAAGTTCCTGGTTGATAAACAGATTCGCAGCTTCTGTGTCTAGTCCTGAGTCCTTGGCCTCTTGCCTTAAAAGGAATCTTATCCTAATTCTCTCTGCCATTGTCAAAGAACTGGATGCTTCTAAGACTAGAGAATAGTAAGATGGAACAAGAAGGGGAAAACTCAAAGCCGCTACGAAAAAACCCAAAGTAAAAAAAAAATTTACTTGAGTTACCTCCTACCTGTACTGTGCAAACTTATCGCTGCTATTATCTGGCAATTAAGGCTCTAAACGCAAGCGACTATGCCACTAAATGGTAAGTTACACTGGAAAAGAATCTACTTTTACTAACAGTAGAGAAAAATTTAAATTAAAATAATTTAAAAGGAAAGAAAAAAATTTTTTTTTTTTTTTTTTTTTTTTTTTTTTTTTCCTTAATTTTAAATCTCTGACAACAAACTCCGTCCCTAAAGTCAATTATTGAGATGAGACGTTGTTAACTTAATTTTTAAAAATCAGAACAATCCGTCTTTAGCTAAGCTCAACTCTTTTTAACTTGAAAAACCTTAGTGACTGTAAAACAATCACGCAATCCCAGCAACTCTTATAAAGAAAGAAATTGAATTATCTCCGCCAGAGGATAATTAAAATAGCAAATATTTTTGTTTATCTGTACTTTCTACTGCTGTGGAGAGAAAACAACCTGTAAATATGCTGTGTGGACAACCCAAATACTTAAAGAACGTTTGTCTAGGGGTGTAATTATTTATTTATTTCCTTAATTCACAAGACAAATCATTCACACTCTACCTAGTTAGACCCAGACTAAATCAGACTCAAAATATCTTTAACCCGGCTATGCGATTGCCTCAAATGTAGCTCAAGATCCCAGAACCAGCCCACAAATATGTGTGCATCAAATGTATCTCAAAATAATCCCGGCGAGCCAGCCAAATATTGTCGTAAATTTATTTTGAGAGAAAAGAGTCGTAGAAATAGTGGTCCGGTTTAGAGTGGAAAATGATGATGAAAAGCTCAGTGATAGAAAATGTAGATATTAAATAGTTGCTTCACAGCGTGCTGGAGGAGAGTAAAGACAGACTTATTTACGACAAATCGCTTCTCTCAATCTTCTCTTCCACTCTCCTGGTCAAACAATTATTTGCCAGTTTTCCAGACTCGCATCTGCGCGCTCACCGATTTGGTGTTTTTCACACACACAGACGATGTAGATACAAACTATATTAAACGAATAGGGGAAATGTTGGGCTTTGGGTATATCCAACACAGAGACCTAAATGAGTTTATGTGATTTTATTCACTTTAAACATCAATCACTAACAAATATCAGGTATTACATAAATTATCATAAGTACACAAATGCAAATAACAAATTTGGGAGGGGTGAAGAAGATTGGTATCGACTAAGCCCTTCCCGCTTATTAGACAAAGATAAACCCAGTCCAGAGATAGATAATATCAGGAACACGGGTACGTTAACCTAACAGTGAAGTTAATTACTCTGAAAAGAGGTGTTACCAAATTAGTTATGGTGGTAGACAAAAAAAATACTGTTATCCCAACTGGTGTCTTCCCTTTACTAAGCAAAGAAAAAAAAGGGGGGGGGGGGGATGAAACAGAGTTAACAAATTATCCCACTAAAGGAACAATGCCGGGTATACAGAAAACGTATTACCCGGTAGGCAAGTTAACAAATGGTTTGTTGCAAAAAAATTAAATCTCCTGTCATTCATACACTCTGTGCGGATCCACACTCATATACACCACACACTTACCGAGTTGCAGCATCAGACAATCCCTTAGAATGATAAACACAATAATTAACTCTTGACGTATGACAACTGTCTAGTCCTTCTATGTCCCGCCCCAGATAATGCGAGGATTCACTGAGAGCAAATATTCCCGCTTATCGCCGGACTTGAAGTTCTAAGAGTTCTTGTGTTTTATTATAAAGAAACGAGTCTATGGGATGGCACTGACGCAGTTCGACATAGGGGTGAAAAATGAGGTGATGGTATAATCCTTCACTATGGTAAAATTCCTTCAATGCGTGATGATAGTTTTATTAAATCCAATTGAGGAAAAAACTAGGCTCATTCACAGTCAGGAAAATATGTACTCTCTCACAGTAAACAGTAAATATGATATCGCTACTGGCGCTGTTCATCTTCCAGTTTATCTTACAGAGTTAATTTGATGATAATAATCAAATGATCTTGGGTAGGCTTTCTTTCATGTAATTATGTTAGCTAGGCCGTACCGGACCACCACAAGATTTACTTTAAAAAAATGTCTCATCAAACTGTCTGGAAGTTTAAGAACCGAGTATGGAAACTCTGAAAGATTTCGTTATTGCTGGGATTGCAAAAGGTGATCAATCTAGAGAAAAAGATAGAAACCCAATAACAACATAATCATACTTTAAAACAAATAATCTTCTAAGCGTGCGATAAATTTCCCGTTAAGCCTATTATACACTCGAGTATTTAATTATGTATTTAATAAACACTGCGCGAGTTCTAGTGGTTAAATCACACATCTATAAATATAGGACTTAACTAAATTTATTAATTATAAATTCCTTCGCGACTTTAAAAGTTAATTTAAGCATCTATTATCTTTTGAAATAATATAATAGATAGATCATTATATTTACAACTGGAACTATTGAGACGGTTTAATTTAATAGCTTTAAATTAACACAAAATCCAATGAAATATAATGAATGAACTAGACCACTGATCACTTTACACAATATATTACCGCTTTGCACAGAAATAGAATTCACTGCAAATAAAATGAAAATCCAGGGGATAATCTAGCAAGATTTCAAATATCGCTAGTGCTACTATCAAGTTCTGGCCAGCGAATGATAACGTGTCTAGTCTTCATGGTCTATTAAGCTAAAATAGAATGTAAGTTGAGTGGGACATGATAAACTTGACAGCTTATTTGATCTCACGAACTTTTGGGGATCTGACCGCCAAATCAAGAGAAGAAGCCGCCCCCTGGTCTTCGTATCTCCGTTCGCTGCTGCCCGTTTCGGTTTCCCCGTTCGCTCGGTTCTACGATTGACACCGAGACGCGAAATTTGCGGCAAGCAACTGCGTCTCGTATCAGGGACCACTACTGTCTTTGATAACGCCGATAGTCTCCCCTGAAATCCCTCAGTCTGTCTCTTTGATCTCGTGCCGCCTACTAAATGAGTCTCGGTGGAATGAGTTCTGGCAAACGAAAAGCTACAACAAATGTTCAGGGGTTCTAATGTTATGGAAAGCTAAAGGTCCCTTTAAATCATCCATCATATCAGGGAAAATTCACTTGTCAAACTAGACGTACGTCACAGAGGTCCCATGTGCAAGTTGCGCACGTTAAAAATCCCATGGCAGTTGGAAATCGTAAAGAGTAGGCCTTTCCGGCCGCTGCTCTGGCAAAATTTAAAAAAAATTAGAAACCTCCCCACCACAAAAATATTTATAGAATGTGTGATTCCTATATACACACATTGGAATTCTCTCCGGTGCTACGTAGTTCGTGCACTGTGCTGAGATCCTCCTTGAGTGATCTAAGGGAGGAGATCGGAACATTGATGGAGTTGACCGTTTGCAATGATAAGGTTTAAGATAGTCCTTAAAACCAAACCAAACATTAGGTTGTGTGTATATATATATATATATATATATATATATATATATATATATATATATATATATATATATATATATATATATATATATATATATATATATATATATATATATATATATATATATATATATATATATATATATATATATATATATATATATATATATAAGGTAAAGGATACCCCCCTGCACCGGGTAGAGAGTGTCAAACCTCTTGGTATCGCACGCACGCCAAAGTGGGCCTGGTGTACCATACCGCTGAGTCTAGGATGCTCTCTTGGGGTTGAAACAAAGCCCACACCTCACCTCCCATAACTGGCTCAAGGGTATGAGTGGATAACTCGTCCCCTAAAGGGCAAAAGAGTGGATAACTCGCGCTCAGGGAATCAAAAGAAAGAAAGGTAAAGGATCCCGTTACACGCCCATTGAGGCATATTGGGAATATGGTGTTAGGCACATATTTTCTCGACCGTCGGCACACTAGGGGTGATGTGGTCAGCATCACGCCGGCCGCCTTAACCTTCCCAGAGTTGCTCTGGTACCCATTTGGGGCTGGGTCGACCCAGGAGCCGTTTGCGGCCTAAAAAAATCCCACCTCATCTGGGGATCGAACCACAGACCACTGAGCATATATATGTGCGTGTGATTGTTCAAATATTTAAAAAAAAACTTTAGGTAAGTCTCTTTTTACACCTTTATATCAAAGCAGCTAACTCGCAGACTAAAGTTAAAATCTTGCATTAGACCAGGATGTGTTTCGGTACACATGTAATTCATTTTATTACTACTGTACATTGGCGCTGGCAGAGGCTCCTTGCCACAGTGGATAAATGTCCCTGGCGTTCTGAGCGGCTCACCTTAGTTAATGTCTTAAAGTCTTATTGTTCAAAACCAGTTGAAGACTTTCGCGTATTCCTAAAATGTGTTTGTTCGGTTACTTACAAATATCATACAAAGTAAAGTTGTTGACATAAACAGATGAAAATGAGAGGGACTGTTGTAACGTTATGATAAAATGAGCAAAAACAGACAGTGGGTGTCTTACCAGGACAGAGGACAAAGTAACCATCTACGTTACGATTACAAGGTCTTTGTAAGGGACAAACTGTTTGTTGTGAGTTTGTCCGTGAAGATGATTTTCTCCATTGTCACTACCAATTTTCGTTCACTTTGACATACATTAACAGGAGCGGTTTTACTGATTAGCAATAATAAAAGTACCAACATATGGACTGAAGTGGTCGTCATGGAAACAAGAACATTAAACTTCTCATTCACATAAATTGACAAGTAGTCCCGGTCAAAGTGCAATGTTATCTAATATTTTTATTTTTTAAATTAGACTTATATTAAGACTCCAAGTTTTTCTTTCCTGTTTTATGTCCACAAAGAAAACAATATATTTCTGCCATACTTCTGCTGTCTATAAGAGATCGGATCGGATCAGCTGCCATACTCACATCGAAGGTCGGTTACAACAAATCTCTAACATAAAAAGTCCTTTCCTGCCATACCTCGATATCTTCCCACGTATAGCGCCGTCTTCCTCTTGCACAATTGCCTTCAGTTTGTCATTGCATTATGGTTTTCAGCAAGGTGTTATTTTTATTTATAAGATCACCGTATTTTATATGTCTAACGTTGATCGCAGTCATTAATTATCTTCTCATTCCTAGTATTTTTAGAATTTCTTTATTGCATTTCTTCTCTTTCCATAAGATGCGTCCCATTCATGCACCCAGAGTTCAAGAGCCTGTATCCTTTCTTCTAACTGCTTTATTGCAACAAGCTACAAAAAGACATTCTGTAAAAGGTTAACGCGAACGAGATAAAAGGAACGCAGGTTCCGAGCATTATGTTAACTTTCAAATATACTTCTAGAGAACAGGTGTTACCTGCATTGCAGAAAGGTTGCCAGAAAAAAGCTCTTATTAGTTTGTAAACTCACGTTCATATGTCAATTAAAAGTGGATGAACAAATGCGCGAACACTACACAAATTTTAGCAAAAAGCCAAATACCTGTACACGATAAATCGGCAGATGCCACTGCACGAGGGCGAAAAAACCAACTAGAGTGACTTCTACATAAAGAAGTCTCGTAGACTGTACCGACAAAACTCTTCTTCAAGTACCGTTCCAACTGGCGTAGGTGATCATATCTGTTCACAAATTCTTGTCCGCAATGTTGTGTATCAATAACTGCTTTCCATGCCATGATTTTAAACTGTCAAGTATCTGTATCTTCTTTCTTTGTTGTCTTGTCTCTTTTTTCTTCAGTTTTTCTTTTTCTGTTGCCATAAAATATTCCAGCGCGTTTCTTCTCTTAAAGTGCCCCCCAAACAGCGGATTGTTTTCTTCTAATGTGAGTAATAAGCGTACTTTGCCTTCTCGCTTATTTCAAGATATACGCAGTTACCAATGCAGGTTGAAAGTTAAATCATTTAGGAATCGATTGTAATGATGTCGAATCGGTCCGTGTGGCTGGAGCAGTGAACAACAACGCAAACAATGGATTTACGTAGGCCAAGTCACTCAATACACTACAAGAAACTAAAGACAGATTTTGTAAAAAAATAACATGCATTGCCCAATTAGACTAATGAATTTTTATGTCATATATCAGGGCAGTCCCTTTGTTTGGCTCTTTAACAACAACAAACATGACAATTGAAAAATACAGACTTCATACGAATATAAGAATTGAAATGGTATGGTAAGACTACTAGTATTGTTCTGATGGCCAAAACCAGACAAATACCAGTGACCAAGATGTGTGGCGAAGTCGCAGGTGTTAGATAGGACAAACTCTGATAAAACATGTTGATAGCATTACAAGGCACTCCTTGTTCTGGGATCCACTGGGTAAGAGAGGTAGCGAGAGACGAAACAAACACACAGAGAAGGTCATTATAAACAGACGTGAACAGATAAAGATGACATGGGAAGACATTGAACGGATGACACAGGACAGGAGGGCTTAGCGTGTATTTGTTGAAGACGTATGCTCCACGGGGAGCTGAAGAGTAATGAGGAACTGATTGACTTGACAGACTTCTAGAAAGAAGGAAGAAAAATGTAAAGTAAAACATCGATGAAGATATGGAATTTGTTGTTTGGAAAATTGAGTTATCTAACAATGTACAGATTGTAACATGAAAGATGAAAGCTAGCGTGCCAATCCAGAGGAGACATCAAAAGAAACTAGGGACGTTGCTTTTTCATATCTGTTAAAAGATCCTCGTGCTGAGTCCACCCTGAAGGTGTGCTGATCATCTACCGTTTATTTAAATGGAGATGTTAACACTGTCATTATAATCGTTCTCACTGATGCCGAAAGATATAGACTTTCAAAGATGGGTGCTTGTTTTTATAACAACGTTCGTTTTCTTTTTCGGGATTGCACTCCTCTCCGGCATTATTGCTCTACATTCCGTTTGCGGTTTCTGTCATTTTCTGTTGTTCACGCTTTCCCCGACCGAGGTCATCTTGCCACACCTCTCACCCACCCCTCTGTGACAGTATTGCCTCTCCTGCTTTGCATCTGTGGTCTAACAGTGGCCAAAACTCAAGAGTATCTAATATGGGCCTTGAAAGGTGTCTACCTTTGCACAAGATTACTCTTGTCAGAGATGTAGATAGAAGGGCAATGGCACTTCTATCACAAAGGGAGTCTTCACAAGATATTCAGATAAGTGAAAACAATGCTGCTTTGGCTGAGCACGTTAATTCTAGAACCTACCGACCACTTTTGTGAAGAATTAAGCAACCGACCACTTTTTTGAAGAATTAAGCAATATTTAATTTTAGCTCGTTAAGCCCCCACCTCTGATTTACTCAGTGGAATTCTTATTAGTCTTGTATAGCACTGTTTAGAGTGTGTGTAGTAAATTGACTCAGACAAACATGCAATACATTTAAAATGATTAAATCGAAGTTAAATTTGTAAAAAACTACAAATAACAAAATTTAATAATCACTTAAGTTTTAACAGTTGAAAATAATAGTTTAGAAGAAAAGTTTCATCATTGATTGATAGTAGAGTCGATGAAAAAAGTTCACTTTGGCAGCGTATATTTTGCATTTAGCTGCCAATAGTAGTTTCTTCTCCCGCTGATGGGTTCTTTTTACGCTGCTCACTCTCATCGCTGGTCAAGGTTGTAGGGTCTGTTCCCTTCTCGTTCGAGAGATAATACTGTCTGCTGGTACCACCAATAAACCAATCCTTGCTCACAGACGTTTTTGCTCAGATGAATAAAAGAGACTTTAATCGGCCTCTTACACGCGTCTGGGGTGTCGTTTCTTTAATAAGATAATTCCCTCAATGACTCCATGTGTTTTCAGTTTCCTCAGTCCCGGTTTCCTTATTAAATGATAGAGATTTCCTTGGCTTTTTTTGTAAGTCCGTCAAGATTCTCCAAGAAAAGGTCCGGCTTGACAAAAGGAATTCTGAATTCTAACTCTGGCAAAGTCTGGTGTCGTCGTGGCAAGCGATCTCCACAGTAAATTTTCGCAGTGTTTTAACACTGAAACGTGTCAGGTTATATTTACGGTCCCACCCCGCTCTGTTTGTTACGAAGCTAAGTTAAAAAGCCAATCGTTTTGAAACATGCAAGTCCCGTGGAGAAATTCAAAATATTTCCGACAAGGGACAATTTTGCGCGTGATGTAGAGGTCATGTAGAAGGTGTCTACCTTTGCACAAGATTACTCTTGGCAGAGATGTATATATATATATATATATATATATATATATATATATATATATATATATATATATATATATATATATATATATATATATATATATATATATATATATATATATATATATATATATATATATATGTATTACATATATAGTATGAAAACATCCGATTGCCTGGCAGACGAACTCACAAACACATCTGTAAACTGTGTTTCAGATGTAACAAATTATTACTTTATCAGAAAGTAATCTATTCGCAGACGGGCAATCTCGTTATCTGTCCCATACTCTGGCCTGTATCAGCCAATAGCAAATACGCTGGCATTTTCGTGGGGCTAATCTGTCGAGGCCAAGATTTGGAACAAAGGAATTTTACAAACCTGCTTGTCGTTGATATTATTTCTGCCGCTCCTTGCAAAGCTTAGCGAAGGGACGGGAAACAAACAGACGCAATAACGTACACCTGAGAGGAGTGAAAGAAGGAAAATACATAATATCTGCTACACATAGCAGAGAAAAAAAGAAAGTGCGATAATTGAAAGCACACAATAAAAATCAGTGCAAAAATGTAATTGATACTGCTGTAGTTAAACAGAGATCGAGAGGGGTCGCCCCATTCTGTCACACCCTCACTCCTGATTCTTTTCTCCTTTTGTTATCGGCGACGATTAGTGAAGGTAGCGAACTTGCCATATTGATTTTTCGCTTATCGCCAACTCCAGACGGAGTAAGAGTATACACTCAGGGACATCCTATTGTTAACCCAGACTTTTTGTCTGGGAAGATACACGAAACCATGTTGTCGCCTGATAAGGTGCTAGTTTGCAAACTTAACGTGCTCAAATACACGGCCTATCTCATTGGGATGTAGGAATATAGCAATCTTGGAAAGCTTAAGATGTGGAAATTGGTGCAATACTTTTGGCAGATGGAATTTGTTGTGATAATCAACTACCAGAAAGTAATATCATGGAGGAGATTATAATGTTAGATATGTGAAGTAGTGAGTTTGCAAACATGACAAGCGAAACGGAAGAAGCAAGGCCTTTCATATGGTTATGGAGTTTGAAAATCACATGTCACGGACAGTATCTTATGTTGTCATGTATTAATGTTCTACATGAGGGTAGTTGGGGGGGGGGGGGGGGAGGGCTAACAAAACCAGACACTTATTTGCATTTGGTTTAGCGTTTGAATTGCTAAGATAGATTGTACCTGATTATAATTCTTATCTAAGTGCAACCAGGTAGTGCAGGAGAAAATTTCGCTTCTATTCTACAATGTTGTAAGGCTACTTCACTGACTTCCAATTTCGTGGAGAAGCAATCATAGACAGCTAGGAATGCGGAATATTAGGACACCAAATATAGGACAGGCCACAGGACTGGACGTGAATTCTAAGATTAAAAGAGAGTAATCGCAGAGAAATCACTCAACCTCATCACTGCAAATAAATTGACACATGAACCACCGCTGCAAGAGCTGGTGACTGCTTCGTGCGGGTTTCATTATAAGAAACCAAAAGCAGAGATGGCCCCAGGCGCCATAGAGAGCAGGGAGCGGGTGATGATATCATGATGTACGTATTTATTACACAAGCACTTTAGTTATATATATATATATATATATATATATATATATATATATATATATATATATATATATATATATATATATATATATATATATATATATATATATATATATATATATATATATATATATATATATATATTTGAGGAAGATGGTGGTTAATGAAAGCTGAAGTCGCCTGATGACTCTGTCAAGAGACCCAATACTTAGCAGAGACTTTTGTCGCCTTTAAGTTTGTGGTACAAGTTTGTGGTCCAAGTTGCCAGCAGTCGACGCTAGATGCCTACATCAGACGGGTTTTGAAGACGCTTGCCTGGACACCCTACGCAGTTACCCAGGCCTTACTGCAAGGGACGTGCTGCTGCCACAATATTTGTCTATTGTAGAGAAGTTCAGTTCAAGGCACCTGTGAGAGCCAACAGGGCTGAAGCAGACGCCAACAAACCCCACACCGGACGCTAAGTACCACTGTAGCGCAATCAAAGAACATTTTACAATTTGCTTTAATTTCCACCACAGTTTAAATCATCCGATGACAATAAATATCATCGCTTCTTTTTTGTAAACAACTTTATTTATTTTACATTGTTAAACTATACCTGATTTTTAAACATGTGTATCTGTAACTGTAAAGCTATAGTTGGTTTAATCACTCTTGAGTGATGTGTATGTTTGCACCTTTGACTCATATTATTCTAAATACATAATGTTATAACTATTAGACTAAGATTTGCTGAATCCTCTTCAGCAGGGGGCTCAGAAATACGAACGAATAGATTTCCTCAGAGAAAGGGCGGGAGAATAACAAGTTCATTCATGACAGCTTAGATGATCTCAGTTGTTATATTTGCTCTTCTTTAAAAGCCTGTGAGGCTCCCTCAAATAGAAGACTCATCTATTTTTATCTCTACAAACAGTAATTTTGAGCGAAGGTTGATACCTTTAAATACCCTCATTTTTATACTCTAAGTGTGGCCATTGCTGGACCAGGGGAGACAATATCGTCACAGCTAGATAAAATATGTAGGCTCCATGTCCAGTCCATTCTGCGACTAATAGTTTAGGAATACCCTGTCTTGGTAAGTAAGTTTAGACTTTGACCCGCAACTGTCTCAGTATTGTCTTCGTCCTGGTTAGTGAATACTCTCCTCGGCTAGTAAGCACAGTGAAAGCTAATTATGGATCACGTGATCTCTATAAAAGCGGTTTATCGATGGAAATCGACTTTTCTCCCGATGTCGTAACTGCTTGATCTCTAACTGGGCCGTTAACTTAGTCACCGAAACTTCCCTCTCCATTATGAGTCTGTTTTTACACTCCAGTCATTGTGTTTTCCTATAGGCTTGTTAGAGTGGGTCTATCTCCATAGTCTGGACTTTCGACCTGAAAGGTCTAACTTACTGGCTGCTACCCACCGCCCACCCACTCAGCCAATTCTATTCGGACATGTCCAAAGACATTTTTAGAAAGCGCAAGGGAGCGGGGAAAAAAGTTTTTCTTGTGACCTGATGAAGTTCTAAAAACTTTCACTCAAGAAGGAAATAACGATGATGAAATGATTGGCGTGTTGGTGGAACGATTAATAAAGTGTGTATCAAAATACTACATGAAATTTGGTGATACTGTTCATCAATTGTGCTACTTTTTCAGCGTCGAACATGTTGCTAGAATTGTGAAAGAAAATGACAGGAAAGTACTCGTATACTAAACTTTTAGGCTTACGGAGTTCACTAGTCTTTAACAGTAACCCGAGGACTTCCTATTGTTTAAGCGGGTTGAGCGCTGTCATGTCGCGGCACAATTATAGGGTTGCTGTGATCAAAGCCTGGTTGCGCCACGCTCGTCTACCCACCTGCATATGGGTACACAACTCTGTTCTTGAGTTAATGAAGGCAAAAGAAGCGAGGGAGCGAACTGGTCACTCCACCTCATAAAAAAAGCTGGACTTACTATGGTCAAGTCTCTAACACTTCACTCCCCTACGGCAGTTGCTGCTATGGGACCACCTTTACGTTTTTCTTACTGCCCTTACTAACCGGAAATCTTGAAACTCTTGATCATTTCATGTATGCTTTGTTCAGTGGCGTAACTATTATGTAAGGGCCCACGGGTACACATTAAGCGGGGTCCTTTTTATATAATGGACTCAGCAACAATAATCAATGTACGGCAAATCTGTATACACTTGTAACTAATTACTTCATCATCATTATGTATCTTCTCCAATAAAACATAAACTTTCACAAAATATGTGCCAGGTGCTCCTGTTGGTTTGGGGTCCTTCTTACCATTGCTTTGTGAGGCCCACTGGATGATGGGACCCCCGGGATGTGCCTGGTCTGCCTGGTCTTTAGTTACGCCACTGGCTTTGTTCACATTTAGACTTTTTCACAAATATGTTCCATAGACCTCAGAAAACATACTTATGTATGTATGTAAGTATGTAAGTATGTAAGTATGTATGTATGTATGTATGTATGTATGTATGTATGTATGTATGTATGTATGTATGGAGCTAAAGGGTCATTAACACCGACAAGAGTGGAGTTACCAACAGTCCCATTATCAGTGATGTCTGCCTTGAAGTCACACACAAAAACAAACAAAAAAACACACACACGTTAAGAACAAAATAAAGAGTAAAAGGCAGAAAACTCAGCGTGCTATCGTGTCATTAGAAATGTCATGATTTTGCGGATCCCGTGGCATTAAACAATTTCAAGGAAATATTTTAAAAATAATTTTAAAAAGCTGATAGGCTGCAAGACACGGAAGTAAAACTGTTCCTAGATGAAGATAATATTTTAAGAGACGGCCAAAAAAAAATTAAATGAACTCATTAGAAACAAATGTAAGACGAGTATCTGGGACAGCAGGAAATAAAATATTGTTTATCACAAACCCATCATATCTATCATTTTACCATCTGTCATCACACAACAAATATATTATCTCCTCAATAAGTTCAAACTGAAACTACTAATGCATGTTCTTATGGGAGCATCCGATTGACTGAGTGGTTAGAGCGCTGTTCTCTCGCGGCAAAAGTGCAGGGTTCGAAACACTGTGGCGTCACGCTCATGTCTACACAGCTGTAAATGGGTACCTGACTCTTGAGTTAGGGAAGGCAAAGGCAGTGAGGAAGGAAACTGGTTATCCCACCTCGCGGTACTGGATCCAGTATAGGGAAGTCTCTAACACTTCACTCCCTTACGGCAATATCTGCTATGGTACTACCTTTACCTTTGATGTTCTTGTGACTCAGGTAAAACGACAATTTAGTATCTACTACACAGGTGTGCACTGCATGAAGGATAAAGTGCGTACGTGTGATAGTTACAAACACCAGTTGAGGATAAACAGTTTTTTTCCTTTCCTTATTCGTCTCTGTTGAAACATCGAGTAACACCTGTAGTTAGTTCCACGTAAGAAACCTACGTCAAAGGACTGATGTACTCCTTCAGTGATGATTGATGTAGCAAACTGTTTTTCATGGTAGGGTCGCCATCCCTATTCAGATCTCACCAGATCTGTCTTTTACGGCCAGTCTGGTGGGAGTAGTGTTCCTACTCTTTCTTTGTATTAATAAAGGCCACTCAGTAACCATACGGTAACCACACGGTAACCAAACGGTAACCACACGGTAATCAGACGGTAACCAAACGGTAAACACACGGTAACCACACAGTAACCACACCATAACAACACGGTAACCGCACTGTAACCACACGATAAACACACGGTAACCACACGGTAATCACACTGTAACCACACGGTAAACACACGGTAACCACACGGTAATCACACTGTAACCACACGGTAAACACACGGTAACCACACGGTAAACACACGGTAACCACACTGTAAACACACAGTTAACACACGGTAACCACACGGTAATCACACTGTAACCACACGGTAAACACACGGTAACCACACAGTAAACACACGGTAACCACACGGTAATCACACGGTAAACACACGGTAACCACACGGTAATCACACTGTAAACACACGGTAAACACACGTTAACCACACGGTAACCACACGGTAAACACACGGTAACCACACGGTAAACACACGGTAACCATACGGTAACCACACGGTAAACACACGGTAATCACACTGTAACCGCACTGTAACCACACGGTAAACACACGGTAACCACACTGTAACCACACGGTAAACACACGGTAACCACACTGTAACCACACTGTAACCACACGGTAACCACACTGTAACCACACGGTAAACACACGGTAAACACACGGTAAACACACTGTAACCACACTGTAACCACACGGTAACCACACTGTAACCACACGGTAAACACACGGTAATCACACGGGTCACGAGCAGTTTTGTCATCATTGTCATTTGTGCTCCTTGTGAAGCATGGAGCCACGACTGCAGCTGATCGCCCTTACAGGAAGTCAGCACCAAGTATCCATACATGGAGCCACGACTGTAGCTGATCGCCCTTAGCGGAAGTCAGCACCAAATATCCATACATGGAGCCACGACAGTAGCTGATCGCCCTTACAGGAAGTCAGCACCAAGTATCCATACATGGAGCCACGATAGTAGCTGATCGCCCTTACAGGAAGTCAGCACCAAGTATCCATACATGGAGCCACGACTGTAGCTGATCGCCCTTACAGGAAGTCAGCACCAAGTATCCATACATGGAGCCACGACTGTAGCTAATCGCCCTTACAGGAAGTCAGCACCAAGTATCCATATATGGAGCCACGACTGTAGCTGATCGCCCTTACAGGAAGTCAGCACCAAGTATCCGTACATGGAGCCATGACTGTAGCTGATCGCCCTTACAGGAAGTCAGCACCAAGTATCCGTACATGGAGCCACGACTGTAGCTGATCGCCCTTACTGGAAGTCAGCACCAAGTATCCATACATGGAGCCACGACTGTAGCTGATCGCCCTTACAGGAAGTCAGCACCAAGTATCCATACATGGAGCCACGACTGTAGCTGATCGCCCTTACTGGAAGTCAGCACCAAGTATCCATACATGGAGCCACGACTGTAGCTGATCGCCCTTACAGGAAGTCAGCACCCAAGTATCCATACATGGAGCCACGACTGTAGCTGATCGCCCTTACAGGAAGTCAGCACCAAGTATCCATACATGGAGCCACGACTGTAGCTGATCGCCCTTACAGGAAGTCAGCACCAAGTATCCATACATGGAGCCACGACTGTAGCTGATCGCCTTACAGGAAGTCAGCACCAAGTATCCATATGTTCTTGCAGCGGTCATTTCTGTGACAATTTGTTTTACAATGATTAAGGTGCCACCTCATACACAACCTCATATCAGCCGCCTTTTACGACATGTCTAAGTGTGCAACAGTCCTATTTTACTTCTTCTTCTTCTTGTTTGTACACTCTCAGATGTCTACTTGAATTAGTTTCAAAGAAACCAGTGGTAAGTTTGAAACTATTTGTATCTCCTTAGAGTTTTTCCAGGAACGGTACTGGTGACTGTCATATGGGCAGGGGAAGGCGACCACCGGTAGCATAGGGTGAACCCCTTCGAGGCGTGGGCGGGGGGGGGGGGGGGAATTAGCACCATTCTGCTTACTTTTTTTAAATCCTGACGTCATCAGGAAGCGAATTACGTTGCACTGTTTCGTTAGACCTGTGGCCTAGTGCGTCCGATTTCAAGTCATTTCTGTCTGATCGCCTTTCTTAGCCTTCGACTGCCCCTGGCCTACCTGTAAGGCAGTAGTGTTGTGTCTCTATCTGTCTGGTCACTACAAAAATGTAGAAAGTCGTAAAGGCAATATTTAAGTCGCCATCTTGATAAGGGGAGATCACTAATGCGTCAAATAGTCCTACTCCAAACGAGCTGTTTAAATAACACCGTAATCTTGAGCAGTTGCCCTTGCTTTCATTCATGATTGAAAATATAGAAGAGTCATCAATAAATCTCAGCACTACAATGCAGTGCTGTGGGAGCATTTATGTGGAGCAGTTCAATGATATTGAAGGAAGCTTCACGGAACAGCGCTCTAATCTTCAAGTTTGAGACGTCCTGTTTAAAAACTATATATAAAGGTTAATTCGTTCTATCCGGACAGGAAATTCACGCCATACAGGGAGTTAGGTCATGTTACAGGAAAGAACGTGATCGTCTGCAAGGGGACAGATTGATCTTCATTTCACAGAATGTCAAACGTTACCGTCATTATTGCTTGGCTTGTTAAAGATAATTTGGGAATAACATCCCCTGATCATCAGCCTGGGCGCTAGCGTTGGCTGTAGTTGTCAGTGCTCAGGGGCGGACTGGCAGTGGCATCCCCCCCCCCCCCCCCCGCCCTGAGGAATAAGGGATTGTTTACTTGACAGTTGATTAAGCTAGGTGGAGGCTAAGTGAGAGTTGGTCACCTACTGCTGTGAGCACTCGAGCATTGCCCTATTACCAGATCCTTTTGTCCGCCCCTGGCAGTACTTCATGTGAACATTTGAGAATGCAGAAGAATGTTATAAATATACTTCTGTCTTTTGTTCATCCGGGGTGAATTACAACATGTCATCATCTTCACTTTCCTTTTGTGCTCTCCTTGAAGCACGGAGCCCCCACTGAAGCTGGTCTCTTGGCAGGAAACATGCACTAAAGAACTTAAGTGCTCTGGCGGCGGAGGTTGGTGTCTGTAACAATTGGATTGACATAATGAGGTTGCTAGCGCCATTGACAACCTTGTATTCGTCGTGTTAGTTATATCCTGTCTTTGCCTTCTCAGAGACTCCGGGAGCTCCACGGAACAAATACAGCACATTCTGATGCAGTGTTTACGATAAAGAATATTGTTACAATTAAGCCAGGGAATGGAAGCATACAATTTATATGTCTCCTTACAATTACAGTTCAAACAAAACCCGTAGTGGGCTAACATTTAAGAATTATTTATGAAATAAGGCAAAGGTCGTACCATAGTTAATACTGCCGCATGGGAGTGAAGAGTTAGAGACTTCACTACACTAGGTCTCAACAGTAATAGGCGAGATTCCTTCCTCTCTGCCTTTGCCTTCCATATTTCAAAAGCAGAGTCAGGAACCCTAATTCAGTTTGGTAAACTGCAGCATGACACTACCAGGTTTTAAACTAGTAACTTAGAACCACTCTACCAATTTAATAAATAGTAAATATATTTTTTAACAGCTAATAGAAGGTGATAAATTGTGATACATCAGAAACAGAAATAAGAGTTCAGTAGATAATGTATCACATGAAAGAAATCGCCCATAGTGAGAAATTAGCTACGATACTTCCCAATATAATACCAAAGAATACTACTATGGCATGTACCAACTCCTGTGAAAAACATCGATACCTGTACGTCCATTGCCGGAAACTTTGAATGATTAGCTACGAGAGCGTAAAAGACCTTGATGTTTATTAACTGCTTACACAGAACTTCAGTATCCTTTTTTGTCTGCTACAGAATATTATAGCAACGCTAGGTGCATGACATGCCCTTTGTGAACAAGACACAAATTTACTCATAATTATCTTTGAGATCTGAGAACGTTTCACAAAATAATATCATTTACAGCATTGGATGACCTCCCACTCTGGTCCCTTGCGGTCTCGAGGAGGTACAGAAATACCAACAGGAACTACTCCTTCATGCAATCGTGAGAAGCTGCTAATGTAAAGTTATGTTTGGGACTGGCAACCTTATAACATAAAACAAATAGTAACAAAAACCACCCTTGCAAGAGCACAATGTTTTGACACACGTTTTCTGCAGTGAGTCTAACTGCAGGAGTGATCTCGTGTTTCTTAAGGAGCTGAACGAAGACAATAAAAGAAGTTAAAATGCATTATCTGATCTTGAACATAGTTGGGACCGAAGACGCACCAAACGAGATGAATGCAGTCAGCGACTCATAGCTTGACTGCTTGCGTCAGCGAACCAGAACTGACCAAGACCCTACTCCACCTCCAAGTGGAGGTCCTGGAAACAGGCTGCATCACTGCAGTCTGGCTGAGTGAGTAGGGATCGAAGAGGGAAGGCAAACCCGGTCACAAAAAATTCCGTGCTGAAGTCGGATGTGTCGGCCGAAAGGTGCAAATATCGCAGCTCTGCTGTAAACGGACAAAACGCAACCAACGTACTTTTCAGGACGAACGTGGAAGAAGAAGAAGAAGAAGTACACAGTTGAAAGTGGCATTGTTTGTGGATAACACTTTCCACGACATACGAACAGAAGACTACTTCTACTAATTTGTGTCCACGATTCTCGATAATACAGTGGAGTGTATAAATGTATGTGTTTGTTTGTCCGTCTATCTGTGTATATATTAATATATATATGCGTGTCTATCTATCTATGCTGCTTTATTTCGTTCTTTATTATTGTATGTCTAACTACAGTATCTGACTTACTTAACATAGGTAGACAAATAGTACTTATGATCAATTCGTTTATCATTCTACCAACCAACACGTACAAACACACATAAGCATACAGTTATTACTGGGACCACAACTCACAAAAACGTTTCAATCTACGCTTTCACGGAGAAAAGACACTGAAATTACTGAAATACTTGCTGTTTACAACAAAACCACCTACCTATAATAGTTTATCACGTCCGCTTGTTACATATCCGACATTCATTCTTGTTCTCACTATAATCTTGTCTATCTCAGCATGACCAGCTAAATGCTTATCATGACAACATCACTATAAATAACGACCCCTAGGTCGTCGTTGGCCTTCGCACTTGCATCACGGTCTCTTAAGTGTGGGTGGCTGTTTTTTTATTTATTTCCTACCGTGTAATATCTAGAAAGTGTCAATGGGCTTCCCAGATCTGTCCAATCATAACCACAGACACTCTTTGGCTGCTCGAAGACTTCAAACCTGCAAATGACTAATCTAGCTACGATTTCTGCACCGCATAAGCGCAGTCAATAAACCTAGTTCAAGTATGTCGTTGGCGAGCATACTTTTCCACAACATACGCTTGGCAAGGCCCTATTTTAATTATTATTTTGTTGTTGTTGTTGTTGTTGTTGTAAATGCGACAGTTTCTAAATATATGTACAAGCAATTTTAGTTATTTTACTTGTTCGTTCCACTGTTGGCGTGAAACGCAGTGGGGTCTGAATTTTGCGTTCTTGAGCCAAAGTGTGTCGTATTGGCTGCTGTCAGCCAGGGTTGTAAACCCAATGAACCGTTACTGGGTGGCATGAATTTACCTTTCTTTTTGATATTGTTAAATTGCCTTGTTTATCTGTGCCTTTCTCTAGCTTTACCTCTATCACTGTTTCGGTCTCTGAATCTGTATCCTATTGTCGATCTCTGCCTTAATTCTATCTCCAAACCTCGTTATTTCTGTTTTTCACTATGTTTCTCTTGGTCACTGTTTCTCGGTTGAAATGAAATGTAGTGGGCCGTGTGTTCGATACGGAATAAAGCAAGGGGAGGCAATCCCGTGACATACTCAATCTATGCATGCCCTTCTCTTGAGGCAAACATCACCATGTTACAAAAATTGCTACATCAAATTGAAGCACTAAAACATTGTCATCGAAACATGCAGAAACAGACTTTATTGATTTCTTAAAAAAAAATTTTCGCTCATTTAAAAACAAAGAGACCAACAAATCCAAACAAAACAACAACAAAAAACAGAAAAGAAAGAATAGAACTGCAAACGAGATTTCAAGGTCGTAACAAAGTCTGTTATGTTATACAAGAAGTTGTGGCACATACAATTTTATAACACTCCACGAAAATAGTCATCGATATAACCACATACCTATTAGTACTATAAAGGTTTTATGTCAGTAACACAACTTCTTCCTTCCTTCCTTCGTGTTGTACCCTTGTGTATCGCTACTGTACCATCATCTGTTAAACGTCTTATTATTATTTCTACAACTATCAGTGTATTGTCAGTATCTGTGTCCCCACTGAGGTCTTTCGTGTCCATTTCTGAATGTTGTCTGCCCAACTATTGTTGGTCTTTCCGTTTTTCTTGTTAAAAGTACAGCTAGGCACGATTTAACTCCGCAATTTTTTTCTTTTAAACAGAGTGCTCAGTAAGAATATCATAATAATTTGAAGAACACCACAATGCATAATAATATTAGCATATACAGAAGAATATGAGAAAACGTACACGAATAAACGTGTCAGACCCAGATGCTAATGTCGCTCGGGAACGAAGGTTTAAATAAGAAACCCTGCATCGTCTACCCAAGCACCTTCCCATAGCCTTCTTGTACGTAGAATTTTAGCCATGAAACGTTGCAAATTGTGTCCCTTATTGGTTTACTGTACAGTTTTTGTAACCCATGCTGGTGTGCTGTTAGGCTGTACTTCTATAAGACGTCTGTTGCCCCACTGATCCAATTTCTCCTGGGCGTCCTCTATTTTTGGTCTCTACTATTTTGAGGTTATACACGCATCGATTATCAAGATCATAACAGCAACCAGGTCGAGAGGGCTAAAATTGTGAGGTGAATGGAAACTAAGATAGAAGCAAAAGTCTAAATAGACATAATAAAGTTACAATACCTAGTGGACGCTCAAGAGGAAATTTCGATGATTAACATAGACATGAGTCTGGTACTGCCAGGAGTATAGAACTGGAGAGTGGCTATCTGGTAAAGAGAAAATGGAAATCGATTTACATTCTGGATAACTAAAACTCGACTTCTGCTACAGAAAGTGGGAGGAAAGAGGACAGAAAGAGACAGAAGAACATAATGATATACAGTCATCTCTTGTTGGATGTATGATTACGTTTAGAATTAAGGTTAGACTGAAAATAAGATTACGTTTAGAATGAAGGTTAGACTGAAAGTAAGATTACGTTTAGAATTAAGGTTAGCCTGAAAGTAAGATTACGTTTAGAATTAAGGTTAGACTGAAAGTAAGATAACGTTTAGAATTAAGGTTAGACTGAAAGTAAGATTACGTTTAGAATGAAGGTTAGACGGAAATTAAGATTACGTTTAGAATTAAGGTTAGCCTGAAAGTAAGATTACGTTTAGAATTAAGGTTAGCCTGAAAGTAAGATTACGTTTAGAATTAAGGTTAGACCGAAAGTAAGATTACGGTTAGAATTAAGGTTAGACTGAAAGTAAGATTACGTTTAGAATTAGGGTTAGACTGAAAGTAAGATTACGTTTAGAATTAAGGTTAGACCGAAAGTAAGATTACGTTTAGAATTAAGGTTAGACTGAAAGTAAGATTACGTTTAGAATTAAGGTTAGACTGAAAGTAAGATTACGTTTAGAATTAAGGTTAGACTGAAAATAAGATTACGTTTAGAATGAAGGTTAGACTGAAAGTAAGATTACGTTTAGAATTAAGGTTAGCCTGAAAGTAAGATTACGTTTAGAATTAAGGTTAGACTGAAAGTAAGATTATGTTTAGAATTAAGGTTAGACTGAAAGTAAGATTACGTTTAGAATGAAGGTTAGACGGAAATTAAGATTACGTTTAGAATTAAGGTTAGCCTGAAAGTAAGATTACGTTTAGAATTAAGGTTAGCCTGAAAGTAAGATTACGTTTAGAATTAAGGTTAGACCGAAAGTAAGATTACGGTTAGAATTAAGGTTAGACTGAAAGTAAGATTACGTTTAGAATTAGGGTTAGACTGAAAGTAAGATTACGTTTAGAATTAAGGTTAGACTGAAAGTAAGATTACGTTTAGAATTAAGGTTAGACTGAAAGTAAGATTGTGCCTTGGGCTGGCAACCTCATGATGTATAACTAACCACCACATAAACAACAACTGTAACAGCATGTGAATGTTTGGTACATGCTTCCTGCAGTGGTGGCTTTATGCTTCATTAGGAACGCAAAAGAAAATGATGTTGATGAAAGTAAGATTGTAGTTAGACGTGAAGTAGATTCAACATTAGCCTAGAAGTAAGATTATGAGATGAACGTAGGTAAGCGTTACGTTAAAAGTAGGATTAGATAATATATAGGATTAGAGACAGACTTAAATTCAGATTGGTGTAAGACTGGAAAACAAGTCTGGGGTGTTGGTTGTAAATAGTTTGGTAGCGAAGAATTGAAGAATGTTGGCCCTGTGTGATAGACTATGCTACGTTTCTCTATCTATCTATCTATCTATCTGTCTGTCTGTCTGTCTGTCTGTCTGTCTGTCTGTCTGTCTGTCTGTCTGTCTGTCTGTCTGTCTGTCTGTCTGTCTGTCTGTCTGTCTGTCTGTCTGTCTGTCTGTGTCTGACTATATGTCTATGTCTGTCTATATGTCTGTTTCTCATCTGCTTGTATGTTTGTCTATCCTTCTGTTTGTCTTTGTCTGTCTCTGTGTATAACTGTTTTTCTGTCTGTCAGTCCGTCCATCTTCCATCTGTGATGCCTGTCTGTCTATGACTGCCTGTCTGTCTGTGCCTTCCTGTCCGTCTATTTGTCTGGATCTATCTGTCTGTTTATCTAGCGATGTATTCAAATTTTAATTCTCTTTCTTTCTACAAGAAAAAAATGAACAAACATTTTCCGGATTAACTTTTACTATTGTAACCAAATGCATTCGAAAGCGGAAAATAAATTTTCTGGACTTGCTATTGCAAAGAATAAAAGTGAACAACCAGTTATCATTATTCAGTAAATCTTTATTTCTGTCACGAAAGACATCAAATAACAAATCCACCGACGAAAAACCAAAACGACATTGACATATAGTACCACGTCTATCATTTCTGGACATTCACTTTTATTCTATGTAATAGAAAATATCGACAATTAATTCTCTGCTTTTGAATGCATTTAGTAACAACAATGCCACCAGATCAAAGATGACCTCTTAGACTAGGTTTGCTCCACCAGAAAGATTTGCTGATAAATCGTCAAACTTCTGTAAAAATGAGTAACTATGGCAGTATGAAGATAACGATATTTGTAACGGCAGGGGTATTTTTCTGTGACGTATTTTTTTAAACATTGTAAGTCTTTTTAAAATTGTATTTATTTATTTTGTTGTTGCTATTTTGAATGATAAGGGGCCATAATTGTTTCACGTGAAGACATATTAAAGGCAATATATTTGTTCTCATCAGGAAATCTGGCACACATTTATTTTCTATGAAACGATTTATGGTCTTGAAAATAGGGACACAAATATTTTTATAGCCTGCTTTCTAGATTAGAACATCGCATTCTCCTATCTTTATATAATACGCCATTAGCTGCTTATCTCTTGATATTCACTTTTGTTTGTGTATAATTGATGCCTTTTGTCTATTAATTCTCATTACCGTGGATTTAACTCCTCCTGATCATCAACGTGGAAAGAGTTTAAGTTGATGGCGCGTGACAGGAGGACTTGGCATGTGTTTGCTGAAGTCCTATGCTCCTTGGGGAACTAATGGGTATTGATTGATTATGAAATATATAAGGTAAGATAGCGTCGGACTGGTCTACGAACAATATTGGTGAAAACATGGACTGTTCCTGGTACCAGAATGGACATCGCTCTATCAGAGAATCTAAGATCGACTTTGGAAATCTTTAGAGGAAACAGAAAAGCTAATCCCAAGAAGAATATGATAATAGCTTGAGTAATACACATTGGATAAGATCAAATTAACAGTTACAAAAATGATTATTAAAACTAAATTAAACCCCTTTTTAAATACAAATTCTTAAAACTGACTCAGATTTTCTTGGACCATGGCTTTGTCAGAAAGATATACAAACATATATTATTTTCCGTCGTCCTGGAGGAAGGAATGGGAAAGTATAACCTCTATTTTTTAGCATATAGTGAAATTCCAATGTGATATTTCTTGACAGGGAGATGAAAACAGAAGAACCAAGATTCACCTGTTTTTCACTGCTACATGTTTACTGTTCTTACAGGCGAAACAGGCTACCTGTAGACGAAAATTTCTAACTTGTTTTGCGACAGAGTTATGTACCGCAACAAAGTCTTCAAGCTGATCGGAGAAGGCAGACACTTTAAGTTAAACGACTTTGGTTGTTGATATACGCCTCTGACATATGGCCGAATAACGAAAATGCTTGTGTTATGATAAGATGAGAAATGAACCGGTAGACAAAATGGCAAAGAACTGATGGGGAAACCATACTGTTTGATCTTCTTTCAGACTATTACTTCTCTCTCACATGTAGAGTATAATAGACACGATGCTTTGGTAGCGATAACTTATCTATTTTAATTAAACTTTGTTTTGTTTCTTAATTTTTAAATGTGATGTGCTGACTGCGAGCGTAGGTAACTATATCTTTTCAGCTACTTCTGTTATTTCTATTGTTAACTTTTACCTATGTCAATGCCCAGTGCCTTTTTTAGCAGTTGTCCCTTATCAGATCGCCCACTGCCTTGTTCTGCTGTCGATCTTGATGTATTTTTTCATACATTTTGCCTGTTGTCGCAGCCTGTTCTGCCTTTCTCTTCCCTAAATATGACAACTGAAATGAACTTTCTGTTACAGATCTGTGTAACTCTTTTCCTTTTCACGCTGGACTTTAAAAATGTATCTTAATTAGTAGTTAGATTTTATTTCAACATTCTTCAGTTTAAAAAAATAATTTGAAAGTCACAGTGATTCATTGTTTGCTCATTAATTGTACATGATTGACTACCATATTATTATGTCTGAAACGTAATTTTACAAGGGCAACAAAAGTAAATAAATAATTACGAATTGCAGAATAAGTCAACAGAAGCTTGAAAGGGGACTTTAATTTACGAAGACTATGGATTAAACAGAAAAGTTATGACAATTAACAAGACATAATTCATAATAATTATCTATATATTTATGACGGCTGACATTAAATTTAAACGATTTATAATATTGTGGTCAGAGTATAGCACTGGATGGAAAACTAAAAAAAAAAAAAATAATTCGGAAAGGAGTTGGAACAGTGATATATACTTTTCACGATACTAGTCATTAAGCTAGAATTTCATAAAATAGAAACAGGCTGCCATGTTGGGTATATGGCTATCGATACGTCGGACTTGTTGCTTCGACTACGGTAATTACAAATGTCTCTAACGCTAACTTTAAGCCAAACCTTGTTTCCAGCTTTTTGCAATTAAAAATAGTCTTTATCATTAACCTTAACCCTACATCAATCCATATTTCGCGCTTCTTCAAACGTAATGGCCGCTGTCCTGGCAAAATGTAAAAATTAGGAAACCTACCCACCACAAAAATATTTATAGAATGTGGGATTCCTGTATACACACAGTGGGATCCTCGCTGGTGCTACGGAATTCGTGCACTGTGATGAGATCCTCCTTGTGTGGTATAAGGGAGCAGGCCGGAGCACTGATGGAGTTGTCCGTGTACAATGAAGATGCTCTTATAAAAACAAAACAAAAACAAAAAGCAATAACAAATAATAACGTCCAACAAACATTGAAGCCATGTGTTAGTGCGTTATTTATTCTTGCGTGGGTAAGGATGGCACGGTTAGACAAATTCAATACAATTGCTGATGAATACGATCAGCTTTGGTCGGGCTTACAGGTGGCCGACAACTTGTGGGTCATAAAGATAGACCAAAGATTAAACAGCAAACATCGTGCTAATGGTGTGGTCTTAATATTGACCAAACTGGAACATAATGTATGCAGGACTCATGTTGACATCGATAACAGTACATTTATTCACTGACGAGTGACAGACGAGCATCTTAATCATGTTGAATATTGAGCATCATTTATACACATAACTGGTCAACTTGATTGACCTCAACGACTGCCGAAGTCCAATGGACGACGGGAGTATTACTTATTTTTTCTCGTACATTTCATATTCAATTCCTCAAGTAATTCATAATGCCAGATATATGAACTGGAAATTTTCACAGTTTAGTAGTAATTCGAAAACTATCCTAGTTGAGGATCTGTTACCCACTAGCGGCAGGTCATACAAAGACGTGCCGAAGTCCTGACAAGATCGTGCTGAGATATTTATATTAGTATCAAATCGTGATACAACAAAACGAGCCAGACTAGGCTAAGGCTAATCCTCCTCACAAGAAGGTAGCATCTCCAATAAGAATGATAAAGTCTTCCCACGACATTGGGCAAAGACTTTCAACGAATTCTGTTGGAAGACATCTGTCTTCTTCAACCGGCTTTTTATCTCTCTCTGACGCGTAAGCGTACTTTGGCAACAATCAAAACGATCGCACCAAGTAGTGCTATAAAGTGCAAACATTGGTACGTAATTAATCACACGTATATTACTTACACAGATGCGTACAAATAGCGCATATAACCAAGTTAGACTTTGGCATTTAGAACTGTTAAGTCTCGCTCACTTAAAAAGGACTTAACACCATATCGATAGTCACATGGGTAACGCGGCCGCGTGTGTCTACTAATCTCGTTTTCAACCTAAATTACTGGGAAATTAATCATGACCGAACGAACAAACTTTATTTTCAAAGGGTTGATAATTGGGCACGCAGGCCCGTCTGACATTCTGTGCTTCCTTTCTCTCGTCTTTTATACTGAATTCATTTATTCTCAAGTGTATTTTACATATTAATTTACAGGATAAGAATCATCAAGCACTGTGTTTACCGTTCGTTACAGTATGGTGTGGAAGGATAGCCACCGAGTGGTATAGTTTGTATGCAGAATGCGAGCCCTTGAAGATTCAATATGTTTCACAAAAATGTGAATTTCGCGGATGCAGAACAAACAAAGAGATATGTAAAAACTGGACATGAAAAGAGAGATAATGAAATAAATCAACATGGAATTAAGTGTTTATGCCAAATAAATAAAATATACCGAAAACAGAAATGAGAGACAACTTGAAATCAAAAGCCGTTACACTTTAGCTATTTAAGTGCTAAGAAAACAAAAAATTGAAGAGGAAGATCCGTCAGTGATTAACGTAAAGGAAAGAGGCAGAAAGATTAAACACAGTCCATCTTTGCGGTGTAGACTCAGGTGATCTTGTCTAATTATGTGTAGTCTCATTTATACAGTAAACTTAGCTCACATGTTTAAGCTGTTTCTTACTTGCTTTAAGCAGTCTTCCTTCGGCTATAATTTGTTTTTGCTGTGATAGCAAAGTTATGTCTTCTTCTTCTTCTTTGATCTTTAGCCGCCGACCGTCAAAGCAGTCAGTGGCCAATTAATATGAAACAAATATAAAGGTATGTTATCAGGCACTCACAGGAAATAAAGAAGTAGAACACCAGACAACAGAAAAACAACAGACATGAGTGGCTTACCCAGGATTTGAACACTTGACCTTCCGTGCGACAACCCCGCCTAGCCATGCAAGCGAATCGCACTATCCGCTCTGCCATCTACGCATCATCAAAAAAATGATGTTTCAATGGCAGGTCAATAGTGCGAACCACAATACACGACACCAGAAGTCCTCCATGGGCAGTTCAGCCTATTAATGACGCAATCACTTCTGTTGTATTTCTATCAAGCAGTATAGGCCGAATCCAACAAGACCCTTAGGACCTTAATACTGTGTCCAGTAAATGATAGTAGACTAGACCAGTGAGAACAGGATAGTGGGTAGGTTTGGTATTGTACAAACATTTATTACAAATAAGGGAGGGAAACCTGAGGCCTGTAAACAGTAAATTAATATGAAACAAATATAAAGGTATGTTATCAGGCACTCACAGGAAATAAAGAAGTAGAACACCAGACAACAGAAAAACAACAGACATGAGTGGCTTACCCAGGATTTGAACACTGGACCTTCCGTGCGACAACCCCGCCTAGCCATGCAAGCGAATCGCACTATCCGCTCTGCCATCTACGCATCATCAAAAAAAATGATGTTTCAATGGCAGGTCAATAGTGCGAACCACAATACACGACACCAGAAGTCCTCCATGGGCAGTTCAGCCTATTAATGATGCAATCACTTCTGTTGTATTTCTATCAAGCAGTATAGGCCGAATCCAACAAGACCCTTAGGACCTTAATACTGTGTCCAGTAAATGATAGTAGACTAGACCAGTGAGAACAGGATAGTGGGTAGGTTTGGTATTGTACAAACATTTATTACAAATAAGGGAGGGAAACCTGAGGCCTGTAAACAGTAAATTAATATGAAACAAATATAAAGGTATGTTATCAGGCACTCACAGGAAATAAAGAAGTAGAACACCAGACAACAGAAAAACAACAGACATGAGTGGCTTACCCAGGATTTGAATACTGGACCTTCCGTGCGACAACCCCGCCTAGCCATGCAAGCGAATCGCACTATCCGCTCTGCCATCTACGCATCATCAAAAAAAATGATGTTTCAATGGCAGGTCAATAGTGCGAACCACAATACACGACACCAGAAGTCCTCCATGGGCAGTTCAGCCTATTAATGACGCAATCACTTCTGTTGTATTTCTATCAAGCAGTATAGGCCGAATCCAACAAGACCCTTAGGACCTTAATACTGTGTCCAGTAAATGATAGTAGACTAGACCAGTGAGAACAGGATAGTGGGTAGGTTTGGTATTGTACAAACATTTATTACAAATAAGGGAGGGAAACCTGAGGCCTGTAAACAGTAAATTAATATGAAACAAATATAAAGGTATGTTATCAGGCACTCACAGGAAATAAAGAAGTAGAACACCAGACAACAGAAAAACAACAGACATGAGTGGCTTACCCAGGATTTGAACACTGGACCTTCCGTGCGACAACCCCGCCTAGCTGTCGTAAATTTATTTTGAGAGAAAAGAGTCGTAGAAATAGTGGTCCGGTTTAGAGTGGAAAATGATGATGGTAAGCTCAGTGATAGAAAATGTAGAGATTTAATAGTTACTTCACAGCGTGCTGGAGGAGAGTAAAGACAGACTTATTTACGACAAATCGTGTCTCTCAATCTTCTCTTTCACTCTCCTGGTCAAACAATTATTTGCCAGTTTTCCAGACTCGCATCTGCGCGCTCACCGATTCGATGTTTTCAAACACACACACGACGTTGATACAAACTATATTAAACGAATAGGGGAAAAGTTGGGCTATGGGTATATCCAACATACAGAACTAAATGAGTTTAGGTGATTTTATTCACTTTAAACATCAATCACTAAAAATATCAGATATTACATAAATTATCATAAGTACACAAATGCAAATAACAAGTTTGGGAGGGGGTGAAGAAGATTGGTATCGACTAAGCCCTTCCCGCTTATTAGACAAAGACAAACCCAGTCCAGAGATAGATAATATCAGGAACACGGGTACGTTAACCTAACAGTAAAGTTAATTACTCTGAAAGAGGTGTTACCAAGTTAGGTATAAGTGATAGAAAAAAAAACCTGTTCTTCCCAGCTGTTCTTCCCTTTACTAAGCAAATGGAAAGGAGGTGGTTTTAAACAGAGTTAACAAATTATCAACTATCCCACTTAAAGGAACAATGTAGGGTATACAGAAAAGATATATGTTACCAGGTAAGCAAGTTAACAAAATGGTCACACAAAAGAATTAATTTCCTGTCATTCATACACGCGCTAGCAAAGGCCTTCACTCATCTTGCTCTCACTTACCGATTGTGAAAAAATCTTGCACTCCATAGAATAACACAACAGCAGTTACACCTCAACTAAATGTATGAGTGTTTGTTCAAGTTCTAGCCCCAGATTATCGGGTAGGCGGTCAGCACATAAAAGGGTCCCGTAATCGCTGGAAAATGAATCTGTAGTTGTGTCTCTTTTCTTAATAACAGTTTCTATGGGAGGGCACGGTCTCTGATACCGGGGTGAGGATGGTGTGGTCTATTTGACTATGCCGCTGATAATAAAATTCTTACGCGTGCTGGTACACTTTATCCGTGAGGTATGGTTTAAGTCCAGTGAGAAAACTAGTCACATCACTGTTCAGGAAATTATGAATTATCTCTCTGTGTCAGTAAACTAACAAAGCTCGGGCCAGTGTTCTTCTTCCCGTTACGACTTAAGTTGTTTGATGGTGCGTTAAATTTGTCTTTGGGTGTGCTTTCTTTGCTATAAGTTAGATAGCGGAATTCCAAACATAGAATCGCCTCAAAGATTAAAAATTTACACAGTCTCAACAAGTTCTGCGTCAGGGGAACTCTACACACTGTTTATGCTTTGCTTTGCTTAGATTGATTTCTTTATTGCTTTCTTAATGCTGGGATCGCACAGGTTACGATCACTCTGTATGAAAGAAAAAAAAGACATGTAATATACCGAAAACAAATAACCTTCTAAAGCGCGATGAATTTCCCGTTAAGCCTATTATATATATGCTCGCGTATTTAATTATGTATTTAATAAACACTGCGCGAGTTCTAGTGGTTAAAAAACCCACATCTATAAAACTAGGACTTAACTGAATTTATTAATTATAAATTCCTTCGCGACTTTAAAAGTTAATTTAAGCATCTATTATCTTTTGAAATAATATAATAGATAGATCATTATATTTAAAACTGGAACTCTTGAGATGGTTTAATTAAATAGATTTAAATTAACACAAAATCCCTTTAAATAGAATGACTAGACCACTGATCACTTTACACAATATATATTTTACCGCTTTGCACAGAATTAGAAATCACTGCAAATATATATATAAAATCCAGGGGAAAATCTATAACAAGATTTCAATAAAGCTAGTGCTTCTGTAAAGGTCTGGCCAGCGAGTGATAACGTGTCTAGTTCTACATGGTCTATTTAGCTAAAATGAAATGTAAGTTGAGTGGGACATGATAAACTTGACAACTTATTTGATCTCACGAACTTTTGGGGATCTGACCGCCAAATCAAGAGAAGAAGCCGCCCCCTGGTCTTCGTATCCGCTCGCTGCTGCCCGTTTCGCTTTCCCCCGTTCGCTCGGTTCCTCGATTGACACCGAGACGCGAAATTAGCGGCAAGCAACTGCGTCTCGTATCAGGGAAAACTACTGTCTTTGATAGCGCCGATAGTCTCCCCTAAGATCCCTCGGTCTGTCTCTTTGATCTCGTCGCTGTATCCTACATGAGTCCCGGTGGAATGCGTTCTGGCAAACGAAAAGTTACAACAAATGTTCAGGGGTTCTAATGTTATGAAAAGCTAAAGGTCCCTTTAAATCATCCATCATATCAGGGAAAATTCACTAGTCAAACTAGACGTACGTCACAATCGTCCCCACTTTTAGACATGAAACCATTTTTCATGTTTTCATTTTTGACAATGGAGGTGACCTGATTGGTGATTTTAGGATGAGTGGTATCTTCAGTTTGCTCTTCTTCCTCTGTAGACCAGTTTCTACTCAGAAAATCAGCCCCGACATTCTGTCTTCCCGGAATATATTCCACTTTGAAAGAATAAACGCTTAAAAGAAGCGCCCAACGCATGATCCTTGCGTTAAATTCTTTATTGGCACCAAGAAATGCTAACGGAGCGTGGTCTGTTTGCACCGTGAAAGATGTACCATAAAGAAACTCATGATGGCGTCTGATACCGTCAATCAGAGCAAGACATTCCCTTTCAACTACGCTGTAGTTCCGTTCCGCTTTATTTAATTTCCGACTGCCATAGGCAACTGGAAATAGCATGTTCAGGTCACTGTCATCGGCTTGAAGCAGTGTTGACCCGATGCCCTGACCTGACGCGTCGACTCTCAGTACAAAAGGTTTCTTGAGGTCAGGCAACCTCAAAATGGGGTATGCAGACAACTGTCCTTTCAAAGTGCTATACGCGTGTTCGCACTTTTGATCCCATATGACCTTATCAGGACAACTTTTCTTTGTGAGGTCAGTCAGAGGTGCCGTCAGTCCGTTGAAGTTCTGGATGTACTTCTGATAGTATGCACATAGCGATATGAAGGAACGTACGTCTTTCTTCGTTCGGGGTCTTTTTGCTGCCACTATTTTCTCCACGTTCTTCTTAATAGGCCAACTGCATCCGTGAGAAATAGTGTGCCCCAGGAAGTCTAACTGTTCAAACCCGATGAGACATTTGCTAGGTCTGGCTGTGAGACCCGTTTCCTGTAGTCTCCTGAGGAGCATAGCAACCGTAGCAATATGTTCTTCATAGGTTTCCGATGCAATTAAGATGTCATCCATGAAATTATGGATATGGGGACTTTGCAAAGGTTCTAGAAGCTTCCTCATCATCCTGGTGAACACTCCTGGTGCGTTATGCAAACCGAACGGCATCACGTTAAATGTGTAATGTCCTTCACTAGTGCTGAAAGCTAACAAAGGTTTAATTTCCTCCTTGACTGGTATTTGATATATAACCTTTACTGAGGTCAATCTTGGAGAAGATCTTAGCTTTGCTGAGCTTGGTGAACAACTCAGAAACAGTTTGGAGAGGTTCGGGCTGGAATTCCGTTACAGCGTTTAGCAACCTGTAATCAATGCACAGCCGAACTTCCTTATTGGGCTTCTGCAACAGCACTACGCTCGAGCTGTAAGGAGATGTAGACTCACTGATAATTCCTGCCTGACGCAGCTTGTCTATTTCTCCGCGAAGTGCATCAGCTTTAGCGTACGGGATGGGGTAAACTCTGGTTTGAACAGGGGTCTCGTTTGTTAATTTCATATCAAATTCAATGAGATTTGTTCGACCAGGTACATCCGTTAAAACTGCACTGTACTGTTTTAGTAGAGCCCTAGTTTCTGTTTGTTGTTCTGGTGAGAGATTGTCGCCGAACTTGACATCTTTAAAGGATTCTGTGGGTTGCAGTGGATACTCCATGCAACCATCATCATCTTCCTCGTCTTCCGTTGCTATGGCGACAGCCAGGAGATGCTCGGAGGATGGCACCGGTCTTTCCAAATATTTCTTTAGCAGATTTATGTGGAAGACCTTCTCCTTTCCTTTGATGGAGATCTTGTAGTTGGTACGTGAGATCTTTTTAAGGACGGTAAACGGTCCTTGCCATCCGATGCGAAGTTTATTGCTTCCGGTTGGAAGTAGCAATAGGACTTTCTCCCCTGGTTGTAGTTCTCTCTCTTTTGCAGCTTTGTTGTATCTTTTAGTAATTTTAGCGCGGGCTTTCTTAAGGTTGGTAGTAGCTAGATCCCATCCTAGCTTTAGCCTTTCCTTAAGCTCAGATACATACTTGCTTGCAGAGACGACTGTCTCGTCAGCCTTCTGGTCTGTCAGGGACCGAAGTAAGGCTTCTAGTGGCCCCTTAATAGGTCTGCCAAATAAAAGTGTAGCTGGCGCAAAACCCGTAGACGCTTGGGGTACCTCTCGGTAGGCGAATAAGGCAGCCGATATATATTGGTCCCAGTCTTCCGGTTTCTCCTGACCCAGCTTACGTAACATCATGGTGAGGGTACCGTTAAAACGTTCCACGAGCCCATTTCCGGCCGGATGGTAGGGACTTGTGTGGATATGTTTGGCCCTCAAGATCTTAAAGATCTCCTCCATTAACAGGCTACGGAATTGGGATCCATTGTCCGTCAAAACTTGTTGAGGGAATCCCAACCGTGTAAAAATTTGCACAAGGGCTTCTGCGACATGCTTGGAATTAGTGCATGGTAGCGGTACGGCTTCGGCCCACATAGTGCAAGTGTCAACTAAGGTCAGGATGAACCTGTTCCTTCTTTTGGTCTTTTCCAGAGGACCAATAATGTCGACAGCAACCCGTTCAAATGGAGTCCCTACTATTGGCATTTGCCCCATAGGTACTGGGGGTGTCAAGTGCTTGGGTGCTACCCGTTGGCACTGGGCGCAGGATTTCACGTACCTGACAATGTCAGAGTTCATTCCTGGCCACCAATAGTGGTTTTTTATTCGCTGAATAGTGGCGTTTTGTCCCATGTGTCCGCTAAAGGGAAGAGAGTGCCCCATTTCTAAGATCTGGTTTCTGTACTGCGTCGGTACTAGGAGCTGGTTATTCCCCGTGTCCGGGTTGCCCGTTCTACGATACAATACACCATCCTTAGAAAAGATGTCTCCGTTGTGTCTGGGGTCCTTAGCCATGGGCAGTTTTTTAAAGCAGGGCGCCAGAGTAGGGTCCTTTTGTTGCGCCTCCTTCAGTTCATTCGGCAACAAGTTTGGCGCAGGCTCCCTCTCCTTCTTGGCTTGCCCTCTTGTGGTTACCGCTGCCACAATCGGCTCCTTAGGTCTCCCAATGAACACATATCTACATCCCAGGATAACTGGGTAGATCGGATCATCCATTATGGCCGCTTTAATAACTCCTCTGACAAAGTCAGAGTGTATTTCTACCAGTGCGATAGGAAGCGTCCTGGGTGCATCACTCCTGAAAACTCCACTAAGTTTGACGGTTTCCTCTGTCTCCTGACCGGGTTTGACTAGGTGCCTAGCGACAATACAATCAAAACTTAATCCAGTGTCAAAAAGACAAGTAGTGGAGGTACCGTTCAAAATTACAGTTCCTCGAGTTGAGGGTCGGTCCCCCTCAGGTTGAGAATCACTGACATTGACTCTACCTTTCGAGGCTGTATGCAAACATCCAATGCGGTTTGCACCGGTTTGTTTGCCCTGATCAGACGTTCCTGGTGTAGGGGTCTTCCCTTTTCCTTGACCTTGGTGGCCGCGCTGCCACGTAGGCTTGTTGGGTTGATCAGAATTGTTGTTGGGGGGGTATCGGGTTTTGTAGAATTTCGATTTTTCCTGGGGAGGTTTCTGGGTATTGTTATCTCGTTGGTTATAATGTTGAGAGGAAGTGGAAGAATAGGATGCCTGTTCTAGATTCTGTTTTCGAGATGGCTCATCGGTGGGTTTACGTTTAGTGCTGGGAAGTTCGGCCATTGCATTGCTATAGCGTTCGGCTTTATTGAGTATGTCTTCAAGCCTGACTGCCCCCTGTTCAGCCAAAAATCTACGTGTTTCATTCGACAAAGTGGATTTTATCTGCTCCACAAGAACAAGTTCGAGGAGTCCCTCATATGAAAGAGGTAGGTCAGATAATTCAATGCACTTTGTCAGATAACCCGTGAGACGTGAAGAGAACTGTGGAAATGTTTCCGTGCTCTCTTTTCGGCTGTTTCTGAACAACTGCAGAAACTTTCGGGCAGTCATCTCAAACTGCTGTAGTAAGGCCTTTTTCAACATGTCGTAATCATGTTGATTCGGTCCCAGCTTTGTGTACACGTCATAAGCATTGCCTTTCAGTGACGTTGAAAGTTTGAGCGCCCAGCGGGTACTCTCTAACCCATAAAGATTCGCGAGTCTCTCGAATTTTTCTAGGTAGCTGTCAATTTTTTCGTTAGGGCTAGGAAAAGATTCTAAAGAAAACGACATAGCAGTTAATTGGGCAGATTGAGTACTGGAGAGGTCCATTGATTGAGACTGGGGCGAAGACGGCTCTCCGTTAGTCGAAGTAGAGGTGCCCCGACTCTCTAGAGCCTTAAGCGCCAGTTGATGCTGTCTTTCCTTGTCTCTCTCTCTCTCTCTGCGAGTTTCCATCTCTGCTTCAATTTTCTTCTGTTCCAAAAGACGTTCTTCCGCTTCTTTCTTATCTGCCCTCTCCTGGGCTTCTCTCCTCTCTGTTCTTTCTTTCTCTTCCTTCCTCTCAGCTTCTGCTCTCTGTTGCTCCGCCTTCCTCTCAGCTTCGGCTCTCTGTTGCTCCGCGTCATATATTTCCAATTCCTGGTTAATAAACGCGTTTGCAGCTTCTGCATCTAATCCTGCCTCTTTCGCTTCCAGCCTCAAGATGGACCTCATCTTTATCCTCTCTGCCATTGTTAAAGAATAAGATGAAGTATGCTTAGAGAACTAGTAAGAAGAAACGCGAAAGGGAGGAACTCTGAACCGCTACGAGAAAAAAAAAACACAAGTACAAATTTACCTGTGTTACCTCCTACCTGTACTGTGCAAACTTATCGCTGCTATTATCTGGCAATTAAGGCTCTAAACGCAAGCGACTATGCCACTAAATGGTAAGTTACACTGGAAAAGAATCTACTTTTACTAACAGTAGAGAAAAATTTATATTAAAACAATTTAAAAGGAAAAAAAAAATTTCCCCTAAATTTTAAATCTCTGACAACAAACTCCGTCCCTAAAGTCAATTATTGAGATGAGACGTTGTTAACTTAATTTTTAAAAATCAGAACAATCCGTCTTTAGCTAAGCTCAACTCTTTTTGACTTCAAAAACCTTAGTGACTGTAAAACAATCACGCAATCCCAGCAACTCTTATAAAGAAAGAAATATAATTATCTCCGCCAGAGGATAATTATAATAGCAAATATATATTTTTTTGTCTGTACTTTCTACTGCTGTGGAGAGAAAACAACCTGTAAATATGCTGTGTGGACAACCCAAATACTTAAAGAACGTTTGTCTAGGGGTGTAATTATTTATTTATTTCCCTAATTCACAAAGACAAATCATTCACACTCTACCTAGTTAGACCCAAACTAAATCAGACTCAAAATATCTTTAACCCGGCTATGCGATTGCCTCAAATGTAGCTCAAGATCCCAGAACCAGCCCACAAATATGTGTGCATCAAATGTATCTCAAAATTATCCCAGACGAGCCGGCCAAATATTGTCGTAAATTTATTTTGAGAGAAAAGAGTCGTAGAAATAGTGGTCCGGTTTAGAGTGGAAAATGATGATGGAAAGCTCAGTGATAGAAAATGTAGAGATTTAATAGTTACTTCACAGCGTGCTGGAGGAGAGTAAAGACAGACTTATTTACGACAAATCGTGTCTCTCAATCTTCTCTTTCACTCTCCTGGTCAAACAATTATTTGCCAGTTTTCCAGACTCGCATCTGCGCGCTCACCGATTCGGTGTTTTCAAACACACACACGACGTTGATACAAACTATATTAAACGAATAGGGGAAAAGTTGGGCTTTGGGTATATCCAACACACAGAACTAAATGAGTTTAGGTGATTTTATTCACTTTAAACATCAATCACTAAAAATATCAGATATTACATAAATTATCATAAGTACACAAATGCAAATAACAAGTTTGGGAGGGGGTGAAGAAGATTGGTATCGACTAAGCCCTTCCCGCTTATTAGACAAAGACAAACCCAGTCCAGAGATAGATAATATCAGGAACACGGGTACGTTAACCTAACAGTAAAGTTAATTACTCTGAAAGAGGTGTTACCAAGTTAGGTATAAGTGATAGAAAAAAAAACCTGTTCTTCCCAGCTGTTCTTCCCTTTACTAAGCAAATGGAAAGGAGGTGGTTTTAAACAGAGTTAACAAATTATCAACTATCCCACTTAAAGGAACAATGTAGGGTATACAGAAAAGATATATGTTACCAGGTAAGCAAGTTAACAAAATGGTCACACAAAAGAATTAATTTCCTGTCATTCATACACGCGCTAGCAAAGGCCTTCACTCATCTTGCTCTCACTTACCGATTGTGAAAAAATCTTGCACTCCATAGAATAACACAACAGCAGTTACACCTCAACTAAATGTATGAGTGTTTGTTCAAGTTCTAGCCCCAGATTATCGGGTAGGCGGTCAGCACATAAAAGGGTCCCGTAATCGCTGGAAAATGAATCTGTAGTTGTGTCTCTTTTCTTAATAACAGTTTCTATGGGAGGGCACGGTCTCTGATACCGGGGTGAGGATGGTGTGGTCTATTTGACTATGCCGCTGATAATAAAATTCTTACGCGTGCTGGTACACTTTATCCGTGAGGTATGGTTTAAGTCCAGTGAGAAAACTAGTCACATCACTGTTCAGGAAATTATGAATTATCTCTCTGTGTCAGTAAACTAACAAAGCTCGGGCCAGTGTTCTTCTTCCCGTTACGACTTAAGTTGTTTGATGGTGCGTTAAATTTGTCTTTGGGTGTGCTTTCTTTGCTATAAGTTAGATAGCGGAATTCCAAACATAGAATCGCCTCAAAGATTAAAAATTTACACAGTCTCAACAAGTTCTGCGTCAGGGGAACTCTACACACTGTTTATGCTTTGCTTTGCTTAGATTGATTTCTTTATTGCTTTCTTAATGCTGGGATCGCACAGGTTACGATCACTCTGTATGAAAGAAAAAAAAGACATGTAATATACCGAAAACAAATAACCTTCTAAAGCGCGATGAATTTCCCGTTAAGCCTATTATATATATGCTCGCGTATTTAATTATGTATTTAATAAACACTGCGCGAGTTCTAGTGGTTAAAAACCCACATCTATAAAACTAGGACTTAACTGAATTTATTAATTATAAATTCCTTCGCGACTTTAAAAGTTAATTTAAGCATCTATTATCTTTTGAAATAATATAATAGATAGATCATTATATTTAAAACTGGAACTCTTGAGATGGTTTAATTAAATAGATTTAAATTAACACAAAATCCCTTTAAATAGAATGACTAGACCACTGATCACTTTACACAATATATATTACCGCTTTGCACAGAATTAGAAATCACTGCAAATATATATAAAATCCAGGGGAAAATCTATAACAAGATTTCAATAAAGCTAGTGCTTCTGTAAAGGTCTGGCCAGCGAGTGATAACGTGTCTAGTTCTACATGGTCTATTTAGCTAAAATGAAATGTAAGTTGAGTGGGACATGATAAACTTGACAACTTATTTGATCTCACGAACTTTTGGGGATCTGACCGCCAAATCAAGAGAAGAAGCCGCCCCCTGGTCTTCGTATCCGCTCGCTGCTGCCCGTTTCGCTTTCCCCCGTTCGCTCGGTTCCTCGATTGACACCGAGACGCGAAATTAGCGGCAAGCAACTGCGTCTCGTATCAGGGAAAACTACTGTCTTTGATAGCGCCGATAGTCTCCCTTAAGATCCCTCGGTCTGTCTCTTTGATCTCGTCGCTGTATCCTACATGAGTCCCGGTGGAATGCGTTCTGGCAAACGAAAAGTTACAACAAATGTTCAGGGGTTCTAATGTTATGAAAAGCTAAAGGTCCCTTTAAATCATCCATCATATCAGGGAAAATTCACTAGTCAAACTAGACGTACATTACAAATAAGGGAGGGAAACCTGAGGCCTGTAAACAGTAAATTAATATGAAACAAATATAAAGGTATGTTATTAGGCACTCACAGGAAATAAAGAAGTAGAACACCAGACAACAGAAAAACAACAGACATGAGTGGCTTACCCAGGATTTGAACACTGGACCTTCCGTGCGACAACCCCGCCTAGCCATGCAAGCGAATCGCACTATCCGCTCTGCCATCTACGCATCATCAAAAAAATGATGTTTCAATGGCAGGTCAATAGTGCGAACCACAATACACGACACCAGAAGTCCTCCATGGGCAGTTCAGCCTATTAATGACGCAATCACTTCTGTTGTATTTCTATCAAGCAGTATAGGCCGAATCCAACAAGACCCTTAGGACCTTAATACTGTGTCCAGTAAATGATAGTAGACTAGACCAGTGAGAACAGGATAGTGGGTAGGTTTGGTATTGTACAAACATTTATTACAAATAAGGGAGGGAAACCTGAGGCCTGTAAACAGTAAATTAATATGAAACAAATATAAAGGTATGTTATCAGGCACTCACAGGAAATAAAGAAGTAGAACACCAGACAACAGAAAAACAACAGACATGAGTGGCTTACCCAGGATTTGAACACTGGACCTTCCGTGCGACAACCCCGCCTAGCCATGCAAGCGAATCGCACTATCCGCTCTGCCATCTACGCATCATCAAAAAAATGATGTTTCAATGGCAGGTCAATAGTGCGAACCACAATACACGACACCAGAAGTCCTCCATGGGCAGTTCAGCCTATTAATGACGCAATCACTTCTGTTGTATTTCTATCAAGCAGTATAGGCCGAATCCAACAAGACCCTTAGGACCTTAATACTGTGTCCAGTAAATGATAGTAGACTAGACCAGTGAGAACAGGATAGTGGGTAGGTTTGGTATTGTACAAACATTTATTACAAATAAGGGAGGGAAACCTGAGGCCTGTAAACAGTAAATTAATATGAAACAAATATAAAGGTATGTTATCAGGCACTCACAGGAAATAAAGAAGTAGAACACCAGACAACAGAAAAACAACAGACATGAGTGGCTTACCCAGGATTTGAACAATGTCTGTTGTTTTTCTGTTGTCTGGTGTTCTACTTCTTTATTTCCTGTGAGTGCCTGATAACATACCTTTATATTTGTTTCATATTAATTTACTGTTTACAGGCCTCAGGTTTCCCTCCCTTATTTGTAATAAATGTCAGTCAGTGGCCATTACGCCTGGTGGCGTCTTGTAGGGCAAAAACTAATTGATTCCACTTTGCTCGGTCGGCGGCCATCCTTCGTACAGTGCCCCAACTCTGGTTCATTCTTTGCATCTCAGCCTCCACAGTCCTCCGCCAAGTTGTTTTTGGTCGGCCTCTCTTTCGTTTTCCTTCTGGGGTACATAGCATAGCTGTTCTTGGGATGGCATCGGGGTCTCTTCTGAGTACATGGCCAACCCAGCTAGCAAAGTTATGTAGCCTTGTTTAAATTGCTGTTTTGCTTTGTCAGCATTAGCGGGTTAAAAACGTACCTTTTAAAGCGAATTTTCGTTTATACTGACATTATTAATATGTAGATTTGCTAAAGTTGCATTTTGCTATTCTTATAAATGTTTTACAGCGTAGGATTTTTAAGTTGTATACAGTGCAGTCCAAATAAGTAGATGTCGCTGGGACCATCTAACGCAATTCTACTTACCCGAAATTCAGCTTATCCGAATTCAGTGGCGTGACTAGGGGGGGGGGGGCGGGACTGCGGACCGCACCGGGTGACACCATAAGAGGTGGTGACACCAAAATGACTGTCTATACAATTTTTGTATAAACATAAATAACACATAAGGAAGGGAAACCCGAGGCCTGTAAACAGTAAATTAATATTAGACAAACATAAAGGTATGTTTTCAGGCACTCGTAAGAAATAAAGAAGTAGAACACTTGGACAACAGAAAAAAACAACAGACGTGAGTGGCTTACCCAGGGTTCGAACCCCGTACCTTCCGTACGACAACTCCGCCTAGCTATCAAGCGAATCACACTGACCCCACGGCCAGCTAGGCATCCCCAATAAAGGATGCTTTACTGACTACTTGTCAGTATGAAACACAAGATAACACCGGAAGTATACAGTGGGCAACTCAGCCCCTTAATGACGCAATCACTTCTGTTGTTCCCCTATTAACAGTATGTGTCAGTCCAAACAAGACAAAGACCTTGATACTGGGTCCAGTAAATAGTAGAAGACTTAAGGACAGTAGTATGTAGGTTTCTGGTATTGTATAAACATAAATGTCCTTAAGTCTTCTACTATTTACTGGACCCAGTATCAAGGTCTTTGTCTTGTTTGGACTGACACATACTGTTAATAGGGGAACAACAGAAGTGATTGCGTCATTAAGGGGCTGAGTTGCCCACTGTATACTTCCGGTGTTATCTTGTGTTCTTGTGTTTCACTTTATTCATGAATAGCTGGCCGTGAATAGATAAATAGTCAGTAAAGCATCCTTTATTGGGGATGCCTAGCTGGCCGTGGGGTCAGTGTGATTCGCTTGATAGCTAGGCGGAGTTGTCGTACGGAAGGTACGGGGTTCGAACCCTGGGTAAGCCACTCACGTCTGTTGTTTTTCTGTTGTCCAAGTGTTCTACTTCTTTATTTCTTACGAGTGCCTGAAAACATACTGATGCGTGATGCCATATGATGATGGATGGTATCCGCATGTCTGGTTTTGTGTAGTGTGTAGATGTGTTCAGTCAAAAACAATGTTCATACAACAATAACAGGGCAATCCACATAGGACGTCAGTAAACTCACGACGTATAAAGTCAATGAGTCTTAAAACAGCCGTTGACGTTTTTCTTCATTATTTATTGTGGACGCCACAGTGACAAAATGGTTACGCAAATGTGTAGGCACATCAAACAGTCATTATCACAGCAACATTCAATACAGCAATAGACGGTAGACAGCATTACAATGATGAGTCAGATGCATGTTATATTTCATAGTGCTGTAAATGTAGTCAGGTGGAAAACTCCATCCTTTTCTATAACAGCCAGGAGATAACCAGATGTATGAGATCAGTTCACTCTCCTTAGTTTGACTTCAGCAAGACAGACACGTCTGCCGAAGTATAAATAATGTCCTCAAGAATATCCTCTAGATAATAAAGGTTTTCTAAACCTAGTTCATTTAACAAAGTAGCAAGTAATGGTCCTTGGTACATGCATCAACCGATGCAGTACAATGCAGCGACATGTGAGCTGGGAAAGAACATCTCGTGACGACGACTTTCGGAGACAGGCTATGAATCGAAATCCTCACGTTACCCTGGATGCAATCGGGAAAAAAATTCGCTCACGACCCAAAATCGGATAGAGGTTAAGGAAAAAAAAAAAAGTCAATTTTACCTTGCTTTTTTTCATGAAAATACACAGAAAATATCACGCCTCCTCCGACATGTGGGGGAAAAAAAAAAAAAAACTAGAGGTATTATCTCGAAGTAAACAAAAATATCCATTCCATATGAGGACTAACATTCATCCCTGACAGAACAAAAAAAAATAGCGGAACTCCCCTTCTCAACGAGGGCATCTCTCTTTGCCATTCCAAAATCGGTGCTCACTCCACCACACTAGTGGTGGGCGGGAAACCGATCGGATCTGACATAAACTCAAAATAACACAAGGACCAAAGATCATGCGCACAGTCCAGCAAAAAAAAAATATGACCACACGAGCTTCAAAAAAAACTTAACTGCCGATTCGATTTTACTAACGCGAGAAAGCTAAGAAAGAAAAATGTTTTACGAGAAAAAAAGTGACATATTAAATTTCAAAGCAGCTTGTTTTGCCCCCTTAGGGAAGCGGGAAATGTGGGAAAATAAAACAGAAAATATTTGAAATTAACTTAAAACTTGTTCAATTGTTGCGAGAATTTATTTCACGCAACAAATTTTACACCACCTACCTTTTCCCGGATAAAAAAAAAAAAAGTAAAAAATTGGGGAACAAAAAAATAATTTATTTTTTTTTTTTTCTCGAAAATCAAAACGAAGAGCCATATGTCGATAATGAGGGACATATTAAACGGGCTGCACGAAAAAAAGCGTTTATTTCAAAAGTCCCCCTGTTAATAGAAATTTGGTTTTTTGGCCCTTCTAATCATGCGTTTTTTGGGCGAGGAAAAAAAAAAAACATAAAGGGAAAAAAAAAAAATCTGCTGCTGGATGTTTTGCTGTGGGACAAAAAATAACAACGGGGCTTAGTGGGGGTTAACTTTTCCCATTCAAAAATCACCAGTTTTATTAAAAAAAAAAAATAAGGCTTCCCTGATCATATTTCAAAGAAAGGGGGGGGACAAAAAATGCATTTCGATCCAGCGCGATAAAAAGGGAAAATGGCTTTTGGTCCTATTAAGAAATGGGAAAAGTGACTGCTGGGTTCCAAGCATCCCCCCTTGTTAAAAGGTTGTTTTGAGCTGTTTTAAAAAAACCCCCACACCCCCGTTATATTTACGTACCCCCATTGAAATGGCAAATAAAAAAAAAAATGTGGTTGCGAGGCAATTTATCCAAAAACCCCCCCCATTCATCCACCCTTGGTTGTATTAGGGGGGAAACAAAAAAATCAAACGTGGGGAAAAAAAAAAATAAATTTTTTTCCCAAATTATTAAATGTAAGCGAAGAAAAATTATTTACATTTTTAAAAACGGTAAAAAAAAAACCCAACAATTTACGAATTTACGGGGATTAATTAATTTTTAAAATTTGCCCCCAAAACAATTGCTCTTTTGGTAACTTTGCTAATGCCCCCGCACAAAAGTGAGGTTGGTAAATATACCTCCCCAATAATTTTTAAAAGGATTGTTGCATTTAATACTTTTCGATGGAGGTTAGCCTGGACCTGCGTCAAATTGTTCCTGATTATCAAAAAAAAATGGAACTAAATTACCATGATTGTAGTGGTGTGGATAAATTAAAAAGTGGTCACCAAAATACCTTAAGAGTATTTTTTGTCAACTATAATTTAACACACATGGGGGGACATTGCCCCCGTTTACATTAATTTTAAACCCCATTATACGTATGACATTGTTAGGGGGGCCATTAGTTTAGTAAACATGTATTTAATGCATCGGTCTTATTCTAAACCACTCCATTTACAGGCTAATAATATTGTCTTTAATAAAAAACATTGTTAATGTTACAAAAAACGAACCAAAATTTAAAAAGGAAGTACAGTCTTTGAACACATAGTAATGAACAATAAGTACATAGTTAGTAAAGTTAAAACTACATGACGATCCAGGACATTTTATATTGCTGCTCTGGTTTATTTTCCGAGGGTAAGTACAAATAAAGTTGAACCAAAATCTTTAATGGGTAAGGTTAAAGTACCTCAGATCAAGAGAGCTCAATAATGGGGACATTTGAGGGGAGAATTTAAGTACAAGCAAAATATAATGCTAATTAATAAATAAACTATATGCTTTCCATAAGGTACAAATACATTATTATTATTAAATTTGTGGGCTGTTTTAGTTAAAAAAAAAAAAAAACGGGGCCCTTATATTAATTAATACTCAGTTTTCCTTCCTTACTTTTCATTTTTAAAAAAAAAAAAAAACGAAAAAGAAGATATTGGGGGGGAAGGAGATGAACAACAAAGGGGCACGATAGTGTGTTGTACATATAAAGTAAGTACAGATGTGCTAATCTATTGTAGAAAGAAATATAGGTGTGTTATGGGACTCTGTAAATACTTATATGGAAATATTAGGAACAGAAGTAATTAGTTGGAGTTTTTCAATGGTGGGCATCTAGACAAAAATGTGTCAGCCATCAACATTATCCGCCACCACGGGATAGCTCGTTTTACCGTGTGAAGTGAAAATAAAAAAAAGTTTTTGAAGAGCATAGATTATAGCATATCGAGTGGGATCTCGAAAAAATAAAACTCTTCAAATTCTTAGTCTTCTGAATATTAGCTGTAAAGAGCTTTTTTTCTGATCAGTCTCTTTAGAATGAAATGTGCGCGCCCAGGAGGAGGAATCTTTTGTTAAGTCTTTTTAGAATTGACAAAAACCATCGCTAACAACTCAAACTCACGGTTCTAAAACCGAGTAGTTTTCTCTCTCTGCCGCATTTTTTTTAGTTTTAGAAGAAATGTAACATAACAGGTATGCAGGAGTATTTTTTGCATTATTTTTGCAATCAGTTGCTGCTGCTCCCAATCCCAGTGGATGGAAGCATCACTCCGAAAAAAAACAAAATCCAAGAAAAAGTCCTATATTAAGAGTAGGAAATCTTAAGATGGGAGGCAAAAAAAAAAAAACTTCCTAAGAGAGGGTCTCTTAAAAGATGACCATGGAAAAATTATAATTCCCTTGATTTGGTCTAGTGAAGATTTGGCATTCTTTCAGACCAAACGGGACCAGATTAGGCGAAAAACCTTTCTTTCAAACAATGTTGATAGAGAGAGAGGTTTGCCATGATCGAAGATAAATTTGGAATAAATCTCCCATAAAATTGAATTAAACCTAAGAGACTCCTAACTTGTTTCTTCGTTTTAGGAACAGAGATGTTCAGTATTTTTGAATTATTGTGGTCTTCTGTCTTCAAGAGACCATGACCAACACGATGACCCAGGAAAGAGATTTCACCAAAACCAACAAAAGCTTTAGAAGGTTTTGCTGTCAAATTATTCTCACGTAGAGTGGACAGTAAGTCATATAACCCTAAATAGTGACCTTCCCAGGTATCACTGAAGAGACAGATGTCATCTAAGTATGCGATGACATCCGAACGATGTGACAGAATTCGACGCATCATGCGAACGAAAGTGGCAGGGGCGTTCATGAGACCAAAAGGCATAACATTCCATTGAAATAGACCCCTAGGTGTAGAAAGAGCAGTAAGAGGTTTGGCATGCTCTGCTAAAGGCACTTGCCAATAACCTTTAGACAAGTCAAGTTTAGTGAAGAATCTAGAATTAGAAAGTCTAATCAGTAGATCTTCTAACAAAGGCATCGGTTCAGCATCGAACTTTGTGACCTGATTCAATTTGCGATAATCAACACAAATTCGTATGTTCTTATCCTTCTTCCGGACAATAACCATGGAAGAAGAATATGGTGAAGTCGATGGTTCAATTATATTTATATTAATTGAATCATTTCATCCAAATTTTTTCCACTTGCGACTGAAAGTGTATAGGAATAGGATACGGCCTAACCCTAATTGGATTATTGTCGGTAAGAATTATGTCATGTTCTATGACATCTGTGTGTCCAGGAATGTCAGTGAGAACATCCTGAAATGTTTGTAACATCGACGAGACTTGTCGATGTTCGTCACCAGCAAGATTAGGAGAAACAGAAACGTTTTTCCAAGATTCCGTGGAATGTAATGGAACCACTGGAAGGGGAAGGTTGACATCAGAGAAGGTAGCTTCCTCATCCTGAATGACAGACAGGGATGAATAATGACCGTGAGGTGCAGGAGGAGCATCATCCCGTTTGCCTGAAAAAAAATAGGGCAGCAAATAGTCCGTTCGGACGTTCGAAAAGCATGTTCGTGGAAATTCCGAAAGCATGTTTATGTGGAAAGTTTTATGCTTTCCATCAATATCGACCACATAGTCAACATCGGAAATCCGGAAAGAATCCCGAGAGAACTATTATTGCATACGGGACCTTTCCATGCAAAAATATAAGAAGTCTATTTTTTCCCTACTGGGGAGAGGGGGGGGGACGAATGCTTTGTCACCTGGACAAAGTTGTCGTAGACATCTATTCTTGTTAGCAAAAACTGCCTTGCCTTCTCTTTTAGCAATTTCTGATGATGAAGCAGTTGCTAGCTTACATGCCTCAATGATGATCTTTTGTCTAAGAGCAATGACATACTCATATGAGGATTGAGTTTCATCGCTAATATCATCGGCAGTGATGAGATCGTGTTAATAATAAAGACATAGGGCCGCGTGGAGGCGCGCGCCAAAGACAAACAAAGTTCGAAAAAGAGAAAAAAAATAGATCCTGTGTGTTTCGTTCACTAGGAACTTCTCTATAGGCAAAGAGAGCCTCGGATAAAACCCTGTCCCAATCGTGAGGATGATCTTCAGTTATCTTACCAAGCACAGTCTGAGCGTTCTATTCAGACGCTCAACTAACCCATTAGACACAGGATGGTAGATTACTTACTGAGGTAATCGTTCATATATGTTAAGGTAGATTACCTGTGACATTGTGTCAGATATGAGGAGTGCCATGGTCAATCTGACAATATTATCTGGGGGGGGGGGGGGGTAGAAAATGATTCAACCTGTGGAGGTTCAGATATCTGTATGATATATGAGTTTGTAAGACAATATTTCTTAAGAGGAATTTAGCCTCTGGCACAACGTGGAAAACTCATATCCCAACATAGATAATGAAATAAACTATAAAAGATTTCCTATGGGTATCTTAAAAACAACCTGTCAATATGCCAGTTAATGTTTGAAGGCCAATCTTTCGATGGACAAATTTTCTGAACGGCCGGAATAGGAGCCCAATCCATCCTCTCGATACATACCTGCATGATTAGTAAGATTAATGTCCTCTTCAGAAAGAGGGCCATGACATTAACTGTATCAGAACCCTTGGAAACTGGACCATCGTTTGTGGCCAAAAACCAATGTCCGCACATATCGACACATAGATAAAAGGGATAAACATTGATGTCCTCCTCTGGGGCCCGACTTTTGACCTTTTTAAAACGGGGGGCCAAGGGCCAATAATAATCTTATGGGCCCATTTTTCCTGAAACGGCCCCGAAAATAGACGGAATATCGGCCGAAATGGAATATGTTCCAGCCATTGGGAAAGGTCACGCAACATTGGCAATTGGTCCCTATTTGATCGCTAGGGGGCTATCGGGTTCCTATGGCTTAAGTGAGTATGCGGGGGTCCCTAAAATTAAAAAAACTAAAAAGGCCTTGCATTCGGGGGTAAAAATCCCCACCTAGGGTCCGTTAAAAAGGAAATACTTTTGTCCCTTAGGACCTCCTGACAAAAAATTTAGGGAAAGTAAAAAAAAAATTTCCAGCAAAAAGTGGCAACCTTTGAACATCAGGGGGAAAGCCGGCGCAAGGAATAGGTCTCTTTAACATTCGTACGGGCAAAAAAAAAACCCATATGTCCAGCACATTGTGGAGTCATGAGCATGGAGTGTAAGCATATGTTTTGCAATATTTGGCACTCTCTCATGCTCTTGGGAACAAGAAATTTGCGCGAATGTGCCGACGTACCGTCGAATCTTGTACCATACGTACAAGTACGCCGTTTCTCATTGCAATCCAAGATTTTCTATTTGTATCCTGATTCGGATCACCTTTCTTCGCAAGAACGAAGAATTTTTTTAAAGAAGGATCTTCTTCTTGCAATTTTATGAAAGAGTCACGAGTGATTACTAAGTGACTATCTTGGCTATCAACTTCATTATCACTATTCAGTGAAGTTTCGTGTGTTTGTAGAGCTTGTGCTCTTGTAACTACTGCATTTGTAGCTTGCATGTTATTATCTTCCCAAGCAGCAATCTGCTGTGGGGGTACACTCCCTAACTCCGTGAATACGACCAATAATAAGGTCCGCAATAGGATTAGGTAAGAGACAAGCATGCACATCTCCAGTAAAGAAAGGAGTGGCAATGCGAATTACAGCAGTAGGATATTTTTTTCTAGAGTGCCGCCAAATGTGACACATTTAATAACCCTTCCTGTAGCACAAGATGGATCTACAAGCGATTGTCTAACACCAATAGTGGTGCATCCGGAATCGAAAAGTAGTGAGACCGGAGTATCATTAACAAGACCCTTATGTAGAATTAAAGAACCCCTCCCGTCATGCGCAACAGCAGCAGGAAGAGCGGGAAGTGGGTGACCACACTCAAAGTAGTTATGGTACCCGGTTCGAATAAAGTACTGCATTGGGGGCATTTGTTTGCTCTCTCAAAGTCAAAAGCAGAACCAGTGACAGCGTCAAAGTTTTTACTATCAACAACATGATTACAGGCTCCCTCAGTTTCCTGTTGTACAGCATTAGCCTGCTGATATCTCTTTTTTTTGTGTTGAGATCTACCCCGACTATTATTCCCTCTGAAGTTATCAGAGTTATTATTATCTCTGCAGTTATTATTGTCTCTATTGTAATTGTTATCCTGGTTCGAATTCCAGTTTCCACGATTACTATCATGTTCACATTGATGCGAACATCTATTTGTTTGGTTCTGAGGTCTTCGGCAGGAATAACCTCTATTACCATATCCTCTTTTGAAATGCTTATAATTATTAGGGTGATAGTAACGAGTACTATCAGGTTGTCTCCAATTCTTCGAAGAAGAATCACCATGAAATTGATTTCCATGATTTTGACAGAAATTACCGCTACTCTTTCTATCAAAATTTTGTTGGAATCTACGAGCAAAGTTTTGGCCATACGGAGCTGCCGAAGCAACTGGTAAACCTTCTTTCACCTTAGAGTTACCCATGGTTATGTGTGGGTGCGCAGTTACGTTTTGGCAACAGAAATCTTCCATTTCTTTTATTGTTTTAGGTTTACGTTCATGAAGGAAAGCAAGGAAAGTCTCATTGACAGACGACATGACTTTGTCTCTAAGTATTAAGTCCATAAGTCCTTCATAAGTTTTTTCCGTCTTAGATAGTTCAACCCATCGTGAGAAAGTAATGCGTATTCTTGCAATAAACTCGGAGAATTCAACTCCATTTTCAGGTAACATGTTTTTTAAATTGTAGACGATAGCCGTCTTCGTTAAGCTGATATTTCTTTAACAAAGCCGCCCTGACAACCTCATAATTGTTCTTGTCAGGTTCATCCACCATATTTAATATACTTAGAGCTTTACCTGTCAGTATCCCTGATAACTGATAAACATATTTTGCTTTGTCTATGTTATGAGCTGTACATGCTTGTTCAAATCTGTCCAGATAGAACATTATGTCATCACTGGAAGGACTAAATGTTGGTAACTTAATCTTAAAAGTATCATTATTAGCCTTACCAGAAGATGAACCCTTGTTTGAACCATTACCATTACTCATCCCCCCCCCTTTCACTTCCTCCAACTCTAAAGCTAAGACCTTTTCTTCATGTTCCATTTTTGCTTTCTCTTTCCTCTCATCAGACTCTCTCTGTAATCTTCTTTCCTCAGCCTGAGCCTCTTTTTGAAGTCTTTCATTTTCAGCTTCTTTTTCAAGTTTTTTATTTTCAGCCTCTTTTTCAAGTCTTTTATTTTCAGCTTCTTTTTCAAGTCTTTTATTCTCAGCCTCTTTTTGAAGTCTTTCAGCTTCTAGCTGTAGCTGGAGTTTTCTTTCCTCAGCTTCTGATTCCCTTTTTTGTTTTTCCATTTCCATTTGGAATCTTTTTTCATCCACCTGCATCTGCAGTTTCTTTTGTTCAGCTTCCATTGCAGTTTCTTTTGTTCAGCTTCCATTGCTTTTTCATATCGAGCAGTTGCAAATTCTTCTAACTTATCACCAGTCTTCCCAAGCAATTTACCCTGCTCAATAAAGTGCTCAAATGTAGACATGTTGTCTAACATATGAGTCCAAAACCTGAAATAATTAACTAATTTATTTCAAACCTAAGTGTAACAAGTCTTAATTAAGCACTTGTATATTCACATCACATTATATTATCCCAGTCTCTGTGGGAAACAAGTCTCCAATCAAAGAACTTGTATATGAAATATCAGCACTCAATTCTTGATCATAAGTGCACTTCTCATTCAATAGTGCACGACACTATTCATCATTCATTTATCATCAGTATAGTAGTAACAGTGCATTAGCATAGCCCATTAACTAATTACTATAACTGTAAACAATGACTATGTAAACACATGCAGAATGTAAACATTGAAAATGTAAACAATACAAACAATGTAAACAATAACAATGTAAACAATAACAAAGATCAGCAACAATACAAAAACTTTCGCAGAAATCAACTAAAAATAAAGCAGAAATTAATGAAATATCACAAAAAATGTGACGATATCTGCGATAGAATTAAACAAAATACATGACACCACAGTGTATAAACAAAAATGTTGTATGAAACTAAATTATAGACAAGAGTAGGCTAACAAATACAAACAAATCAAAACAAAACAAAAGAATGCGAAATAATAACGAAAACAATATTAAAACATGTCATCACAGCTAACATAAATAGCAACAGAAGTCGCTTAGCAAATTCCAGTATCGGAAATTTGCAAACCCTACAGAAAACGCTCACAATAGACGACCTCTATGACGTGGCATAATCTAACGGAGACACCACCCAACCGAGAACCCGCTGAAATATAAACATATAAATATACAAATAACATATAAACATATAACATATAGAATGAGATGATACACAGAAGACTCAGCAGAAGTATAAGGGCACAGTTTACATACAAACAGGCCACTTAACTTATAGGCTTCCAATCGTAGAACAGCAGAAAAACGGATGTCAATCAACGTCCTAAAGAGCGAAGCTCCAACGATGATGGCACATCTGAACTGCTTCCACTGCTAACACGATGGTACAAGAGCTTCTGAAATACTGTGTGTTGAGTTGTTTCGGCACTTGACCTTCTAATCCAAAAGTAAGTTGATGGAAATCGGTACTTGGCCTTCTTCAGAAAACAACCCGTTTCAACCGGGCACTTGACCTTCTCAAAAAACGACAGCACTGGAACCTTGACAGCAGCAACTTGCTTGACTTGCGTAAAAGATAACAGCAGTCCGAGTTATCCGGCAACATGTAACAACGCCGGGTACTGTCAAATTCTTGTTTCCGTCAAAAAGTTGAAATTTTGACTTTTACCGGGCAACGCCGAGTACTTTGAAAATTTTGAAGATGTTGACTGTATTGAAGAATGTTAATTTCTTGAAGGATGCTGATGAATTCTTGTTGAAAATGAAGTGGGTAAGGGACCCCGTGTTTGCTAGTACCAGAATCAAACCAGCTTATGGCCACCAAATGATGCGTGATGCCATATGATGATGGATGGTATCCGCATGTCTGGTTTTGTGTAGTGTGTAGATGTGTTCAGTCAAAAACAATGTTCATACAACAATAACAGGGCAATCCACATAGGACGTCAGTAAACTCACGACGTATAAAGTCAATGAGTCTTGAAACAGCCGTTGACGTTTTTCTTCATTATTTATTGTGGACGCCACAGTGACAAAATGGTTACGCAAATGTGTAGGCACATCAAAAAGTCATTATCACAGCAACATTCAATACAGCAATAGACGGTAGACAGCATTACAATGATGAGTCAGATGCATGTTATATTTCATAGTGCTGTAAATGTAGTCAGGTGGAAAACTCCATCCTTTTCTATAACAGCCAGGATATAACCAGATGTATGAGATCAGTTCACTCTCCTTAGTTTGACTTCAGCAAGACAGACACGTCTGCCGAAGTATAAATAATGTCCTCAAAAATATCCTCTAGATAATAAAGGTTTCCTAAACCTAGTTCATTTAACAAAGTAGCAAGTAATGGTCCTTGGTACATGCATCAACCGATGCAGTACAATGCAGCGACATGTGAGCTGGGAAAGAACATCTCGTGGCGACGACTTTCGGAGACAGGCTATGAATCGAAATCGCTCACGACCCAAAATCGATAGAGTTAATGAAAAAAGTCAATTTACCTTGCTTTCATGAAATACACAGAAATATCACGCCTCCCGACATGTGGGAAAACACTAGAGGTATTATCTCGACTAAACGAAATATCCATAAGAGGACTACACATCCCTGACAGAACAAAAAATAGCGGAGATCCCCTCTTCAACGAGGCATCTCTTTCGCCATTCCAAATCGCTCACACCACTAGTCGTGGGCGGAAACCGATCGACCAAACAACAAGACAAGTCATGCGCAGTCCAGCGCAAAAATGACCACAGCTCAAACTTAACTGCATTCGATACCAACGCGAGAAGACAAATGCTTACCGAGAAAAGTGACTATAAATTTCAAGCAGTTGTTGCCCTTGCGTTATAAAACAGATATTGAAATAAAACGATGTTGCGAGAATTTATCACGCAACATATACCTTTATGTTTGTCTAATATTAATATACAATTTTTGTGTAGTGTTTCAGCAGAAATTTATTATTTTGTATAAAAATATCCCTATAGTTAGTTATAACCACAAAAACATTTTTTGTAAGCCCAGCTTACATGTACAGTATCAATATACCTACGTTTTTACTTCGAATTCTATTTTCTTCTTACCGAATTTTCACTTTAACTACATGAAACTATGTAAATGTAAATACATTTAGGCTGTGCGTATGACATTGTAATTTAAAGGTGTAATTTTAATTTTGCTAGTTGTTTATGTCACTACTATTGCCATTACTTTCAGTGATATAAGGAAATTCCGATTTACGAGTAACATTAGTACAAAAACATTACTAAAGTTCTGTATGGTCTGGAACGGGAGGAGGTCCATGGGGGTGACGCCATGAGTTACCGCACTGGGTGACACCAACCCTAGTGATGCCACTGTCCGAATTATGCTGAAAGAGGTACATCAGAATAAGAAGTAAAGCATGAAGAAACCATTTACCCATTCAGAAACAGGTATTTTAATTTTATATTTTCATTTCTACGTCTTTTAAAGTTTTCAAAAGCAATGATAGCATGGTAGCAAGTGTAAAAACGTTCGAATCGCGTTTTGGCTTACTATTTTAGCGTGCTGTGTTAGCGGTTCTTACAGGGATTCATACAGCGATAGCTATTACTAGACAAGTAATCCGATGTAGGAGTTACTTCCCTGACCAAGGGACTTTTCTGTTGTCTAGTATTGTACTTCCTTCTTTCTTACAAGTGCCTGCCAAATACTGGTTTATGGATAATATTTACTATTCGTGTGCCTCACTCTTTGTTAATATTCAGCTCTCAACTGCGTAGTCCCGTTACTGTCAGAATTTAAGGCAAGCCCTTTTCTCGCAAACCTACGTGAACCAGTATTCTCTCAGTCGGTCTGGCGATTACGTGCTTGCTGGTTTAATGAATGTTAGCGTTGTAATAAACTGACGTAAGCTCTGACGTTTATTAACCTGTTATCGCCTGTTCGGAAAAAAAAAATATGTACGACCTCATAATGCTGTAATTTAGGCAGAATTTCTACTTATCAGAGTACAGATTTGAGCTGTGTCAGAAATATTACTTTGACGTATCTGAAATTTCTAGTTATCAGAATTCAACTTAACTAGAGTTTTTTTTTTTTTTTTTTTTTTTTTTTTTACAAAACGAAAGAAGACACTTGGTTGGGACTTTCAGAAATGATTCTACTTAAACGAAATTCGATTGTATTCTTTGTGAACATTACAGAGTTGCTACTAACTAAATTAATGAAATATCATTAATCGTAATTAAATTTTTTTAAATTAATATTATTGATTATATAACTTAAGTAACTTTGTTCAAACTTTCTTCCTCTTTACCACTTAATGTTGTTGTTTTGTTGTTGTTATTATGATGATCGTTGATTGAAATAACCCCCATATTACTAGCTAAGTGAAACGTCCTAAAACGAACCATGCGCATTGCAAGGTGAAAGCTAAACTCAACATCCATTAAAAGAGCACGCAGACCTTTAAATTTATGTTTCGTGGTGCACTGATCATTGACCATAAGTTATGATAAGCTTCACTACAAAGACCCAATGAAGGTGAAATGAAATAGAAAGCAATGACCACATGAAAATTAGTGACGTCATCAGGACATGTAGTAGGAAGACCACAGTATAATTATTATTTACCGTGCGCGTATTATTGTTAGATCTGCAATGGCTGTTCGTGTTACTGAAATATAACATAAGTATCTCTAACCTGTATCTCTACGTAATGGGACACACCCTCTGAAGTTCCCGGGGAGGGACCTCTAAAGAGACTCAGAAAGAGAGAACTACTGCTGTCTTATGCTTGTTGGATAAGGCAACTAATATAAGGTTGTGCAGAGAGCTGGAGCCTCATCATGTCAAAGAAATTGCTAAAGAAACTGCTGCTACAGGAGCATATGAATGCTTGGTGCTGGCTTTCTGCAAATGGATCACCTGCGGCCATAGCTCCATGCTCCGTAAGCTTTTCATTAGCCCTTAGACTTCTCATTCGTATCGCTGTATTTTTGCTAACATTTAGACTTCTCATTGGTATCGCTGCTCTTATGCTAACATTTAGACTTCTCATTGTGTCACTAAACGTCTTTACGTGTTCTTTCGGTGGCTCTCTCACACTTTTAGTCACTACGGCAGTATCATTTCTTTTCTTCATGTTTCTCACCAATCGCTTTTATTTGGCATAAATCAAGCCTTTTCATTCATTATTTTGCTATATGCTGGACCTACTAGGGTGAAGTCTCTAGCACTCTACCCCCCTACGGACGTATCTGCTTTACACGCAGAATTGTTTACTTTCCGCAAGGTAAATGCGATACTACCAGGTAATTATACCTGCCATACGCTTATGTATTCTCTCAGTCTGATCATCTTTTGAAACGCGTCGGTCCAACATTTGACCCCAAGCGAAAAGCTGGTGACAATACGGTCTCGTCCGATCGACATGAAAAGAACCTAAGATTGTCTGTCTGGGTTGCCGACGTCGGTGTCTGTTTGTCTGACAGATTACACAGAGGGTAGATGCGTTTATCGTTTTTGTGGGACAATACCTGGTGATTGTTACAGATAATCTGTCTGTGTAGACATATTGGCGGAAAGCATTAGCCAGGATAGTCCACAGATTTGTTTGTGTGAGTTGCATACAGATGCCGGCGGAAATATTACCGCTTGATTTGAAAGAGGTCACGCGTTGGAATATTAAATTTAATATTTTAAAACACGTGGGGGATATTTTGAAATTAGACACCCCAACCCAGTGCTAAAGAGCTTACGATTGGGTTAAAGTAAGAAGCCGGAATAAACTATTGGAACATCCGACGGAATCACCATATGTGATGTGAACTCAGAACTGCACATATAATGTAGTGAAATCAGAGACACAGAACTCAGAGAGACTGCAGCGCACATCATATGAGTGACTCCCAGAAGTCAGAGAGACATCGGACTTAGAATTCTTATATTATAAGTGACAGATCGACGTATTGGGGAAACTTAAAACCTGAAAAAGTAAGCCCGCCTTTATAAATACAGAGACTGAAAAACGTTAGGGACCAGGACTTTAAATACCTAGACTGGAGCCCTAAGGAATAGGATCACCCGTCATAAGAGAAACTTTCCCAGACCAAGTGTTTCGCAGATTCACCCGTCATAAAAGGGATTCAAAATTTCCAGACCTAGTGGTTCGAGAGCATATAACCTAAATTGCTCGTGTCCATTCTACCCTGCGCGAGGAGATTGTGTGTTCCCAAAAATTTGGGGTAAATGTAACAATTAGTTTACAAATGTAAATTTGACATATTTTCTTGTGCTTAAATATAGGAGGCTGGCAACCTTAACATATGAAACTAGTATATTCATAAACCCCTACAGCAAGCGCTGGTGATTTCTTCTAGCTAGTCGTGCAGAAAACCGATAGCAGAGGTGACCCCAGACTCCGAATGACTAATGATTACATCACATGTGCCTAAAATATTTTGTGAGATATATGCACTTTGTTAATTGTAACTCGGGCAACTCATTATTCGCGCTTTCCAGACACAGTTTCCCAGTTAACACCCAGAGGAATATGGGGAATTATATTCATCTTCCCTGAGCTACACTGTGTACTCGGGAATTTAATTCTTCTGAGAGATTAACATTGGTGGGTGGACAGCGAGAATTCGCCTGTTAATTGGTAGCCCACAAATGTACTTAGCAGAGGCATTTGTTTTCCTATTTTTCCAAAAGTTCGTGGTTGCAAGCTATCAAATGGTTCGAAGTACTGAAGTTACTATACCACTCGTCTGAGAAAAGTACACTCATCACCAAGAAGTGACGAAAACCACAGCTGCGTGACTCCCTTATATCAGTTAAGTGCTTATAAAAAGGCACCAGCAAAAAAGGACATAATTTTCCGACTATATCATCACCCTGAATCTCTTTGAAGAGAAACTTGGATTACAATATAAGTCACCAGCATTTCATTTATTTTAAACTGCTAATACTAATTGATTATTAAATTTGTTACATGTTATTTTAAAACTAAACAAACATAGTTGATTCAATTATTACATGTATGAAAGCAAACGTATGAGCCTGAATATTTCATAGATGTATACATCTAGACATATATTTACTTCTAAACAGAGCTATACCATTATAAGAGGAAATTCGCTGAATTAACTCAGCCGGGGGGCTTAAACGGGCTAAAAATCATTGCTTAAATCCTTCACAAAAGGCGACGGACAGATATAAGTTAACAAATGTTCAGCGCTAAGCAGCATTGCTCTTGACTTCTGAATTATCTTGTGAAAGCTCCCGTAAGGTAGAAGCGTCATTAGCCTTCTATCTACATCTCTGCCAAGAGTAATCTTGTGCGAAGGTAGTGTCGTAAAACGAGTGTGTAAACCCACTACTTTGTTAAATCACTATGTCGAGATACAAATTTGCTTCCACTAATCAACGAGCACCGTTCACCAGTCTCTGAGACAGAATAAAATTAAACTTAAGCCCTGTTTTTCGGATGTCGGTCGCGGCCATCTTGTCACCCAATATGGCGGAAAAAACAGAATAAAATTAGGCTGTACGGAGCATGGTACTAAACTGCAGACAACCAATCAGCTTGCCACGCCAGGAACCTATCAAAAGCTTTCCCTAACCAGTAGAAGTTACCTCACCTGCTTATATTTTCGGGAGAGATTTATGCAAAAACACGCACACCAACACGAAGCCAGATAAACCGACTGAAGAAGAGAAGCTGTCAACCTTGATTTATTGCTTACCTGAGTGCATTGACCTGGCAGCCTGCTTCACTAGTCGAGTCAAAACCTGGCCTGTTTAAATCTTAGAGGGTAAGCATAATTACTATACTTGTAGGAAAATAGGCCTACAGCAGGTATATAATGTTGGTATTTGTTGTGTGTCATTTATACTACCTACACCTGTATATATTTAATATATTTTGGTTCACTATGAATGTATCAGGTTACTGATTGTATCTTGGGGCATTAGGTATAATGATTGTATTTCCTGATATGATTGATGAAGACGAAGACTAATAGGACTCATACTTCAATCTATTGTCTCATATAAGTCAATCTATTGTCTCATATAACTTCAGTCTATTGTCTCAGATTACTCCCACCTGAAATATAACCAAACAGTCCTCGTCTCCTATAACTCCTATCATCAGAACACAACAATATTGTTTAGATATATTTTACCAACCAGTATAGCACTTGTCAGAGAGGGCCTGGTATATGGGGAAGGACATTGTTGTATCACACCTAAGTGTACATATTATGGGATGTATTCATGTATTGAATTTATATTATTGGATGTATTCATGTATTGAATTTATATTATTGGATGTATTCAGGTATTGAATTTCTATACTGAAGCACATTAAAAACGCACCACCTGTATAATCCAGGAACAGAGTGTGAAATGTAAATATAAGTGTTTACAAGTTTACATATTTGGAATCTTTATTCATTTTCCTATGAATCCATGCTGGTCATTAATTTGTACATTTGATTGTTATGAAATTAATTGCATTCTGTGCAGGCAAGGGAGAAAAGCAAAATACAAAAAAATGCACGTGCGTTATCCTGCTGGAGAAGCTGCAAGTCTAGATAAATTGTGAACGCAGGAGCAACCAGTGCATCCAGAACCTCATCTCGATATGTCACAGCATTAACATTTCCACGGAAGACGTGAAGAGGCAAGCGATGGTGAAAACTGAATCATCCCCAAATGTGAATACTGCCACCTCCAAATCGGTTGACACAGCAATCTGCAAAGCGCTCTCCACACCGTCGCCAAATCCGCATACGTCCATCAGCAAAGGATATGTTGAATCTGCTCTCGTCTGTGAATAGGACAGCATTCCACTGCAGTCTAGTCCATCTGACATGTTGCTCTGCCCATTGCAGGCGCTGCTGACGATGTCTGTGAGTCACGTTTGGCCCAACATAAGGTCGTTTTGCAGTAAGGCCTGTATCTCTGAGTCGTCGTATGACTTTCATTCAAGAGACTTGCCCATGTCTACCCACTATTGCTCTTGCTGTTTGACTTGCCGGGAGAGTACGATTCCTTAGGTAACTCAGCACAATATGAAGATCTTGCGCAGGGGTAGTAACTCGTGGTTGGCCACTCCGAAGTCTATCCCGGGCACTGCCAGTGGTTCCGTAACGTTCATTGAGACGTACAATAGTGCTGTGGTGGCAATTCATCCTTCTGGCAATGGCCCGCGAGCTCATTCCGGTCTCCAACATACCAATGGCTCGTTGGCGGTCGTTTTCAGATAGTCGTGGCATTTCAAGCACATGTACTGGGTATTTTGTCTCAACGGCCTTTTTATACCGAGTATACTGTCACAACGTGTACACATTTTCAGGGTCATAGCTGTTGGGAATCGTGTTGCACGTGTAACTTTCATCGTTTTCATGTAGTCTGTACACAAACCCGTGGGTTGAATCATGCACTTTCCATTCCAGCAGCCATTCGCTCTCTACCTCTTGGCAAACACGGGGAAACTCCATTCCCACACTTTTTTCCCAGCTTCTCGGCATCAGTATATATAATAGTGGTGCGTTTTTAATGTGCTTCAGTATATTATTGGATGTATTCATGTATTAATTTGTCAGAAACAATGGTTTGCAAGTAGACACCTGTCTTGTCTCGCTATTGCTAACTCATACTGAGCCATGTTGTCATTCATCCTACATGCAGACACCTGAGACACACGCTCATTTCACCCACACTAGAAATAGGTGGGCTTGATGTCAGAAATTAGCCCCTATTTTTACTTGTTACAGGTTTTATTCGTGTCATCCAACCTGAGGTCGTATGTTCGAGTCAATCCAGCTGCCTGGAACTTCGCAGGAGCATAGAGATTGCACAGAAGCTACATCTTTAGTCTCCCTCAGTCTTGGGTGGGCTAAAGTAACGATCCTCAGCAGGTGTTGTGTGAACCAAACTAAGGAGAACAGAACGTTTTGAGAGATGAGTACACATTAGTACCACTTCTGTCAGCATTGTGAGCAAAGTAACTGTCAGTGACGAGAAAGCGAGTTAGCATAGCAAGAGACAAAAAAAATAACAGCATAGCTGATAAATTTTATATACTTAATTAACAGCACAGCTGATACATTTACTATAAGTGATTAACAGCCCAGCTGATATAAATTTGTTTCCTATAATTGGAAGACTTGTAATATATATAAATATATGTGAATCATTTGTAAATTTACAAATCCATTACATTCCATTGTTTCAACATCCACCCAAACTTATTTATTTAGTATATACACTATCTACTCTTGTGCTGAAGGGTTTATTTGTTAGATGCCAAAGGTCACGTGTTGTGGCCGTGGTGATGTGGGTTTGTCGTGAAACATTCTAAATCCACATATCTAAATTAAAAAGTAAATGTAAAGCCTAACGAATTAATTCAATAAAAGGAAAGAAGAATGGTAAAAGAACAGTGCGGTCACAATAGCGTACGCCTGTATTATAGAACGTCATGCTAGTTAAACAAGAAAAACCCCTTTTTCTACTTCGTCTGCATAAGTGTAGCGCTTTCACGTTTACTAGTAAAGCCTACTGCATCAAATACATGCGTTTCTAAAAATAAAACTAGTACTGTGTTTCTTAGAAAACCTTGTGATAGACACACTGTGTAATGACCTAGATTTAATATTCCATTAATGTCATTTTATGCACTACGTAAAAGAAAAGTAAAAGAAAAGACAGACGAACGGCTTTATTTTAGAATTGGGCACGCAGAGAGAGAGAGAGGACGTTGAGAATAATAATATAGAGAGAGAGAGAGAGAGAGAGAGAGAGAGAGAGATGTACGGAGGAACGCATGCAATACTACCAACGTCGTCTCGCGATTGAAAATTAATGCCACCCCACGCGAAAGGCATGCAGGCTTGATTTTTTTCAAATAAACAATGACAAAAAACACTACCAATACGAGGTTAGGTTTTAAAAAAACATGGTTAATGCTTATTAGGAAACATGACACAATACTGTTTTACGTCTGAAATCCTGACATTAGCCTGACAGTACAGAAGACACCCCATCGTATCGAAGTGAACGGGTGGTAGAAGAAAATACATATTTTGAACGCAGCCACTTGGCTCCATTAAACTTATATATTTGGGTGCCTTAGGACTTGCTGACAAAGAATATGTTAGGTGTTAAGCAAATAGTCTAATAATTAACAAATTATAGCCAAAATACTATAGTGGTGTTGTCTGACAACACAGGATCATATTTGCTCATAATGGTGTGTTTGGACACTGCTTTAGAGGAAATGAGGCCACCACGTTAAATCCGATTTGATTGGCTAGAATAATATGTAAGGCGAAACATGATTAGTCGACTGCAAATACTATTTTTGGTTGTTAATTGAAACGATAGGAAGGGTACATTTTTTCAAATGCTTTTGTAAACATGGTCTCATTGGCTAGACCACTTAATATAGTCAATTAGGAGCGTCTGTTCGGTGCCACTTTTTGAAATAAACTTTGAAAAAGCAAGTGTGTTGAGAACCAGTTCATATTATTCTAATAAAAACCTGTTACAGAGGCAGATCGGAATTGTGCCATAACTCATCGCCAGTCAACGTATTTGTTTAATATTTCCTTGAATTGTGGTAAGCTAGACATATTTGATATCTTTTAGATGAAAATTGAATGTGACTTGATAATTTATGTCTGTATGTGTGTGGTTCAGTAACAAACATGAGGCAAAGCCTAGATATTGCTCCATCATGAACAAAACTTGTCGGAGAGGAGTATAACTGCATGGGATTGCCAAATAGTACTATGACACCTATCTTATTGAATAGAAGGAATTAATGCTGGAATTGCAGAGGCGTTGTAACCATTAGGGAGAGGAATACTGGTGTATATTGATACATGAGAAGCTAGCAGTTGGTCTACAGCGCTGAACTCGGTGTTTGTTATGTATTGTGCTTCAGTGTGGAAATAGATTATAAATTAGTTCTGAAGTAGGAGGTACAACCTTCTTGTTTCAGGGACTGTGGTACTAAAGTATTAAAGCAGCACCTGGTCTGAGTTTTGCTGAATCCAGAGGCTGGTAGCATACTCCTTGGTCAAGATATCGACCAGTGTTGTTTCTCAAGAAAACGGTGAAGCAAGCGAGCAGTGGAGACTGTTTCCTGCCGCCCACACAGAAGTTAAGATTTCGTTGGCCAGAGCAGCTCAATCTTGTGTATACCCCCTCTAAAAATGACTGTACATTAAATCAAGAGGGACAGTTATTTGTTTCAAATAAAAAGAAACTGTGAACATTTCCAATATTATTTCCACCAGAAACAAACACTTGAAGTCATGATGACAAACAACAACCTAGCTTGAAAAGCCAGTATTACCTCAGAGTACTACATCACAACTTACACACATATTGTAATAATAATATATGTCAATACAAAGATCCTATCTATAAATTGTGTACATACAACTTGTGATTACATTTGATTGTGATTCCTGGTTCACTTTGTAGTTGAATCAGGATATCTATTATTGAAAGGAATTAATACATATTTTAAAAGTTCACACTTGACTTATTAAGATAGTCTTATAGAGTGTTCTATGTATGTGAGTGTCACAGTGTTGTAAAGTATTGTGGATTAAATTAAATTGTTTATCTGTCTGTTGGTTGTTGTGAACATACACTTCATCACTATCATAACCCTAGACATTCAACGTAGTCATCACTATATTCCAGAATAAGCCTGACTGAGGTCTAAATGTGGTAGCACAGTAAGGTCATCTGTAACACACCACACTTATTAGATACAGATACCTTCACAGCTGATCTCAGTCAGTACACTAAGTCCCCTATAAATATTTATATCATCCCACTTTACTACAGGGTTAAGGTTTGCATTTCTTTATAGTGTTCGTATAGTGTTGATGTTAGAGGTTCAGATCACTGCCCTAACCAGTGGCCAGCATGTGTGAGCAGACAATGTAAACACTCTGCTGTAAACAAGTGATGAAATGCACTGTTAGACAAGACGTACAGATGGTTGATGGTTTCTAAATGTGTTGACACACTGTACTCCAACAGCAGTAAAACGAACTTCAAAGTTTTATTTATATAAAGTAGAATCCGCTTCTCTCTTCTGCGAATTTATCTCATAGATTTATACATTCAACTTGATATAATTCCCATTTGTACATTTTTCTCAATTCAGCGAACATCCGAAAATCATATTCTTGTACATATTTGTCACTGATCTGCTCTCGTCTAATTTCTCCACTGCTATGTCACCTGGGTGATCTTCTAAGAAAGTTAGTTTATCTTTATAACGTTTCACTTAGTGACCTTCTGGTGTATCTTGCTAGAAGACTGGCCTATAACTGCCAGGGATGTTGATTTTCTACCAGTTTACCTGATCACTACGTCTGTCTCTGTTTTATCTATAAAAAAAATCTATCTTCAATATAAACTGCAATCATACTTGCTGTCTTGAAAAACACAAAACCTTGACAACTTGATAACATAACTCTTGTTATGGCGTGTCTGTAACCACAGTAGCCAACCACATCAAAATGGCTTGTTTTCCAGAGACATGAATATCAAGAACCTCGCTCATTAATGAACTTCCAAACTACCATCTCTCTAGCACACACTTGCTAACTTACGCTCAGCGCGTTCAAAATCAGACTAATTTCCCATTCTAACATTTTCCGTTCACTCCTAAAAATGTGTTCATCCTACCACAACTTTCTCGTGCGTATTTTTCTTCCTGCTCACCCACCAAAACTTACAAGGGACGTAATTCCAAGTTATCTCCCTTTGATGATTAGACTCAACCATACACTTCTCTTCAATTCTTATTACAAAAACTTTACATGCAAATTTGTCCCACCACAATTTTGGACTCACTTAATATGCTTAACTCTAAAAGTAACTACTACATCTTCCAAATGGAAACCACGGAGTTTCCTCCCTTTGCTTAAAGCACTCCTCCACACATATCACTTCCCTTCAACAAAGACGAACAGTCTTTTAACAACTCCATTCATTTTTTCCAAACCATTTATCTACACTCACTTACTTTTCTAAAACCAAACCACCGTTCACACGAGTCATTAATTCTGTAGGTGGAAGTATCCCGGTGTACGTGAATCAAGAATTAGATGAATTTGTACAGTTAAAGCTAGTATACGAGCTAATTTCATAACTACCGTTACAGATTTTGCAATAAATAATTTATTTATAAAGATAACACATAAAGTGTTATATATCAAGATGTGCAGATCGATCATCGGCCTTTCTAAAAGGCCGCTCGTATACTAAGAGTTAAAAAAAAAAAAAAAACACACACACATATACTAAACTGAAACGTACTGAGGAAAAGTTAAAATTTAATAGTAGGAAATGGAATACCAGAGATGCCAGAGCGAATAATGCGTTCTTAACGTTTGAAATAAAACCAATAACAATAGCACTTTGGGACTTGCTGCTTAAACATTGGCAGTAACTTAAGACAATTACAGCAGAGCAGCGTGCAGTACATCGGCTGAGCCGTTACTTAAAAAAAAATAGACGATGTTAAAAAATATGCTTCCAAAAGCAAGATAAAAGCTATTTATGAATAAACAGAAAGAAGACAACTAACTAAAAGGCAAAACAAACAAGTGAATAAATCAATAAAATTACAAAGCACATGAAAAGTGAATTTACTTTGTAACGACGTTATTACACTTATTTACACGTCTTTAGTTTTCATATATCATTAGTACCAACAGTCGATGATGTTAAAAGACGATATATGTGAGCCGGTGAAGGTACCTATTCATGTATTTTTACCTTGCGCGGAATGCAGCAAATTTTATATAACTCAATAAAAACATTCATCATCTCTACTTTTATCATCTTTCCCTGAAATCCCAAGGCGCCTGGTGTCTGAGCTGCGGATTACGGATCGCTCTCACCCACACAGAATAACTAACATCCCAGATCTAACGATTCCAAAACACTAAACGTCTCACTTTCTTACAATCATAACCGTCTTTTTTGTTTATTTTTTTACCATGTTCTTTTTATAGCTGGTATAGAATTTCACAAACTAGAATGTTCCCGGTTATAAATCGAAATGAAATCTGCAGACTTTCCTATTATTCTCCCATACATTCTACAGTAAAAAGCTTCTTAAAAAACCACTACGTCTGATTGTATGTTTCTTATATCTACTTAAACGGCGGCCGGGGGGGAAGGGGGGAAGAGAGGGGGGGGGGGGGAGAAGTAATTTGCCTTTTTTTAAATTAACTTTATACCTTGTTTTGTTGTTGTTGTTTTTTATTTTTTTTATTTCGCACTTTTTAACATAAAAGCAAGCTCTGTGGTACTGAATTTGTAATTCCATGTTTGTGCACCGCTGCGCTCGGGAAAAGCTTTTGGTCACAAAACTTTACTTAAGAATATATATCTTTTTACGTGATTAAAAAAGACAATAAAATCATATAACAACATCTAGAGAAACTTCTATAACAGCATCTCGATAAATTTTATAGTAAATATTGAGAAAGTTCTGGAACTTCATAACTCGTAATCAGACTTTAGAGGAGGGGCAGGCCAGCCACGAGCTGTGAGAATCTACTTTAGAAACACGGAGCTAAGATCTACCTTGATAAAAGAATGTACATTTCCGGTTTCACAGTGTCTGGAATTAGGAATACGTGCAGACTACATTTAACTTTTATCTCGCTGTACAATCTACTTCCAGTGAAGCCAAAGAAAGAGCGGTGAAGAAATCAAACTAAATGATCATTTAAAGAAAATTCACTTCACATCAAAGAAAAGATCACGTTGCTATCTTATGAAGTTCCTTTACCAAAGTGAATTTTTGTAAGCCAGCTTGTTAGTGTTCATATTATCTGTAATCCTTGGTATTGCCGAGCTTTTGAAGGCCGGCAGGAGATGGTTAGTCTAGCATTTCTGTAGCTTTAAAATTCTCTCCCCCACCCCTCTCAGTCACTGAAAGATCTACCAAATCATAGCTGGGATCTACTGGTAGAGTGCGATCGACCGGTCACCCGGACCCCTGCTTTAGAGTAAACTTCGCCCCGGCTTTGCTGTCTCCTTTATCGCTCCTTATGAAGCACATATCTGTGGCTGCCGATAGCTCCCTGTCAGCAAGTTTGCGTTAAAAAAAAAATATTCACAGCAGCGGCGGTTTCTCCAGCATTGTGTTTTCCATTATGAGGATGCCAGTCTCATTTACCACCTCCCATTAGTCGCTTCTTACGACATGCGCTTTGCACAATATTTAAGCATCTTTAAAGAAAACGAAGGAAAAAAATAGTAATAATAATAAATAAAGAAGTGTCGTGTACGCCCCACGTTGATTCATAAGTTCAGGGATTGTTTTGTAGAGTCTTGAACAGTTGTTTGTCAGGTTCGCACACAAGATGGAACAAACATACACACACACACATATGTCTTGTCTCTGAGTCTGTGATGACATCTTGCTGTACACATTCAGTCTCTGAATCTGTGATGACATCTTGCTGTACACATTCAGTATCTGAGTCTGTGATGACATCTTGCTGTACACATTCAGTATCTGAGTCTGTGATGACATCTCGCTGTACACATTCAGTCTCTGAGTCTTTGATGACATCTTGCTGTACACATTCAGTATCTGAGTCTGTGATGACATCTTGATGTACATTCAGTATCATCCTTATCATCACTTTCCTTTGCGTTCCTTGCGGATCATAGAGCCACCATTGTAGCTGGTCTCCTTGTAGGACGCTTGCATCAAGCAGTCACATACTCTTACAGCGGTGGTGTATGTGGTAATTTGTTTAACATAATGAGGTTGCCATCCTCATTCACATTCCACATATTAGTCGCCTTGTACGGCATGCTTGGGGTAGACGCAGGAATTGAGTTGGCCACATCTTCAAAATAAACCCTGGCACCATCGCCACAACTGCCATGCTATGGACTCCAGAGGGAAAGCGAAAGCAAGGCCGACCAAAAGCTACCTGGCGGAGAACTGTGGTGGGGCAAAGATGCTAGGCATAACTGGAGCTGGAGCTCCGCAGGGAGGGAAGGGGGAATGGCTGCCGACCAGACGAAGTGCAGACAGTTTGTTGCTGCTCTACAAGATGCCATCAGGCGTGAAAGTTACTGGTTGCTTTGTCAGTCAGTGGCCAATGACCAAAGAGGCCTAAGGGTACAATAGTCCTTTTTTTCTTTGCTCTCTTCACAGACCCCAGGGTCAAGGTAGTCCCATATCAGATACTGCCGTAGAGGAGTAAAGCGTTATAGACTTCACCATACTAGGTCTGGCATCGACAGGTAAGGTGACCAGTTCCCTTCCTCGCTGCCTTTTCCTTCACTAACTCAAAGAGAAGAGTCAGGTACCCATTTACAGCTGGGTAGACTGGAGCGTGTCGGTACTGTGATTCGAACCCGGCACCTTTGCCGGGAGAGACCAGCGCTCTAACCACTCTGCCAATCGGATGCTCCCACTGGGTGCATGGGTGCATGCACTATAATTCTATAATATTTAGCAAAGAAAAATAAAAAATAAAAAACTATAAGACAAATACTAGCTGAAGTCATTTCTGCTAGACTTAATTAATTATCATGCTTTCATAAAATATTGCAAACAAATTTTTGATAGTTTTCTCAATAAGGTTCTTTCCTCAGGCCAACAATTACCTGCCATAAAAATATTAGGTAATTAAAAATAATAAATCTATTTTAATACTAATAAAGCTTCACACGAAAAATAGAAGATTGGACAGAGATTATACGAGTAGATGTCACAAAAATCAATACAGTGACTTATTAGCTGTCACCAGTACTCGAATATCAGATTCTTGGTCGGAGTGGCTAAGAGGTATGACGTCCGCCTCGAATTCTAAAAGGACCAGGTTCGCTCCCAGTACCGGGAATATAATTGATGGAAATTTGTTTAGAACCATTGGTTCTTAATGATGTCATACTCCCTCCTGATCTCCTCGCCAGTGAGATCGGATGCCCGGCCTTCTCGGGTAAGGGCGAAAAAATAGGAGGTCCCATGTGCAAGTTGCGCGCGTAAAAAATCCTTCGGCAGAAGGAAATCGTAAAGAGTAGGCCATACGGCCGCTGCCCTTGCAAACTTAAAAAAATTAGGAAACCTACCAACCACAATATAGTTATACCATGTGTGATTGCGGTATACACACTTTGGGATCCTCGCCTGTGCTATGGAGCTCGTGCACTATGTTGACATCCTCCTTATGTGATCTAAGGGAGGAAATCTGAGCACTGATGGAGTTGTCCGTATGCAATGAATATGGTTAAAAAAAATAATTTCCGGTAATCGGTATGGAAATTAAACAATAATTGGTATATTCAGAACAAGAATTTATACTTAATATATTCTTACCACACAGCGGGCTGATCACCCGCTTGCTAGTCACATTGATTACGGAAACAACAATTAATGTTCTGTTGTACCAATAAACGCCTTTAGGCGTAACGGAACGACAGATAATTTCTTGTTGCCCTAAGACGCCAGCTAGGCGTAATGGCCACAGACTGCTTGGTCGGTCGTTGGCTAAGGACGGAAGAAGAAGAAGAAGAAGAAGATATTCTTACCAATTCTTTGCTATCAATGTCAAATATGGTCCTTGACCAGGGCACAGGAAAAGAAAATCACATCGTTCGAGATGAAACGCAACCCAAAAAAAAAAAAAATCCTTAACTGATTCCGTACGCAAGATCTTTTAAAAGACGCAATGGCCGACCGCTGGGATCGCAAGATCTTTTAAAAGACGCTGATTTATTTTGTTGTTTCTTTCTATTCTGATATTTTATACTGCCCGGAATTTATCTCGAACCGAAGTAAACATAAAACTGGGCAAATCTCAACAAGCTTCAACGTCTTTTATTTGCGTTTGAAGGGATTTTTTCACATTTATCTTCATCTTTAATCGTGTTTTGTCGTATCGCCATAATGGCCGAAAAACACAGGATATGTTACTAATATGTGAACAGTGAACAAACTGTGTGATCAACCATAACTTTCTTACTTTTTCTGTGTTTCTAAATGGATTACCTGCACAAAGAGAGCAGTGAAACTGTATTGTGATAACAATTTATGTTACAAACCTTATGTAAGTCGAAAATTTTTGTTCAAAATTTCAAGTTATCTTTTTTTCGTGTACATGTTATCTGTTATAACATAAACATAACATAAAATTAGCTAGAAAGGCATATGGATTTATATTGTTCATCCAATGTACTTTAATTTGATATATAATATGTTATACTTAACTCATGATTAGACACACATTGTCAGTGAACGTAAATTATGTAAGTGTAAATTTTTGGGGCTTAAAAATAATTCCGTCCAGAGCTGAAAATAATTACGTACGGAAAGAGTTTTAATATTATCAGGAGATACCGAATGAGAAATGACGATATCAGAAAACTGTACGAACTTCACCCTTCATCAAATATATGGAGAGAAAGAAAATAACGAGGTTTGGTCATCTCATGAGAATGGAGCACGATCAATTACATTTACGCGCTTACAACAAAAGATATGGTTTTAGGGCACAGCGAAGACCAAGAGGCAGATAGACAATATTATTTAAATCCTACAACAACAAGGGCCCATAGCAGCCACTACGACACACTTGGTACAAGAACGAAAACTTCAGCTCATAGCAGCCACTACGACATATTTGGTACAAGAATGAAAACCTTCAGCTCAAAGCAGCCACCACGACACACTTGGTACAAGAACGAAAACTTCAGCTCATAGCAGCCACTACGACACACTTGGTACAAGAATGAAAACCTTCAGCTCATAGCAGCCACTACGACACACTTGGTACAAGTATGAAAACTTCAGCTCATAGCAGCCACTACGGCACACTTGGCACAAGAATGAAAACTTCAGCTCATAGCAGCCACTACGACACACTTGGTACAAGAATGAAAACTTCAGCTCATAGCAGCCACCACGACACACTTGGTACAAGAATGAAAACTTCAGCTCATAGCAGCCCCTTGACACACTTGGTACAAGAATGAAAACTTCAGCTCATAGCAGCCACTACGACACACTTGGTACAAGAATGAAAACTTCAGCTCATAGCAGCCACTACGACACACTTGGTACAAGAATGAAAACTTCAGCTCATAGCAGCCACTACGACACACTTGGTACAAGAATGAAAACTTCAGCTCATAGCAGCCACTACGACACACTTGGTACAAGAATGAAAACTTCAGCTCATAGCAGCCACTACGACACACTTGGTACAAAATGAAAACTTCAGCTCATAGCAGCTACTACGACACACTTGGTACAAGAATGAAAACTTCAGCTCATAGCAGCCACCACGACACACTTGGTACAAGAATGAAAACTTCAGCTCATAGCAGCCACCACGACACACTTGGTACAAGAATGAAAACTTCAGCTCATAGCAGCCACTACGACACACTTGGTACAAGAATGAAAACTTCAAAAGCTTCAGCTCATAGAAAAACACTTGGTACAAGAAGAAAACTTACGACACACTTGGTACAAGAACGAAAACTTCAGCTCATAGCAGCCACTACGACACACTTGGTACAAGAATGAAAACTTCAGCTCATAGCAGCCACTACGACACACTTGGTACAAGAATGAAAACTTCAGCTCATAGCAGCCACTACGACACACTTGGTACAAGAATGAAAACTTCAGCTCATAGCAGCCACCACGACACACTTGGTACAAGAATGAAAACTTCAGCTCATAGCAGCCACCACGACACACTTGGTACAAGAATGAAAACTTCAGCTCATAGCAGCCACTACGACACACTTGGTACAAGAACGAAAACTTTAGCTCCCCACGCTGTGTCACGGTAAGAGATGACAAAAAACGTAAACAGAAAGAGAGACAACGAGAATTGGGCGCTCAGGTCCATCTAATATTCTGCCCCTCCTTTCTATCATCTTTTATACTGGATCTATTTATTCTCTAGGAGAATTTAAAACTAGGAGGTTCCGTGAAAACACAGTTTTATCAGACGTAAAGGTCTTTTATATGTGAACATGCACCCTAATATAACCGACTAGGTTGAACGGGACGCGCCTTGCCAAATCGAGGCAAAATTACATTTTAAAAAGGAGGTTATGTGTTCAAGTTGTGCACGTTAAAAATCCCACGGCAGTTAGAAATCGTAAAGAGTAGGCCATAAGGCCGCTGCCCCGGCAAAATTTAAAAATTAGAAACCTACCCACCAAATATATTTATAGAATGTGTAATTCCTATATACACACATTGAGATTCTAGCCGGTGCTACGGTGTTCGTGCACAGTGCTGATATCCTCCTTGTGTGATTTAAGGGAGGAGATCGGAGCACTAATGTAGTTGTACGTATGCAATGAAGACAGTCCTTAAAACTAAACCAAACCAAACTATTTATTCTCACATGTACCGTAAGTATTAGGCCATAAAGCCGGCTGCCTAAGTCCGGCAAAATTTAAAATTATAAACCTACCCACCAATATATTTATAAATTGGAGTAATTCCTATATACCCACAATGAGATTCTATCCGTGCTAGCTACGGTTCGTGCACCAGTGCTGATATCCTCCTTGTTAGATTAAGGGAGGAGATCGGAGCACTAATTTAAGTTGTACGTATGCTATGAAACAGACCAATAAAACAAAACCAAACAAACATTAATTTCTCACATGTACCGTAAGTATTAATTTACAGTAATGCAACATTATACAAGTAATGTAACAGCAAACTCACATTTACAATATCAGATCGTAATCAAGAAATATAATGTGTGGGGGTGGGGGGAGAGAATCATCAAACCCAACATACAGTATATCGTATATTGATTTGGACGCATAATCAGATTTAGAGGGTCATATAATCAGCACTTATGAAGTATTCGAAAAGCCTATGCGTTGTTCAGGTCATATCGAGGATTGTTCAAAAGATAAGCAGCAGAGTAAGCTAAGCTTTTCTTTAATAAGTCAAACCTAGACTTTGGCACTTGTAATTTGTTTAAGCGCAGACAACGTCTTTCATTATATTTGAAAAATGATTACAGATAAGTTGGAGCATTCTGTGAGAGGATTTAGTGAACGAATTTGGCTTTGTTGAAGAGAAAGCGCTTTAGATAATATTTTAAGATATTTATATAGATCTACACACACTGTTTGGTAGAAACTAGAAACACTGCACATTTTTATAGTGAAAGGAGTAGTTTGTATTGGACATAGCAACCATCTCGGACTGGAGAAATAGAGCAACCATCTCAGATTGTGGATAAATGGAGCAACTATCTTAGATTGTAGAGAAATGGAGCAACTATCTCAGATTGTGGATAAATGGAGCAACCATCTCAGATTGTGGAGAAATTGAGCAGCCATCTCAGATTGTGAAGAAATATCGCAACCATTTCAGATTTTGGAGAAATGGAGCAGCTATCTCAGATTGTGGAGAAATGGAGCAACTATCTCAGACTGTGGAGAAATGGAGCACCTATTTCAGATTGTGGAGAAATGGAGCAACTATCTCAGATTGTGGATAAATGGATCAGCTATCTCAGATTGTAGAGAAATGGAGCAAATATCTCAGATTGTAGAGAAATGGAGCAACTATCAGATTGTGGAGAAATGGGGCAACTATCTCAAATTGTGGAAAAATGGAGCAACTATCTCAGATTGTGGAGAAATTGAGCAACTATCTCAGACTGTGGAGAAATGGAGCAACTATCTCAGATTGTGGAGAAATGGAGCAACTATCTCAGATTGTGGAGATATGGAGCAAATATCTCTGTGGAGAAATGGAGCACCTATCTCAGATTGTGGAGAAATAGAGCAGCTATCTCAGATTGTGGAGAAATGGAGCAACTATCTCAGATTGTAGAGAAATGGAGCAACTATCTCAGGTTGTGGAGAAATGGAGTAACCATCTCAGATTGTGGAGAAATAGAGCAACTATCTCAGATTGTGGAGAAATGGAGCAACTATCTCAGATTGTGGAGAAATTGAGCAACTATCTCAGATTGTGGAGAAATGGAGTAACCATCTCAGATTGTGGAGAAATAGAGCAACCATCTCAGATTGTGGGGAAATAGTTTATATGAAAGATGGAATGACAGCAAGTTAAAGTGACAATAACAGTTTTTGTTTGTTTGATTAATTTTTTTGTTTGTTCAGCGGAGATAATTAACGATCCAAGCGTTATAGTTACTTGGGGGGAAAATGGCTGAAACTCACAAAATATGTTTCACTATAAACTGATTGTGGACTAGGGCACTCCTCGAACCAAAACCTGTTAGAAAGGTAGTTCCATAGCATATACTGCCGAAGGGGAGTGAAGTGTTAGAGACTTCACTATACTAGGTCCAGCATCGAGAGGTGGGATGACGAGTTCCCTTCCTTGCTGCCTTTTCCTTCCCTAACTCAAAGAGAAAAGTCAGGTACCCATTTACAGCTAGATAGATTTGAGCGTGTCGGTGCCGTGATTCGAATACGGCACCTTTACCGTGACAGACCAGCGCTCTAACAACTCTGCCAATCGGACCAAAACCAAAACTAAAAACAAAAATCTTTTGTGTAAAATAACTTTAAGGAAAAAATAACCAGATAGTAAGCCAAATACGTTTCTCTATTCTGTAAGAAAGCCACCTAACCATGCCTTCTATCTGAGCATCAGATGGAGAGTAACAAAAACTGCCCAGTAAGCGATTTGGTTAGGTTTGGTTAGGTTTGGTTTGGTTTGGTTAGGTTTGGTTTTCAGGACCATCTTCATTGCACACGGGCAACTCAGTCAGTGCTCCAATCGCCTCCCTTAGATCACACATGGAGGATCTCAACACAGTGTACGAACTCCTTAGCACCGACGAGGATTCTAATCCAGTAAAAGATACCAAGCAGTATCAAGAAAAAGATCATATCGATCATCTCCAGACCTTTCCAAGACGTTTAACAACAGTAGCAGTCATGGAAATAAGACAAACTAAACTGCGTGATTTACGTACTTTTGTTTTATTTCATTGTCCACAAAATAACGGAAATAAAATTAGTCATAGCATCTTCAGGAAAAAACGCGCGAGTCAATCTCCCCCCCCCCCCCCCTTCCGTTAAATATCTCAAAAGTGCAAGAAACGCTAGAACGCTAGAATTCCGTTAATGGTCGGTGACGATGAATATGATGAAAAGAGGCAGCGGGAAAGAAACACAAAACGGTGATGAAAAGATTGAAGAAAAGTTCATAATTGAAATACGGACACAGCAAACCACTTTTGCTTGTAGCATACACATTGTTAGAGTTTTAGCGCCGCCAAGGTTTCTGCATCAGCAATGACGAACAAAAACATTATTCTATTCGCCATGAGAACATGTACCAGGATGATTTTGCATACCGTGGAGGGATAATGTTAAAGAATGTGATAGAGAAATGAAATGTGTTGGTGTCTGAGGGATAAAAATACAAGAGAAACGATAGCTAAAGGGCAAAGTGTAGCGTGTGAGGGTAAACAGGAATGTGTGAGGGCAAAGAGTAAAGTGTGATGAAGGATACACAGAAAAGAACATTGGAGTTCGATGTCCCCTTTTCCTCCCAGATATTTCTTGACCTTTATAATCCTCATCTTCTTCAACATTATATCCTGATCAGCGATCGATTTAAGACCGATCCGCCATCTCAAGATCTGTCGTTAGTGTGCCTGATAATTTTCTTTTTCTCCGGCTAAAATCTGGAGAAAACCTGCCTTTCTTTATATTCTTCACAAGGGAGATTTATATCTGCGGGCAGCCCGACCTAACTGTATGATGTAGCAATAATCGGGCGTCGCGGCTGGATCATGGTATATAAGGAAACAGGGTGCCAGCTAAAATACTGCTTTCATCCATTATCTATGGCCCTTGCAGCATACTTCGTCTTCTAGCGCGGTGCTGGAAAGAACAACATCACCATTGCCCCTTTTACTCACTGGGAGCATAAGATTGTAACTGTTGTTTTTCGCCAGTTTATGTTTTCTTCTTCAACTGTGATCAAAATACTTGGTTCTTTTTTACTTTGTGTTCCAAGTTGTTTTACATTTCATTTGTGATTCTACCTTGTCCATAGAAAAGATTTCTTGTTTTTTAGTTGCCCTATCGCATCTTTTGGGTCTTGTAATGTAACGTTTGTCATCATGTCCTTCTCAGCTACATTTAGTTTTGATTTTTCAAGAATCTTTATTTCATATCTCTCTTCCATCTTTCTGTTATGACGTTTTCTTTTTCTGTACTGTCCAGTGGCTTTATTCAGTTGGATATTAATTTCCAGAGTTTATTTTACCTTTGTTCTTTCTCTGGCGGTCGATAGTTCTTCCTTATGTGTCTCAAGTTTTGCTGTCCGCAATAGTTTCCAGTTTTCCTGGTCTCTCAAGGAATTGATTCCGTTGCTGCTTTTAGAATTGTTCTATTTATCTTTTCTATCATTTTCCCCACAATTTTGTGATGTGTCGTGATATCTTTGCATTACTTCTTGGTTAGTAATGTGAACTTTTCCCAGACTGCCTTTTTCTTGTTCCATCCTGGTAAGGGATTTTACTGTAGTGCTTTATAATTTAAACTGACTACTTAATTATTTATGATCACATCCTATCAGTTGTTGTTGTACTTACGTTCTATGTGTTTTGTATGCCATATTTTCTGTGGAAAAGACCAGATCTGAATTACTTTTTCCCCCATAGCCTGGTAAAATGTTGGTAGGTCTTCTGTTCTGTTGATTAGCTGCTAAGTTGCTATATACCTTGTATTTCCTAGTTTTCTACTAATTCTCCTCTGGTATCTATCTTTCTGTACCCAACCATTCTGAGTGGCCATTGAAGTCTCAAATACTAATACAAATGCTTCCGAGTATTTTTACTGCTACTAGTTCAATGAGTTTCCCTAGTCGGTACCACCTATGACTGATAGGGATTCTATGATGAGCACTATATTGGATCTAGCATAAACCTTGTTTTTCACAACTGTTATTGCAGCTGTTTTTAGCATATCTGCTTACCAAGGAACCACACAGAAGAGCGAATTATATTCCCAGAAGCACTAATGGAAGCCATATACGAATTTAACAATGTGAAAGTATAGCGGCTTCCTGCTCATTGTATGGAAATGAGAAGGTAGATAGACTTTTTTTTTAATGTAAAACTTTTGCCTCGTTTTGGCGAGGCGCGTCCCGTTCAACCTAGTCGGTTATATTAGGGCGCATGTCCAAATATAAAAGACCCTTAGGTCTGGGATGTATTGATAGATAGACTTGCCATAGAAGAGAAAGGAACATTCAACCGGCGATATGCAACATATGACAAGATGAAATCAATAATCAGAAATACCTTCATGAGGGAAATAACATAGAGAACACACAGAGTAGGATATAATAGATGCATAAAACCCCTTACCTAGAAGAGATCAAGCGTTACTTTTCAAACTGAGAACGGGTCACTGCGGACTCAAATACCATCTGTTCAACAAATTAAAAATCTGGCCGACACGTGTCCGTGTGGGGAAGCCTAACAGTAGAATATGTCCTCCAAGACTATCAGCTCCACAAGAGGAGCAGATTGGCAGAGTAACCTTCCCCAGCCCAGGTGACAGAAAAATATGTGGCGATGAGAAAAGTCTGAAACATACGGTCAACTTTTGAAATAAATAGATGCGACTTTATCACAGCAAACCAAGAAGAGGCTCTTCCCATGAGGTGCCAGCTGTTCCGACTTCAACTTCCGCCGTTCTTATCTATATTCTCTTTGGTCCTTTCAGTCTTCACTGCCTACGAGGGTTTCAGTCGAGGCATATCTGGTTATCCTGGTTCATTGTTTCATTAGGGTAAGCTCTATTCATCTGAACAATTTTTCACCTCCTACTGTCTTGTCGTTTTACAATTAATCTATACGTCTTCTTTCTTGCTGCATTTGAACGTCTTATACTGTGGATGCTAAGGAGGCAACTGCTGACGACTTTAAATTTGTGTTGATCAGCTTACAACATATTTCTTTCCGGGCGAAAGAATCAGGTTCTATATTGTTTGAAGGGAGTTGAGACCAAAGCTGGAATCGTTAATCCTGGCATTGGAAATCTCATTTCAATCAATCAATATCCTTTGCTCCCCAATGAGCATATGTTGAAAGCAACAAACATATGCCAAGTCTCCTGTCACGTGCCATCAGCTGAAGTTCTTTCCAGGTTTTCCGTTTCTTGGTCGACCTCTGCCTCTGTCGTGTGGTGAGTCACTGGGGCAACTACGACAGTAGCTTTTGCCAGGAATAGTCTATGAGATATTAGATATAAGGTCTCTAGAAATTGGCTCGTTAAGAAAGAAAAAAAGACCTATTCGAGATAGGAACAAGAAGACAGGAATGCGAATGCTTTCCACTAGACAGTGTTTTCTAATTAATTATGGAAAGAGTTCTGTTTCCCCACGACCTTAGCTTCTGCCCTTAGATCCTGTAAAGAAAAAGCCCCCAACCTCATCTGAGTAGAGAAAGGTTCCTATAGGTGAATATGTAACACCGACAGCACGAGTGATACATTAACAAACTAGATAATGATCAAACGATCGTTGGGTTTATTAATGAAATATCCACACATATAGGGTTAGTAATGGTTAGAACGTGATGATGGTGAAAGACGATTCGCACAAAACACACAGATGAGATAATAAAATTGCAGTTAATTAAGTAATAGTTAATTAAGAATGAACTGGTGTAAAGTGAAATGATGATGTGATATGATACGTGTTACCAAAATGGTGAGTACTCTACACAGTCCATGTGTCTCTAAATGCTTCTCCTAGATATGAGGATTCACATGTATGCATAAAATTTCCCAAGTTGTTATACGTTATGTCGAGTGGGGTATCTCTAAGCCGAGAACGTTCTGATGAATACTGTTGTCGTACGGAGAACGCTGACGAGATATCTATGTATATTCCTTCACTGTTTGAGTATATCTCTGTAGTGTGGATCAACAGTTAATAGTTGTCATATGAACAAAAAGTCTGTTGTCTAATCTCCCGAGGGCACTGGTCAGACTGGATATCTTCACGAAATGTTAGTGATATGTAGACTCATAACCTTGCATATGTAGTCGTGATTCATTATATATATATATATATATATATATATATATATATATATATATATATATATATATATATATATATATATATATATATATATATATATATATATATATATATATATATATATATATATATATATATATATATATATTTCCAGAACGTTATCCATTATATATATATATATATTATATATATATATATATATATATATATACCCCTATATATATATATATCTTCTTCTTCTTCCATCCTTAGCCATCAACCGGCAAAGCAGTATGTGGCCAGTACGCCTAGTGGCGTCTTAGGGCAACAACAAATTGATCGATCTATCGCTGTTTCCACCACGCCTAGTGGCGTCTTTGTGGAACAAAAACAGACCAAACAATCTATCGTTGTTTCCGTAATCAGATTGATTGGCAAGCAGGTGATCAGCCCACTGTGCGAAGTTTTTACGGGATGGGGTAAACAGCCCCATGCCCATACCCTCCTTAGTCGCTTTTTACGACATGCGTGGTAGGGTGCAGTGTTACTATTCTTTGCTCCCCTTGCGGGCCCCGGTAACACACGGGTGATATATATAATATATATATATATATATTATATATATATATATATATATATATATATATATATATATATATATATATATATATATATATATATATATATATATATATATATATATATATATATATATATATATATATATATATAGATAGATAGTCTGCTTCATAGAATGCGCTTAAGAGGGTGTTGCACTTGCTATAAATATGCGATTCCTCTTTTGAGCTCTTTTGCTTGACTTCAGATAATAATGATCTTTTGAGTGATTTGAATTTATGATGACTCTGTATTGAACTTGTGATAACTCTGTATTGAACTTGTGAGCAAGCAGTATATGGTGACGACAAATGCTGCGTCCACCTTCTGACTTGTGGGTGAGACAATATTCCTTTTTAATTGAGGAATGAAAGATGTCCTATGGCGAATTCTGCTAGCCAAATGTCCGTTTTTGATAACTTATTTCTGGTTAGAAGTCAGACACGTTACGTGTAGACTCAGACTTCTGATGAACTGAAGACACACAAAAGTCTTCGTAAGTTTTTCACATTTAACATCACTGGTTGACTTTCATTTAAACTATTGCTCATTAATCATCTCTCTCTCTGAGTTCAATTCTAATGATGTTAAATATCTTGTGCATGAGAGTGTGTGCGCATGGGAGACTGTGATGATGATGATGATGATGATGATAAAGGTGAAATATGAACTATTAATTACCTCCTATCATCCTATCATCTTCTAGGAAAATCTTATTATTTTATTAATCAGTTATGCCAAGAATTATTTGAAACTTTATCTTTCGCACCTTTTAGCTATGAGGTTAAAATAAACAAAAATAAGAAAATGTATTAATAAGTATAAGATCTACTAACCTTCTTTTCCCTTCGCAAAATCCTTTAAAAACACAATTAATCACAGAACTGAATTATCATCCACTCTGAATAAACACGTGTATTAGGCTATGCGTTTTTGAGTTTAATCTCTTCCTCACAAGGTAAAAAAAATACTGGACTCCTTCCTCTTGCAAGCTACGCAGTAGATTATATTTCTGCCAGTCCAATATGGGTTTCTGGATCCGACATCTAGCTCCGCCCATACCAACCAATCCTTAATGGCCCCTCTGGTCACTCATTCACAGGATCGCTCTTGTCTCTTGTCAGTCCAAACGTGGGTGTAGTTTGACCTCTGATTGTTTATTGTTCACCTGGCCAAGGTGGGCGTCCAATGTGGTAAACCAACGCTTGTCTGAACCGCGGCCGACCAAAGATAACACCATTACAGCATGAGACGTTTTCCCCTGGCCAATCTGGGCGTCCAATGTGGTGTCACAGAAATTACAGCATGCCCAGATGTTTGATTAGGATCACCAGATGTGTTTTTACCAGATTTATCACGATGCAATGTGGGCTTCAAACGATAATGTCAGGCATGTGGACTCAATCAAAGGACTTTATTTCCCCCGATGAAAGAACAAATGTGGTTCTCTAGATACCGGTCGCGAGTAATCACAACGATGAAATAGCAAATGTGGGTCGCAAATATGGGATGAAAGAGCAAATGTCGGAGAAAATACAATATGAAAAATGTAGGAAAAGATGGAGCAAAAAGGCCTTTGCGCTCGTTTATCACAGCCTCTCTTACCCTGGAGGTTCCAGAACAAAGACTGCTAAGTAATGCCGTCCACATGCTTCCTCAACGTGTGTCCTATCCATAGCCATCATCTTCCTCTCACCTCTTGCCTCACCGGCATCCGTCCGGTTCTTGTCATCAGTTCCACATCAGCGATCTTGTCATATTGTTCCATTCCAAGGAACCCATCCATGCAAGGAACCCATCCACGAAAGTCCGAAGCCTTAAGGCCGCCGCCCCTGTCGCTCTCCATGTCCCAGAGTCACATTATAGAGAATCAGAGAGAAATAATGTGAGTTAAAAGTAGTTGATGGGGATTTAAAGACGAGTATATGTGTACGAAGGCTAACTAAGGTGACATTCAGTGAATCAATGTTCGTGAAATGTCGTTAAGACAGCTGAGGTTAGTGAGCACTTGCCAAAGACCAACTAACACATATATTTATTGAGTCTTTATTCATGAGAACTCTGAAAACAACTGATGTCCAGCTAATTCATGAACATAGTGGAGGCAAGTTAGGCGTCTACTTGTCTTTGGAGAGTGTAATAATATTTTGCTATTATCTTCCGGTAACTGTCTGCATTGAGTCGACCTTGTATACGCTTCAGAAAGGTTGTATACCTTTCAGCTAAAACAAAAAGATTAGCAATCAATACCAAAGATTAGCCAATGACCAGTCGACGGTGAGGGGGGTGGCGCTGGTGTTGGATGGGAGACAACCTGTTGGGACTGACTGGTGACACTAGAGGGCAGTCCTTGTTCTGGGGTCATGGGGCTTGCGAAATGGGGAAACTTAGGGATACATAGAAACGGGAACGAGAAACAGGCATAAAAGGGGATGGAGAGGCCCTGCAAAGAGCTTGAACAGATGCTGCTTGACGAGAAGGCTTGGCTAGGATTTGTCGAAGACCCGTGCTTCAGGCGGAGCTAATGAATAATGTATGAAAGATGAAAATTATGACAGATAATAATAACTTGATACCTTACAATAACATAACCATATTCTTATTTATTACAGAAAGAATTTTTTTCGTTTTCCTGGACCCACTTTACACTTGCGTGGGGCAGCGCTCACACACTTGAATAAACCGATCGTGCAATGTTTGTTGAATGGACGCGCCGTGATGGAAGAAGCAGCTAAGCGGAGTTACCGGCTAGTGTGACGCTTTTAATTTCCTGGTGGTTGTTTCTTATCTCTGTGCCGAGGAGAGTCTCAGTTTAAAGAAGAGAAAGAACTAAATCAGAATGAGGGGAAAACTTTCAGGGCGAGAGCTGACGATTTGCGACGTTGCCTAGGGTGATCGTGCCCAGAAGAATGTCCGTTAGATAGTCGGCATAATCTAAGTAAACTGTCCAGTGAGCGTAGAGATAATTTTGTCGAGTTACAATGTCTACACTGAAAAATCTCTTATCAAAGCCGGGAGTTATCGGTAAACAACTTGGTTCTCACGGACAAACATAAGCAGACTGACACAGACAGATAGATAGATAGACTGAAGTGGTCATGCAGAAAAATAAGCAGGCTGAAAGACAGATAGGCGTACAAATAATAGGTGAACAGAAAGACAGACGAGTAAGCAGACAGCCATTGATAAATATAGATTGACAAAAGGATAATATTAAAGAACGAGAAGCAAAGACAGGAGAGCTGACTGGCATATGAACAGACAGACTAACGGACAGATAGATTTTACAGACGGAAAAAATACAAGGAAACAGGCAGGCAGCGAGACAGATATTCAGACAGACAAACAGAGAAAAAAAAGAGACAGACAGTAAGACAGACAGACAGACATCAGGCAGGCAGACAGACAAATAGATAGATAGACAGACAGACAGACAGACGGACGGACAGACAGACAGACAGACAGACAGACAGACAGACAGACAGACAGACAGACAGACAGACAGACAGACAGACAGACAGACAGACAGACAGACAGACAGATAGATAGATAGATAGATAGATAGATAGATAGATAGATAGATAGATAGATAGATAGATAGATAGATAGATAGATAGATAGATAGATAGATAGATAGATAGATAGATAGATAGATAGATAGATACGAGCAGTTTTATTTCACTCAAGCTAGCAGTGCTTCTATAGCTGGTCTGTGGAAGCCAATCCAATCAACTTCGAGGAACTTCCAAAAACCTTTAACCTATGGGCTATACAACTGTTCTCCAAGTAAGAGATCTACTAACTTACGATGTGAAAGAGAATAAATAAGGTAACGCAGATTTCCTTTTTAAAGATAATCTAGTTTATTTACACTTTGGCCGTCTAAAAGATCTTAAAACAAAACGTATACATATTTAATAGTTATGATCTAGCAGAGAAAATACGGGAGGCCACAGAGATGGGGATTTACAGGAGATTTTAGTAATTTCAAGGCCAGCAGAAAAGTCTACTGAAGAGCGAAGAAAGAAATCAAATCAGATAAATTGAAGTGACATTGCAGCATCGAAAGTTGCCTGTAATGGATTTCCAGCATTTTCTGTCTGTCTCTCTCTCTCTCTCTCTCTCTGTCTCTCGCTCTCTCTTTTCCTATGTGTGTGTGTGTGTGTGTGTGTGTGTGTGTCTAAGTGTGTGTGTACGTATATATGCGCACGATTTATTTTCCCGAATGTTACGCTGAAATGTAATAGCAAATATAAATTGAGAGACAAAATTTTATCGCTGAACTGATAACGGCGTACATACCTCGTCATGTATTAACACATTTAAGAAGTCTGCTGTATTCATTCTGAACTAAATTTATTGTAAGCAAAATTAGAGAAGAATAATACAGAATATTTTCATGTAAAACTTGTTTTAAAAGGATAATTTTGGTGCGTTTTTTTTTTCCTAAGCGTAGTATTTTAATCACACTTCTGTTTAATTTTCCAATCCAGCTAAATTGAAATAGAAGTACATACACAATCAAGATTGTTTGAAAAGGTCATAGAACAATCACAGAAAACATATGAAGACATGAAATGCTGAATTCTTAATGGTGGACAACATACAGAAACGTTTGAGATAAGAACTGGGGTGCCATTTCTCCTTCTTACTGGTTATGAAAATAACGACAGTCAACAGAAATGGAACTCAGTTGACTCTGACAAAACAACTTGACAGTCTAGATTTTGCCGACAGTATTGCTCTTCTGTCCCAAAAACATGATCAGATGCAAGACAACATGAAAATACTTGATAAGAGGTCATTATAGTTAGGTCTGAAAATACATAGGGAAGTAACAGAGACTATCAGAATAACTGCAGCACATAATAGCAAGATTACACTTGAGAAACATCCCATTACACTGAGATATATATATATAGAAATCAAGTCCAATATACTATTGAGTCTTCTGCTCAAATGTCAAGACAGTCCTATGGTATGGCTGTGAAACAGGGAGAACAGAAAAAAATAAGAAATCACAGACTTGCATAAATTGTGCTTGCGTAGAACAGATGGATTGAAATGGTATAACAAGATCACCAATGTAGAACTTGATGACAAGATCACCAATGTAGAACTTGATGACAAGATCACCAATGTAGAACTTGATGACAAGATCACCAATGTAGAACTTGATGACAAGATCACCAATGTAGAACTTGATGACAAGAAGCAGACAGGTGCCAGTAGAACAAGAGACAAGAAGATGACGATGGCGGTGGACAGTACAAATATTGGAGAAAGCAGTTGATAGCATTACATGGCAGTCCTTGTTCTGGAATTCTCAGGGTAAGGCAGGTAGAGTAAGTCCGAGAAACACATGGAGAAGAGAACTGGAGGCAGGTTTGAAAGTGATAAAGAAAACATAGAAAGACATTGAACGGATGACACAGGAGAGGAAAAATGCACTTGAATATGATGAAAACGTTAGCCCGTGGGGAGTTGAGGTGTCATGGTAATGATAGAGCAATCACCTATCTAGAGAATGTACATATCTTTCCCCGCCTCCGCTTCAACCTAGTCGCATGAATGAAAATACAGTGATACGCATACACACATGACTGATGGCAGAGACACTGATCACTCTATTTAGCCTTCTTACTTCCTTGGGGAATGCAGAAAGCAAGAGCACTCAAAAGACAATCTGACAGCGATGGAAAAATTGAATATAAATGCTTTCGACAGACGGATAAAGTGAAAAATGAAAGCGCCTCTGTTTAGGCTAAAGACATTAGAAGTCAGCCTAATCAGGGTTTATGAAAGTTTTTACCGGCACTTCTGGTCTCAACATGTCGGGGCTGTATTGTTTTTGGACTTAACTCTTTCGCCGCGGTTATTGATCACGTCATAAAGACAGCGGCCAGTGAGACATTTTTCTTCGTTCATCCTCTCCACCATTTTAACCCTCGTGGGTACGGCAGTAACCTTCACTATCACAAATACTTTGACCTTCTGATGTAAAACTTACGCGGTTTATGGCATTCGTCTGCAGCATTTATCCTCATCTTGAACACAAGAGAGCTTGTGTTGTCACCATTTCCCTTCCGCTCCTTGTGCAGCATAGCGCCGCAACCTTGCCTGGTTGAAGTGTACCATATTGAAATTCCTGACCATGTTATAACACGACCAGGTACATGTTGTATTGTACCATACCAAAATTACTAATCATGTCATAACAAGTTCAGTTACTTGTTGTATTGTACCATATTAAAATTACTTACCATATTATACATAACACGTGAAGTTATACAGTGCATGAAGTTACTTTTTGTATTATAACATATTACTTGCTGTATTACAATAGTGTTACAGTTACCTGCAGGCCGCCATAACACGTGACATTTACCTTGTGTACTAGCATAACATTGGACGAGTTTTAACGCTCTCTCCTATCTTGCAGGTGAGAAACACAATTATCACCACACAAGATGGTTAATTTCACTTTCTTGTTAAAGGTGAATTCACATACGTTGTTATCAGCCAATAGACCACTTATAAACTGATTGAAGAATGTGCTTTGATGTTCACCTGCATAATTTCTGTATTTATATAGATTGAGAAATGATGGAGTGGGAAACGAATCATCAGGTGCCATCTTCACATCAAGGTCAGCTAAAATGGATATCAATCGTCTTCTGTCTCTTGTCTTGATGGTGCATACTGATAGACTCTGTCCTGTCCATGTCTTGATGTTACCTTACCACTTATAGCGCTGTCTTCCTCTTGCACGTTTGCCGTCAACGCTGCCTTCTATTATGGTTTCGTGTCGTTATTTTTCCTGATCTACCATGGGTAGTGATAATATTAACATCCCAGCTGGGACTCGGCAGATAACACCCCCTTACCTGTGTTGAAAAAACAAACACGCGGCGAGAAGCTTGGGTGTGGCAGGATATCTTGTAACAGTTCCGGGGATGGACTCATGTTTGTTAGCATTTATGATAACAAATTAAATTGAGGTTTTGTTATGAGTTACAGACATGAGTCATCTAAACAAAACCTGTAGCCTTATATGAGAGGATTTTGAAATTACCTGTGTCATGCGGAATTTTATGAGAAGTGGGCGGAGAAGATATTTACTTAAGTCAAACATTCGAATCTGTTTGGTCTAGATAAAATATATTGAACTAGAATACGTTTGATTGGCGACTTTGCACCCGCGTATGTAGCTGACAACGTGGGCGCGAAAAGTTCTTTATATTGTAGCAAAAGTTTAGACTCCGGCACTGTGTTCCCCTGAGTCAAGACGCCATTATAAGACAAGCCAGGACCGTATGAAAACAGGATTCAGATAAAGAGGATTGGACCAAGTATTGAGGATCTTCTGCAATTAACCAGCAAGAAAACTCGAATTTATAATACTGGAAAAAATAAAGACACCGGAACATATAAACAGGATAATAGTGGGATTATAATTAAAGTAATTCTCGACTACCTGTAACCCGGGTTCATACCGTGTAGTCCGACATTATTTGGAAGTCTTCCTGTGCCAGACGTCTGTAAAAAATATTACCCGACACGGGGTAAGTTGTAACATATACATTTTATCATTTTATATTTTGCATTTGACATGTTTAACTCGCTGGTGGTTGCACAGGTTCATATGAAGCTGGCAACCTCAGCATATGAAAATGATAGAGTCATGAACCACCACTGCAAGCGCTGGCGACTACTTCGTGCAGGTTCTCTCACAAGGTACCAAAGGCAGAGATAACCTCAGGCTCCCCGTGGAGCAGGAAGTGGATAAAGGATGACATCATGTTTACATATTTATTATAGTAACATTTTAACAAGTTTATATGTATTTTAAAACATGTTTAAATCAGGCAAAGGCCGTTTTCCGTTGTCCAGTCACATTTATTCATCATATTAACTGAGAGTAACGATGATTTTTCACCCAATTCACTGGGTTTATAATTTATGCTCAGGGAGGGTCAAATTACTAAGAAAAAAAGGGCGGTGGAAGTGACAGCGGAAAGACACCTGACTAGTGTCGGGAAACCTATACTTAGCAGAGACATTTGTTTTCTTCTCAAAATTTGAGGTACACGTTGGAGATACGAGTCTGTGGATCAAGATCTTGTGGTCTAAGCTAGACGCCTGTCTTTGACGGGTTGTGAAGATCATTGCCTTGACGTTCGGAGCGTTTACTTCCGCAACTACGCCTGGGACGTGCCCTCGCAGAATATGTCGATCATTGACGGAGCAGTCAGCAAACCAGTTTCAATATCTGGCCAGTTAAGTTATTGTAACCAGATCATAGCAAAAATAATTCTCATCACCACATTAAACCACCTTAACAATGTTTCTGTGAAGAAAAACTCCACATTTTTTTAATTCACCAACTTCACATATTTATTTTTATCGTGGTAAACAATAATTGATTATTAAATTTGTTATATGTATTTACAAATTAATATTTGATATTTTACTGGATACAGTTGGGGGCTCAGAAACGAGCAAATATATCTTTATCTTCATAAGAAAGTGCGGGCATATACAAAGTTCACCACAGTTTTGATAAATTCGGCGTTGTGCTTGCTTTATGAAATATCGTCTGAAGACTCCCTAAAATAGAAGCACCATCCTTCTGTTTACAACTCTGCCAATAGTAATCTTGAGCGAAGGTAGTATCTTTAATGACCATCATTGTATACTCTACATTTTGGCCATTATTAGACCATCACTGCAGAGCAGGGGAGGCAATCCCATGACAAAGGTTTTAAAAAAATCAAGCAGGACATTTTATTTAAAAACTGAAAAACTTCAATTACTTCTCCCTACACTACTGACTTCCATTAGAGTTGATAACTTTTGTGGGGAAGGGGAACCACACAGAAAAGGTAGACTAATAAGTTGGCCAAAGATTCATAGGAAAAAACCCATTCTCTGCTCAAAATAACATTGACAATGTTTGTTGGATTATTACATTTAGAACTTACTGATCACGCTAAGGTACTATGAGAAGTAGATATACTCATTTTATGCACGGGTTCCCCGAGACCTGAAAATTGTTTCAAGTGTTTTTCCGGGATAAAAAGGTTGAGAACTGCTGATCTATATGATGGAGCTGCTTTGGCAGGGTCCACTGAATTCCATTTCTGGTAGTTGATGTTAGTGTTTTAACAACCCAACCTAAACTCAGCAGGAAAAGAAGCTGTGACTCGAGGCACCCCTGAAACCTCCAGTTCTGATCTCAAAGAATTCTGCAACTTGTCCTACAAGAGCAACTCTACATTTCATATCTTCACAAGTTTTTCCTTATCAGGTTAATGAACATACTTCTTCTTCTCCTTGTCGCTCCTAACGGAGCATGGAGCCAGCACTGTAGTTGGTCTTAGAAAGCCTGCACTGGCTCCATGTGCTCCGTACGGAGCATGGAGTAAACATTGCAGCACTGTATTCAGGAAACCTTCACCTAGCACATGCGTGCTACTTACAGTAGTGGTTTCTGTAGCAGTTAGTGTCACATGATGCTCACCAGCACAACAGTATACGCTATTTGAGCTGGAATTACCTCGGCTGCTGGCACCAGACATGCCCTCCAATAGATCCTCGTTAGCTATGAACCTACTGGCAACTCCTCTGTGCCTCATCAGTTTCCAAAGTGATTCTCTGTCTCAATTATCAAGCGCCATTTCGTAGTCCACAAATCTAACGTAAAGTGGTGAATTAAATTCCAAGTTTCGGTTTACTATTATGTGCAGTGTTTTCATATAGAAAAACTTGCATAAATAACTGAGTCGTCTGTCTATAGCCTGGTTTAATCTCTTGTGGATCATTGCTAGCATTTTCCATGGCACTGAGAGTAACATCATTATTATGTAATTTGAACAATCGTGTAAAAGTCCCTTCTATAGCAATTAGGATCAGATATCCTTCTTGCCAGTCTGCTGGTGTTTCTTCTCTCTCCCATACTTTACCAAGCAATTTTTAAAATATTTCTATAAAGATGGCTATGCCTGCTTTCAATGTCACTGCTGGATTTCCATCTGGACCTGAAGATTTCAAACTCTTAGAAGTTGTACGTCTATCTTAATGTTTTATTACCTGGTACCTCAGAGTTAACTTGTAAAAACGTGTTTTGTACTGGCTTGGTGTCTTGGGGATTTTGTGGAGCTGACCTATTTAGAAATTCTTCAACATATTATGTACATCTCTTTCATTTGCTCCTTAATTTTGCTAGGCAATTCTCCATTCTTGTTCATGAAATGAGCGTTTGAATGCTTATATTTCCATGTTAGCTTCCTTGCACTGGTGTACATGTTCTTAATATTTTCTTTGGCTTCAGCTTCCTCTTCCTCTCTTACAACTCATCAAAATATTATCTCTCTCATCTCTTCTGATGTTTCTTGCTACTTCTTATTTGCTTCTATATATAGTTATGTATGACTCTAGAACTTTGTCACGGATTGCCTCCCCTGCTTTGCAGTAGTGGTCCAATAGTGGCCAAAACTCAAGAGTATCTAAATGGGTCGTCAAAGGTGTCTACCTTCGCACAGGATTACTCTTGGCAGAGATGTAGATAGAAGGTTAATGACGCTTCTACCTTACGGGAGTTTCACAAGATAATTCAGAAGTCAAGAACAATGCTGCTTAGCGCTGAACATTTGTTAACTTATATCTGTCCGTTGCCTTTTATGAAGGATTTAAGCAATGGTTTTCAGCCTCCAGCTGAGTTAATTCAGCAATTTTCCTCTTATAATGGTATAGCTCTGTTTAGAGGTAAATATATGTCTAGATGTATATATAAATGAAATATTCTGGCTCATACGTTTGCTTTCATATATGTAATAACTGAATCAACTATGTTTGTTTAGTTTTAAAATAACATGTAACAAATTTAATAATCAATTAGTATTAACAGTTTAAAATAAATAAAATGCTGGTGACTTTTATATTGGAATCAAATTTTCTCTTCACAGAGATTTAGGGTGAGGATATAGTCAGAAAATTATGTCTTTTTTGCTGGTGCTTTTTTATAAGCACTTCTTTTATAAGGGAGTCCTGCAGCTGTTTTCGTCCTTTCTTGGTGATGAGTGTACTTCTCTCACATGAATGGCGTAGTAACTTCAGTACTTTGAACCGTCTGATAACTTGTAACCACGAACTTTTTAACAACATAGAAAACAAATGTCTCTGCTAAGTACATTTGTGGGCTACCAATTAACAGGCGCATTCTCAATGTTAATCTATCAGAAGAATTAAGTTGCCGAGTATACAGTGTAGCTCAGGGAAGATGAATAAAATTCACCATATTCCTCTGGATATTAACTGGGAAAATGTGTCTGGACAGCGCGAACAATGAGTTGCCTGAGTCACAATTAACAAAGTGCATACATCTCACAAAATATTATACACTTTAGGCACATGTGATGTAATCATCAGTCATCACTGGTGTATGGGGGTCACCTCTGCTGTCGGTTTTCCGCACGACTAGCCAGAAGAAATCACCAGCGCTTGCTGTAGTGGTTTATGAATATAATAGTTTCATATGTTGAGGTTGCCAACGTCATTTATAACCACTTAGCAAAAAAACATGTCTAATTTGCATTTGAAAATAATTGTTACAATTACCCCAAAGTTTTGGGAATACACAATCTCTTCGCGCAGGTTAGAATGGACACGAGCAATTTAGGTTAAATGCTCTCGAACCACTTGATCTGGAAATTTTGAATCCCTTTTATGACGGGTGAATCCACGAAACAGTTGATCTGGGAAAGTTTCTCTTATGACGGGTGATCCAATTCCTTAGGGTTCCAATCTTGGTATTTAAAGCCCTGGTCCCTTATGTTTTTCAGTCTCTGCATTCATAAAGGCGGGCTTACCTTTTTCAGGTTTTAAGTTTCCCAAATACTTCGATCTGTCACTTATAATATAGGAATTCTAAATCGTCTCTCTGGCTTCTGGGAGTCGCTCATATGACGTGCGCTGCAGTCTCTCTGTTCTGTGTCTCTGATTTCACTACATTACTGTATATGTGCAGTTCTTAGTCCACATCACAGATGGTGCTTCCGTCAGATGTTCCAATAGGATCTATAGTTTATTCCGGCTTTTTACTTTAATCCAATCGGAAGCTCTTCAGCACTGGGATGGGGTGTCTAATTTCAAAATATCCCTCACGTGTTTTAAAATATTAAATTTAATATTCCAACGCTTGACCTCTTTCAAATCATGCGGTAATATTTCCGCCCACTCACAACAAAATGTGACTATGTTTGCCTGGCGCAATGTCTTCCGCCAAGATGTCTACCCAGACAGATTATATGTAACAATCACCTGGGATTGTCCCACAAAAAGCGATAAACGCATCTACCCTCTGTGTAATCTGCCAGACAAACAGATACCAACGTCGGCAACCCAGACTGACAATTTTGGGTTCTTTACGTGTCGATCGGACGAGACCGTATTGTCACCAGATTTTCACCTGGGATGAAATGTTGGACCGACGCGTTTCAAAAGATGGTCTGGCAGATAGAGTGGATAAGCGTAGGACCGGTATAATTATCTGGTATTATCGCAGCTACCTTGCGGAACGTAAACAATTCTGCGTGTAAGCAGATACGTCCGTAGGGGAGTAGAGTGTTAGAGATTTCACCATTCTAATCCAAAATAAAGAGTAAAAAGAATGAAAAGGCATAATTTATGCCAAATAAAAGCGATTGGTGAGAAAAATGAAGAAAAAGATATGATACTGTCGTATGGCTGAATGTGTGAGAGATCACACAAAAGAGCATGCACAGACGTTCTGTGACAAACTTTCTGGTTTTGCTTCTGTTTAAATCTACTTTCTTATTTTTTTCTGTCATTTATCTTAATGCCGGTTTCTATTTGTATCCACGCTTTGTGCTGACATTTTATTTTTCTTAGTACTTCTCCACATGTCTGCTTCACTTTATTGTTGATCTTTTGCCAGTGGTCTTCAAGTAAAACATAACGTTAGAATACAATTCCCTTCTTATTTTTGTACTGTGAATATTAATTTTAATTCCATGGTACCACCAATCGACTGATGTTTTACGTTTTACATTAGCTTATTTGTTAATGCCCTCATCTGTATCTTTTTAAATAATTTCTAGTTATAAGTGAATAAATGTAAGTATTAGTGAGGAATTAAGGCTTTCAAACATGTTTTAAAAAAATATCTTTCTCAATTTTTCTTGGCGGAATGCCATATTAACTATATTGACCGCATAAACCAATGAGTTCACTGTAACTAAAGTTGTCTGTTATTTAGTGAGATATCTCTGTTGAAATTAGAAATAGCCCCCATGTAGATCCCGTGGGTCTTTAAAGAGACACCGAAAGACTTGGACCACTGTTTTCTTAGACATGACATACAAAGCGACAAATATGAGGTTGTGCATTGGCTGGCAACCTCATCATGTAAAAGAAATTGATATTGAAACCACAGCTGCAAGAGCACTTGACTGCATGGTGCAACCTTCTTGCAAGAGGACCAGCTGTAGTGGTGACTCCATGGTCCGTGAGGAGCGCAAAGTTAAACGAAGACAATGATGTTAATGATGACAATGATGTTAATGATGACAATGATGTTAATGATGACAATGATTTTAATGATGACAATGATGTTAAAGATGACAATGCTGTTAATGATGACAATGATGTTAATGATGACAATGCTGTTAATGATGACAATGATGTTGATGATGACAATTATGTTAATGATGACAATGCTGTTAATGATGACAATGATGTTAATGATGATAATGATGTTAATGATGACAATTATGTTAATGATGACAATGCTGTTAATGATGACAATGATGTTAATGATGACAATGATGTTAATGATGATAATGATGTTAATGATGACAATTATGTTAATGATGACAATTATGTTAATGATGATAATGATGTTAATGATGACAATGATGTTAATGATGATAATGATGTTAATGATGACAATGATGTTAATGATGACAATGATGACAATGATGTTAATGATGACAATGATGTTAATGATGACAATGATGTTAATGATGACAATGATGTTAAAGATGACAATGATGTTAATGATGACAATGATGTTAATGATGACAATGATGTTAATGATGACAATGATGTTAATGATGACAATGATGTTAAAGATGACAATGATGTTAAAGATGACAATTATGTTAATGATGACAATGATGATAACGATAATGATGAAATACGAAATTAAAATTTAAGAGTTTACTGTTAACATTTTCAGTGGCCTGACGGTGGCACGTGTACTTTATGTGTTGACAGATAACAGAAAAAAGATCATATCCAATCTACATCTTGCTTTATGAGAACCTTGTCGCCAACGACATTCGTTTTATACAGCAAGTTCAAATCATTCATAAATCGCTAACTGCATGGTTCCTTTGCCGAGATTTATCATAATGTAATATAACAAGTAATCAATCTTAGGGCAACATCAAACTTCCAAGATAACGCCTCTGGAATATGAAAAGGAGCACTAATGAGGTCCCGCTGAGCCTGGATAATTTTTTGCCTCTGCACTGTTCAGTTTCATCTTCAACTTTCCACAACTGACGTGTATAAATGGAAATGGGATCGTAACATGAGGAGCTTAAACGTTGCAATTTCTTTCAGCCCAGAATGTTCTTGAGATAAAAGTTCTACATGAAGTGCAAGATTGTGTGATTACATTTCGATACGTAAACGGTTACTCGGTACACGATATTATAATAAGTGATTATATATATATATATATATATATATATATATATATATATATATAAATATATGCCATAATACCTTATATATAATAAAAAAATATTAAGACAAATGTTTATATAGTGTATACGTATTGATATACTCACTATCATAATTTGCCTTGAAGATTCGTGATTCAATCTTTAGACCCACATCACTAGCTGCTTTAAGAGGAAAACTATATCATAACGTAATCATCATAAGCACTTGACTGTTTCATAAATAACAACCTTAATGCTACCGCCATTACATAATAATAAAAAAAGTTCCATTAAGACAAATGTTCGAGTCTCTCTCAAGGTGGAAGTGTTTGCGCTTGCTGTAAGTGTATTCGGTCACGTATAAAACTCTCTGAATAGCATAGTCGGCAGAGTAATACTCACTGAATAGTATAGATCGCAGCGTGTAGCGATCTCCGAATGGATTAGTCAGCAGCGTGTAGCATTATCTCAAATGTATAGTTTGACGAGTTAACACTCTATGATTACATTGTATAGACTATATACGGATTCGCGCAGCACTCATTGAATGGCATCGTCTGTAGCGTGTAGTACTCATTGAAATGTACTGTAGGTAGCGAGTATTACTTTAAGATTAATAAAATACGTAAGCTTTCTATAAAAGGTATAGTCGACAGAGTGTAGCACTCTTTGAATGGCATAGTCCGCACGGTGTAGTACTCACTGAATACAGTCGGCAGAGTGTAAGCTTTCTCAATGGTACAGTCAAGGACTCTCTGGAACCTTCAAAAGTTCCGAAAATATCGAAGGCAACATTTAAGATATGAAATTGTAAAGATTAATCCCAACAGCTGACGCATTCGCAAAGCGATGCACAATATACTTAGAATACACACAACGGTAAATCATAATCGTCAGTTAAGCAGAACAACATACAAAGAATAAAATTAATACTACAAGAACAGTTAAGGTAAACAAAATATTTGCCTGAGAAGTTACATAAATGTTTCTGCGTCAAACATCTTTAACAAAAACTGCTCATCAATAGACAAGATTCATCGACATGAAAATGGGGTGCAAGGTGAAGTAAGCTTGAAAGAAGTAAGAGATGAGATGATTAAGAGTTACTTGTAAGTGGTCAGTGCTAGTGAATTGTTGCCCTCAAAGTGTTCGTATAAATGATGCAGTTGAGTTCTAATTTTTTAAAGTGTGAAATTGCCTGAGAAGTGTGAAACACAAGTTGGCTCCAGAGTCTGCTAGACTCTTTTTGGATAGGTCGATACTAGGTTTGGGCAGATGTAACTGATGTCATTGTAGTCCCTCTCTTCTACTGGTTTGAAACAATGATCGTAGGTACGGTGGGGCATTGTTTGATATAATTGCGTGAGTCAGCTTGGCTTTGTTGTAGAGGAGATATTTTTATCTAGGGACAGTATTTTTGGTTCTTTTCTTATCAATGCGTGTGGTATGGTGCGATTATCGGCGATCAGTCGTGCTGCTCTCTTATGCAGTAAGTGCAGTCTCTTTGCGGTGGAAGCAGGGTCAACCATCCTATATTGTAGAGCAGTAATCTAGATGTGTCTGATATAACATGTCTTATTATCCAGACCGCAAGGCCTTTTATATTTGGACTTGCGCCCTAATATAACTGACTAGGTTGAACGTGACGCGCCTCGCCAAAACGTTATTTTTAAAAATAAATTTAAAAAAAGATGTGTTGTATCTGTAAGGTGTAGAATAATAGACTAGTGTCTGCATCTAAAAGGTGTTTTATTTTGACCACCTGGTACGTCTTTTGAGATAAGTATTTGGTTAAATTTCGTAATTGGGAATTCCACGTTAAGTGCTGGTCAGTCATCAACCCTAGAACTTTGTGTTCTGTTACATGTTCAATTGGTATTGATCCTGCGTGTAGCTGTAGCGACCGTTTTGTAAAGTTTATGAGTTTCTGTCTGGTGGTAATCAACATAGATTTAGTTCTGGCCATGTTTACTGGCATACGATTCATATTGCCCCATTTTGTTTGACCGTCGCTTTGAGAGATGGGAAATCGTGTCTCTGACACAATATAACCAAACATTTTTGAATAGATGAAGCTGACCTTGGGTGGCAGTTCATTTGATATAAGGAAAATTTATGATTATATTAGACCTGCTACCTTGTAGGTAATCTGGGGACAGCCAAAAGCAACAGAAAACAAACCCGAACAAAAATGTTTGCTGAAATCGGATGA